>CM053168.1:57309064-57325314 GCA_012977825.3 Pteromalus puparum
TCCCCCCCCCCCCCCCCCGATTGAATGTAAACTTTGCAATACAATGCAATCCCATTTAGCGGCTCCTCTATAGCACCGCGAATATACACACTACAGCCGAGCGACATTGCGAAAGCTCTTTCTCTGCGGAGCCACTTGACTCGGAAGTCGCCGAAGGACATAATGCAAGTCGAGTGCGTTTAGCCAGTATATATGTATGTTATACGCGCAAGAGTCGCGGTTAAAAGAAAAACAAAGGAGAACTATGCGACGGCAGCGGGAGCTTCAAAGCACTTTCGAGTGTGTAGCCAGTACTGCCGAATAAAAACAGCAGCAGCAGCAGCAGCGCGCTTGCTCTTTCTCCGCGGGGGATTAAGTGAATTTCCGTTCTTTGAAGCTATATATACGCAGTGCAGTGTCCCAGTGCAGCGAGCGTCGGGCGAAAGTGTGCGCGACGCCGCTTAATCACTCGAACTTCGACTTTACCAAGGAGAAGGAGAAGGAAGAAGAGTTGACTTTTTCAATTTGCATGTATTTCCGCGAAAGTTTTAATGAAAGATCCTCGTCCGAATTTGCATCGCTTGATTGCCTATTTTACACGCGGATTTCCCGTACTGTGAAAAATTCGCGCGTATATACCGCACTACACTGTTATAGCTGTATAGCAGTAGAGGCACACGTGGCAAAGTTTCTTCGAGGAAATTCGATTCCAAGATTTGCATGAAGATTGCAAATTGATAATTGCCAGGACGGACGGCTGAAAACACAATTGAAACTGTAACTGCGACTACGCGCCCACTATATGCCGGCAATTGTAATCTCGTTAGCAGCGCTCTTGGCTCTAAGTAAGAACGTATACCGTGCGCTACACGAGCTCCGGTCTAATAAGTCTCCAACGGCGACCTTCCGTTCGCTTAGCTGAAAAAGCTCCGGGGCTAATTGCCACCTCTATATATACCGCGAGAACAAAAACCCTCGTGTGGACATGTGTGTTTCAATAAGTTTTCTCAAGAAAAATTTAGCCGCAGCTATAAAACTCGCCCCCGCAAGACGAGACAAAAGCGCGCGCGAGAAAATGGAAAAGAGGGTTCTATACTCTCATCCGCATACGTGCTCCTATACAGGAAGAAAAAGAAGAAGAAGAAGAAGAAGAAGAAGAAGAAGGAGCTCTCGGTCAAGACGGCCCTTAACCTTCTGGCGATCATCATCGCGGCGGTATAACGTTGTGTGATGCTCCGGAAGGAAAAAGAAGACGAGGAAGAGGAGCCGAAATCAGAGTAGCGCCAAGGGAATGTCGGCTTGGCCATTGGCTGTAGACCTGCGCCGGCGCGAGCTCGGCAAGCCGCGACGGCGTAGACGCGCGGGATGTGCTGCTATAATCTAGTCGGCAAACGCTCGTCGGGTCGAGCGCGCGCGCTTTCCGCTTGTTTCTCTCCCTTCGTAACTTATACTCACGAGTATATCGTCAGCTGGGAGTCCTCCTAGCTGCCGAATAATTTTGCAAGATTCTACAAAAACACCCACGCAACGTAAGAAAAGTTGGAGCAAAGTGAACCACGAGCTTGCAAACAGCTGTGCGGAGGAGTGCGCGCGACCTTATATACGAACACACACATACACGCAGAGACACGGTGAACTTGTGGCGTTATCGACTGCGACGCACACGAGTGCACGAGCACCGAGCGGCGGCGGCGGCGGCGGCAGCAGCAGCAGCAGCATCTGTTTGAGACATCAGAGAGGCCGCGAAAAGTTGAGCTTTCCGGCTAATGGGGTCGGCTCGTTACGCGCGCGCGACCTCATTGCGCTCTCGACTATGTTTCGGGCCCTAATGTCACACGAGACTGTTTGAGGAAAAAGCAGCGGAGAAAGAGGATTAGATCGATCGTGGCTCCTTGGATTAATGGAGACGGACGGCTACGGAGGGGCTATTTGTATGTAATGGCATCGTAAAACCACGCGCCAAATTCCGCCGCTGCTGCGCGAAGAGAAGAGAGAGAGAGAGAGAGAGGATGAGAGCCAAGGTGAAATTGCCCGTGAAAAGCCCCGAGTTTACGGGCTCGACGGCCCCCGACGATTGATTTATGCAACGATGCCGCTGCCGCTGTGTTTGTTCCATCATTAGCCCGTATAGCAGTGTGAGAGCGTGGACCAAGCGGCGATGACACGCGCCCAGTCTAATCAATCAACGAAACTCTGACTCGAGGACCAACTGCACTCGACTGCTGTTCTCTACGATATTATATATACATACCTATTGTACTACTACCTGTATACTCGATGTTTTCTATGCGACCTATATATATATATATATTGTACTCATATGCATGAGTAAGTAAAGGATCTTTTTTCGTTGGATTGTACGCAATGGTTCCTCTGAATGAACTCTAACGACTACATAATTATATATACACAAGACGTAACGAGCAAGACTATACATAACGCTAGTGGACCAAAAACAACAAGCGAACTCTTCATATAGGGTTTATTTTTTGCTGGATATATATACTATACACGTAGCATAATCAAAAGGGTACAGAGACAGAGAGGGAAGGAGCTGTCGTAATATATAGGATTTTCGATCGTCGCGCTGACACACTTCAACGAATCACCTCATCGAGAACGCGTAAGAAAGGGGTACATCGATTGATCGAACGAAAAGTATATTATACATATACGACAACTAGTTTTACCGAGAAATCGTCAACTGAAGAGTTAAGTGGACCAATAAACGAGTCGAGAAGACTTTTTATTCTTCGACTTGGATTCGCAAGTAGCATAACATTATACAGTAGTCGAGACACGGAATCGACGACTCAAGGACTTTGAGAAGAAGAGGAGGAAGAAGAGAAGGAGTGAGACAAACTCAACCATGATGGATTGGGGGATAAGAAGTAAGAGCCCATCACCGAATCACCTTCCATTCATCTCTCTTTCTCTGTCTCTCGATCATCACCATATCATTCTGTAATGCGCGTATATACATAAAATAAATGTCTGTCACCCATGTGTCCGCTACACGCGTCGTTTCATCGACGTGCATACGCACATATAACTATATATCTCCATCAGGGGGGGAAATTGAGTTTTCAAAACTGTACAGCTCCGACGCACAATATTTCAAACGCAGAGCCGGCAGAGGGAAATGATAAATCTTTCTCTCTCTCTCTCACTCTTGCAGCTCCAAGTTGAGCATTAAATTAGCGAGTTAATCTCTATCCAGAGTAGCGC
Organism: Pteromalus puparum; assembly: GCA_012977825.3. Lineage (NCBI taxonomy): Eukaryota > Metazoa > Arthropoda > Insecta > Hymenoptera > Pteromalidae > Pteromalus > Pteromalus puparum. Next base: position 57,312,272 of record CM053168.1, read on the forward strand.
CACGCGGCAGGGAAGTGATTAATCGAGAGAAGAAGCGTTAAAAAGAGAGCGACCTGATAATTTTCGAATACTCGAGGCGAACTTTCCGTAGCGCGCGACTGCCTATATATGCACGAGGAGGAAGTTTAAGAAACTGAAAATTAGTCATAGACCAACTCGCTCATTTTCTGGTACATCATTGATAACGAGTTCTCGCCGCGCGTAGTATACGTACAACTTTTAAATCTAATTAAACGCGAGAGAGGAATTCCGCACTCGGGCGTGCGGATTCCGTCGTTATAATTAGAAAAATGTCTCTTACTCCAACTGAAAGTTTCGAGTGCGCGTATAGCTGGTGTGTGTATATATAGCAAAATCTAAAGTGCACTTCGATGTCGAGTTACATACTTAAATTGAGACCGCAGCCGGCTGGCGAATCACAATGAACTAATTTCAATTTTAAAGCCTCGCCGCGCGCGCGCGTACCTATATATATCAGACAAAAGAAGTTTAATGACTTCTCTCGATTCTCCCGTGGATTTCGGAACTTTATCACCGTGTATTATACTATCGAATCTCTCCTCCATTTAATTATACCGAGTTTTACACCGCTGGGAGTGTAAAAACGATCAGACTCCAGAGAAGAGTATATATATATACGTCCATAATGTATAAGGCTCTTTGTCGAAGAGTCTACGTGGACAAAAAGCCTCGACCCTATAATCTAGTATACGCAGGAGCGATACATCACTCGATATAATCCTGGCGACTCGCGGCGGTAACGTACAGCAAGCGAGAAAAAAGTGAGTAATAGCCGCGCTAAGAAAGACGAACGAACTCGCGAAACGGTAGATAAATTTTTCCTGCGGTCCAGGCTAATTTTCCGCTTCCAATACCTCGCTCGTGGAGCCATTCACTTTTACATCCATAAAACGGTCCCCGATCCATGACAAACGTCGCGAGAAACGACGCAACAGAGTCGTCCGTCGCGATCGATTCCCGCATCATTCGTCTTTCTTTTCTTCTTCAACGGCGCGCATGTGTGTATATATAGTATAAGGTATATAAGTGCCTCGACGGACAATAACAACGACGGATTGCGGAAGTTGTAAAGAAAAGGAGCTGCGCTACTGCTGCGCATCCTGCTATTAGGGACTCATTGCCCTGGAACTAAATAAAACTCGCCGGCTTTTATACGCACGACAGAACAACGCCGCGCAGCGCTCTGATAAACACCCGTGTCGTCTCTCTCTCTCTCTCTCTCTCTCTCTCTCTCTCTCTCTCTCTTTCTTTCAAGGATTGCTCTGTATAATATATATTGTTTGCCCAAGTATGTACGTACGCAATTCCTTTTTTTATCGGATCGATCGATTGCGAAAGCTTCTCCTGCTACGCGGGGGGAGAGCGCCCGCAAGCTCCCTCTCTGTTTTTAATTGACTACACACTTGTGCTTGCGCGCGCTGAAACGTGACCGAGTGCTAGAGCTTTTTTCGGAGGATTTATATATTCGTGACACGTTCCCTTTTGCGCGAGACGATGGAAATCTTATCTCTCCCGCATCGAATGAGAGAAAAAGACGCACTAGGTCACCTATACGAATGATGACGCGTGTCGGTTCTCGCGTAACCTTTAAAGCCTCACAGTGATAAAATTGACTTTTCCACTGTGCGCTATGTCGCGCCATGCATGTGTTACACGTTATACGTCCTCGACAGTCTACCGTCTGAATTATTGAGTGTCTAGGCCATCCCCGCGCGTGGACTTTCTTTTTTTAACGCTATACGATAGCCACCTGTGTCTCCGGTTCTTTCCGTGATACCACAAGACGGTAAATAGCTACCACCTACTCGACTCTCCGCGACCGAAAATACAACGAGTTCTAATCTTAGCTTACGCTTTCGCGTGTTTATATTTCTTAAAGTTTCAACCCGTCAAAACTTTCATCGGAATCTATAAGTGCAGACACGCGCGCCGCTGCTCTAGCCCTATTTTCCGTGTATACGTTATACAGCTCTCGGCGGTCGAATATCGATTGCAACCGCCGCCGGACATCCACCTTCTACTGCGACCTGGTGGGGCTGGAATGTTGTCGGTAGCGGCGGCCTACTGACCGATGCGTATACTTATATATGCGCGCGAACTTTGTGTTTTTATTGCGCGATCGTGACTCCGCGATGTATAAAATACGACTGTATATACCTCCGTGGGTAATAATCGCGAGCGAGCTCCGGGGGCGGAATTTTAAACGGCGGCGGCCCAGTTTCTCGAAATACACATAGCTATATATATATTCTCGCGATCGACTGATTTATGCAACGGCTCGATCCGCGGTGCATTAATAAGACCCTCCGGATGTGTGTTTTATCATCGTCGAGGTGCATGTTTTCCGCAAGTTGATTAAAGTATATACAAGGGCTATATCGCTTTACGTAAGATGTACTGTATACAATAACGTGTGTGTGTGTGTGTATATATATATACATATATACACACAGGCTCTTGCGTAACCATCGCAGTTTCAAGTAGCGACACGACGCTATAAAAATAAAAAGCGGCGACGATTACACAGCTAAAGTAACAAACTATACTGTCCCGCACTCGAACGGGCGAGAGAACTTCAATTATACGAGTAGCAATATTTGCGGAGTGGAATTGCCGCAAACGCAATAAAAAAAAAGCACGCGCGTTCGCTGGCGGCTTGGCACTTTCATCAAGTTCGCGAGAAGAAGAGCAAACAATCGAAATGTGCAGCGTGCTTGAAAATGCAATCTGCAGGCCGTAAGCACACACACACACACACACATAGAGTGTGTAATACGACAGTATATATACTGTATACGTCAAACAAACCCTCGCTCGTCGAAATATAAAAAGCTCCAGTGGTACGTGCTTTGCTGCAACACACAATGTGTGTGTATATACTGTGTATAGCGCATATATATAACTATACACATAAGCGCAGCGGCAACTTCCCGACGTGTCTTAAACACGAGGACTGCACAGTGGCAGTAGCGTTTTCGCTCGAGAACACGTTCGAGTTTGTTTTCGCGCGACAAACGAACCGTTCCCTCTCTGCCTCTCCTCCCTGCTCGGATCTCGTCCGTCTGCTCTCTCTCTCTCTCTCTCTCTCTCTCTCTCTCTCAGTGTACGCCGTTGTGCCAGTACAACGTATATACAGACTTGTTCTCTTATATAGGCTCCAACGGACGTGGACTCGGTCGCGCAGAGAGAAGCGCGATAAACGCTGCACGAGGTATCGACGCGTGAAATCGGGTCCGCTCGCGCTTTTCGTCCGTCGCCAGTATACCTAGTGTATCTCTTGCTTTAGTCGTTGGAAACAGTGAATTAGCTCGGACCACTGCCGCCGCTACTGTTTATCTCTCCGGGGAATTCCCTCTCTCGGAGCGAAGAAAAGTTTTATGAACTGCTCTGCCAGAGCCGCTCGTAATAATGCTTCTTTATGGGCTTGGGGAAGCTTCTGCTTCGCCGCGAGAGTTCGATCGGGAAATGTATTATTGAATGTAATGCTATTGTGTCGATTCCACAGACTTTCTACACGAGGGGGTTATGATTTTCGATACTGCTTTCGTCGAGATGTGCCGACGCGTGTGTTTTATGTTTTGAAAGAGCTTTTCCACGCGAGGGAGAAAAACAAGGGTTGTTTAATTAGCTGCAAACTCGATTCGTTAGCTAGCACTTCAGTGCGTGTACCTCTGATTGCGCGAGATTATAAGAGCACTATACCCTTGATTAAAAAAAAAAAGCGACGAGTTAATTAATAACTAGCGACCAGGCTAATGAACAAAAATTTGGAACTCCACTGTCGCATTTATGCGAAAAGAACAGAGCAGTATATAGCTTGGGGGGTGAAATAACGAAATACCGCGCGTAGCTGCAACTCATATTAAAATGCCATATATGCGTTCGTTATAATAAATACTGCACAGAGTGAAATATTGAAAACTTCCCTCTTCGCCACACAGTGGCTTGATTAAATCCTCGGTCTCTCTCTACTCTGCCGCGGCGGTTATTTGTATACATGTATAGAGCGCATCATCGGAATTCGCCCCTCTCGAAATTGAAAGAACCTCAGAGGGAGAGAAAGAGAGGAAATTAATTTTAAAAAGCGCGCACCGCAGCCTCGATAAATAAATCAGCCGTTGTGTGTGTATAGTGTATACAGTAGGTTGCGCTCTCGCGAAGCAATAAAACTCGGCAATTACGCTTCGACAGTACATATAATACTGCAGTAATAACCCACACTCGCGGACAATAACAATAAAGTCGTACACACACACGAGGAAGCTTGATAAAAAGCTTTCGATCGATAAATGCGGAGGATATTTCTAAGAGAAAGAGCTTAATGTTCTTATAAATACACTATACTCCGAGGGAGTTTGTCGCGCGAGACTCGAGGCAAAGTTTCTCCACCTCCGAATCAATGGAGATGCGCGTAGAGAAAAGTCAATTTTGTCCCTCTTATATAGATGCACGTGGCGCGGAGAGAGAGAGACACCGCGATGCGAATCCGATAAAAGAGAAAAAGTATATATAAACGAGAATTGCCGCCGCCGCAGCAGCAGCAGCAGCAGCTCTTATCGGACACACTATGCTCGGCAAAGGACTGTCAATTTGCGGGCAATTATCGTTAGGCGCCTGCGCCACCGTCGACAGTATATAGCTCTCACGTGTGCGTCGAAGGGGGCGGACTTTTCCTCCCTCTCTACACACAAATACACAACCACACATACGCGTATGTGGTCTCGCTTGTACGTGAGTTATATACACAAAGAGAGGGCGGCCCGTTGTATGTACGTCTGCTCGGCTGGACACACAGGTATGACGAACCTGCGCGAACCGTTAGTTTAGTACAGGCAGCCGTTCGGTCAGGACGTCTCTGGTGTGTGTGAATGTGTGCGACGCGGCATTTACTCACCGCTGGGGGTAAACCCCCTCACGTGTCGTGTACGCGTAGAGTGGTAGACCGGCGATTATCGTCGTAATGTGACTCCGGATGTGTCCTTTGGTGCACGTACGCGGAGATCGGTTGGGTACTTGCGCTCTCACTGTGTGTTTATTTTTTCATCGACGCCCATACATAATGTATAGAATTGTGGCTGAAGAAACTCGCGTATATATGCGGGTGAAGCGATCATTACTTTTGAATAATTGACCGCGAATAAAGCAAATAAAAATAACCAAAGGCTAGCTCTTCGTCGTGCTGCGACACGCAGTCTTGGATAGAGAGTAGATGCCGGAAGAACGGCCCCTATATACTCCTCCCCTCGTCAGGTTGAATAATTGAGGCGATCAGTTTCGAAGAGGGAATTGATTTTTCTCTCTCCTTCCTGACGAGCCGATTGTAATCTCCAAAATCAAAGACGAGCAAGTGCTTAAAAAAGATTCTGCCCGTTTGAACACACACGCATATAAAAATGAAAAAGAAAAATAGTGCTTCGGTCAGCTCTCGATGAATAGTTATGCTCGATAGTCAGGACCACGTCGACGTAGTAGGCGTCGTCGCGACTCCATCAGCTGTTATTATGATCGGCCTGTGGCCGTTCAAACCGAGACGAGCTGGCAAGGCGGAGATCATGCTCGGTGAGTCGTTTCCGTTCTCTCTATACCGTGTATGTGTGTATGCAGTAACCCTACTACTGGAATTTCTACCGCGTATATATATGCGTCGGTGTGCGCCAATTTCCGCAGACGGAGAGAGAGAGAGACCGAAAAGTTCCCGCGGTAAACTCTCGCGCGGAACGCGAATGAGAAAAAAGAGAGGCTTATTTCGCGATTTTTATCTCCTCGGGGCTGATTTTACTTCCAACTCTGCTATATACTGCTAAATAAATAGCGAGAGCTTTGCTTTGTCGGGTAATCTAGCTGGGATTTTTTTTTCCAGAGACTCGAGTTATCGCATCTCTATTCTGTTGAAATGGGGTGGTTTTCTTTTGCAAGTAAATATATACTCGTTTGAAAAAGCTCGCTTTGATATTGCGGCTAAGATTTAAACAAATAATACTTTGATTGAATCCGCACCATTTACGATAATACGTAGCGGCGGTTTCGTCGAGTTCGTCGTATAGGATAATAGCATGTTTATAGATTTTTTCGCGCGCTATGTTATAGATGTGCGGCTATAACATACTAGTGCAGAAAAAAAAGAAGAAGCGAAGGTTGACATATTATATGCTCGTTATGATATTTTAATCGCTCTATTAGCTTCCGCGACGTATATATTCGAGTCTCATATACACGCTGCGATGGCAGCTAGTATAGAAGCGACAAACAATGTCAGGTTTAATCCGGCAGGTGCATGTCTGTCGATCTCTCGGGAGAGCTCGGAATTACTTTGAGCCAATCAAATGCATACCGCGGCTGAATTGAAAATCCCGGAATCCGACAGCCATCGTTCGTGCAATATATCGTGCGCAATATACAGCTATTAGTCGAAACTTTCGAGGACTCGATTCTCGTCCTTGTCGGTCACGTGACGTACATTACTCGTTACACCCCCGCCGATGTATTAAATGCTACATAATATACAATACATAACGACAGCGGCGATAAAACTCGCTTTAATTATCAACCCATATTGGCTCGGTGGGTCAGAAACTTAATTTCCTTATAGGCGCGCGTGATAAGTGATTCCGCGCGTCGAAAAGCGCACTACTACAGTATACACAATCCCAAGACCTATACATATATAGTATATACGTTATAGCCGCGAGGGGAGCGTTCGTCGCGAGGGAACGTGTCTATTTTAAGAATCGATTTACACAATTTTCCTCGAAAATCCCAGCAAGTGTGTTTACCCAACCCCTCCACCCCGGCGCGATCTTCTCGCTCGATCGCTCGCGCCGCGCAATTCGAAGCGAAACCTCTCGCAATAGAATCGCGCAGTATACTTCTATACTGCTTTTCTCGCCGAGTGGAAAGTTTTTTAGGGTCGCGCTTTCTCTCTCTCTCACTCCTTCTCTCTCCCCCTTCGTGAAAATTGCCTCTCGGGCGACAGTCACGTATCCCGCTCGTGCGATCCTCCGACACTTGGCATTTCGAAATTGGAACGCGCGCCTGTCTGTCCCCGCTGCCTATACGTGCCCATGTGTTCTCGAACTTGTACTCTATGCTTTCCGAGGACGTCCTCTCGGTGACGAAGAACTATAGAGGCTGCAGCGCGTCGCATCCCTTTTCTTTCTTTCTTTTTTTTTTTATAGAGGATCGAGCTTTTATTGTCGAAAATGGTGCGAGAGAAGGAAATCTGCAGTTGAACGCTTATCACAGCCACGGCGCTGAATCATTGAATAATACTATCACCACAGCGGTGGCGGTGGGCTCTATAACCCTGTACCACACGCTTTCTCCCTTCATTACCGCATTCATAATGCACGAGCCGCAACAAACGCCAATGAATATTGCGGAGCTTGCGAGCTTGCAAGTCCCGAGAGGCTAACTATTCGGCGCGAACTTTCGTTATTCGCGACGCGCACAACGTGTATTGTATATAAGCGCTTGCTCGCGCCGATAACTGCGTTGAATAAAATTAGCATAATTAAAGTTATACGTATACGCGCGCCGCGTTGGGATGAACTTGACAAGCTGGAACTCGTGCTCTCGCTCTCGTATTATCGAGGGCCTGGAACACCTGCGGGGGTGGACGAATTGCAAGTTTAATCAAGTTTGCACGAAGCATAATGCAACTGGTAAACAAGCGCGATACAACCACACGTCGGAGCAGGAACGACTAACTCTCGTGAATATCGACGAACTGATGTATGATGCGCATATGGCACACAGGAACCGCGCGGGTTATTACACGCGTCCCTGCCTGCCGCTAATCTCGCCGATGAATATAATATGTGTATGAAATTTCTTTTCTATCTCTATATTCTCTTTCTCTGGAAAATACATTATACACCGCGAGATGCAGATCTCGTTACGCGCAAAGGGAAGGGAGTATAAGGAAAAAGAGCAGCGACACGCAAATTGAAATCTCTCGTCGTGCCCGAGTTTATACGATTTATATACATCGGGACAGCTACGTACGGCTGGCAAAGAGAATAAAAAAGGCTAAAAGAATAAAATACGCTGCTGTATACAGTATATCGCGCTGATGGAAAATAATTATGGGTCAGAGGGCATTAAAGCCTAATTATTCGAACTCGCGACTGATTAATTGATGAGAGGGTGTCGTAGGGAGACATACATACATATATACATATATAAGTATATACGTATACGGGCACTCCTTCTTATTACGATAATCGAACGGCGCGAGGAACGGCGCGCTGCGCTGATCGATGGGGTCGGATGACGAGTGAGATTCGCGCGCAGTGGTATTATACTCCCTGTGGTATATCCAGACACACTCATACACACATATAGACTCGCTACTTTTGGCTTGAGCGATGAAATACACAACAGACTGATAAGGGCTGTTTGGCCAGGGTAGCTGGCATCGAAACAACCGGCGCGCTGCAGCCGAGCGATTTCGTATACATATATTTCGGCTTTCGATGTTGCTGTATACCGCTTACATACTATATACACACCGCGCGAGGTTTGGCTTTCGAATAAATGGAGTCGGTTAAAATAACAAGCGGCCGTCGAGCGCGTGATTGCGGACAGTGATGCACGAGTAGTACTTGCTGGGTGTAATTAGTGAATTTTTCATGATGCTTTACTTTCCAACCCTCTACTACACCTCTTTTCCATATATAGACATCGTAATCTTCGAGTCAGCTGAATGACTCGACGGAATATACGTATGAAGGCCTGGTATATTTTTCCATGAGCGATTGCGATTAAGCGCGCTAAGGGTTGAAGCATTAGCGTGAATGTTTTATTTTTCTCTTTTAATGCTCGGAAATTTCCATTCCAGTGTACACGCCGAAGTGCATTGCTAATGGAAACGAATTTGTCGTTTCGATTATATTACGCTTGCAATTATGTGCGAAATTATAGTTTAATCGCGAACACTTGTTATTCGATAATTACGCAGCAATCGAAGGAAGAAAAAAAAACAACTCAAGAGCACTCCTCTCTCCACGCGTTATTCACTTTGTTATAAATTTCCGATAATTCATCCCTCCACCACCGCCATCTCTCTCTCTCTCGGTAATTGCAATTCCTCCCGCGATCGAGTTATGTATTCTCCATTAGGTGTTTCGCGCGCTGCGTGTAACTCATTTATGCCGGGAACAATTGAGAGAGAATTGAAAATTTTGCGTGGGTACATTATATATACCCGATTGTCAGCGCATATATATCCACCCTATATTATATAGATCTAAGCGTGATTTTAAGCAAAAATCCCCTCCACCCCCCTCCAATAGAAGGCGAATAATTACAACGGTAACATATAGCAAAGTTTTCAATACCAAGAATACACTAAATATGAAAATTGTCGCCTCCTTTACTCTTTTCGAAAACTGTCCAATCACATAGCGTTTGCTCATTACACTCATAATCTCAAGGCAAAGTTTTGATTAATAGGAATATATTGTGAGCGCGGCATTGTTCTCAGTGTCAATGTATAGGTCGCAGTTGTCTCGAGGGTAGAAACTAACATATAAATTCAATATGATAAGCAGGTGCACAATAAGAAATAGTAGTTTGAAAGAAATTTTAATTAGTGACAAAGGTTTGTAGTTCAAATTTTTGATTCTATTTGTTGTTTTTTCTTTCGTGATATCCATGGGATGTACACGACATATACATTGTCACGACTCCATAGTTCACACCTGTCGAACACTCTTTAGTAAGACCTGATGTTGTCGAGTTTCATCGTAAAAATAGAGAACTGTGGAGAAGTGTTTGTACTATTGTGTTTATACAAATAATCTGAGACGGCTCAAATCTTGCGTTTTTTTTTAAATTGTGGTGCAGTTGGGTAGTTTGTTTGATATCTTGCACGCACGCTCTAAGCATGTGTTTACGCATTCACTAATGAAGTATACAGCATACTCTGTTAAGTGTAATCAAAAAACCTTTTATATTTTTTTTTTTGTCAAGAGTTGGTACCCTTTGTCTTACATTTAGGTATTTTATAGACAATAATCATGAAAGGAATGGGATCCATCTCAAAATTCTTGATGTTCAAGTTGGACAGGAGAGAGCTGGATGAAACAGAGAAATATTTACAATGTGCTTCTGCAGCATACGCCCTTGTGGTGTATGAACTGCAAGTGAGGCAGTACACAATAGAGTAAATTGATCTTTTCCGATGAAATATATCATGTCAGCGACAAGAAGTGTGAGGGGCCGGTGGAGGGCCGGGGCAGGGGAATGAGGGCGGTGGAGGGAAATGGAGGGTGAGGGGGCGGAGGGGATGAGAGGGGTGAGGGGGGAGGGGATTTGACCTTCTAAAAACGTAAATTTGACAACAAATTCAGCGCTTAAAAGTGAGGGAGGAGGCCATGAGGGCTGGGGGGGGGGTGAGGGTGGAGGGGCTGGGGGGGGTGAGGGGGGTGAGGGGGCTTTTTGCTTAAATCACGCCGGTAGATCTAGAGTAATATAGGGTGATATATAGCGCACAATGGTATATACTGAATGTAGCCATGCAAACATTTTCAACTTCATCTTCATTGTTCCCGGCATATAATGAGTTCACCGCAGCGCGCGAAACGATCTACTGGAGAATACTAACCTGATCGGCGGAGGAATTGCAAATTACCGAGATGAGGAGAGAGTATTGGCGGTGGTGGAGGATGAAATCACGAAATTGGTCATAACAGAGTGGAATAACGGCGTGGAGAGAGGAGTGCTCTTGAGGGGTGTGTTTTTTTTGCTTCCTTCGATTGCTGCGTAATTATCGGAATAACAATGTCGCCTCGATAAAGCATAATTTCGCCTAATTGAGAGCGTAATATAATCGAGAACGACAAATTCGTTTCCATTCGCAATGCAGCTTGACGGCGCTTGTACACGGAATGGAAAGTCCTGCACTCAACACACTCACACAACCAGGTTAACGCCGCCGCACCGCCCACCACACACACACACGCGCGCACCCGAACACACCCCCGCAACACACCTGCGGGTGGCCGCCCCCCTTGTGCGCGCGGGGGTCGTCTATATGCTTCACGGTCTGTGGCGCTAGAAGGTCGAATCGTCATGGAAAAATTACGAGGCCTTCATACGTCTATTCCGTCGAGTCATTCAGGAGCTGATCGAGAGATTACGGATGTCTAGTATAGTGGAAAAGTGTGTAGAGGAGGGGTTGAAGTAAAGGCATCACTGACACTTCACTATTACATCCCACAGTCTAACTCGGCATATGTCCGCTAATCAGCGGAACCGGAGACGGTCAGCCGCTGCGCCGCGGCGCACGGATCGACGGCGCTTGTTAATCTTAACCGACTTCCATTTATTGACAAGCCAACCTCGCGCGGCTGTGGTATCATAGTACTGTAGCGGTATACAGCACATCGAAAAGCCGAAATATATGTATACGCGCCAAAGCTCGGGCTCACGCGCCGGATTGTTCGCATCAGCTCCGCTGGCCAAAACAGCCTTCGATCATCTGTTGTGTATTTCATCGCTCAAGCAAAAGTGCGAGTCTATATGTGTGTATGAGTGTGTCTGGATAAACCAGCAGGGAGTATAAACACTTGGGACCGCGAATTCACGTCGTGCCACTCGACCTCCACTTCGATCAGGCGGGCACGGCCGTTCCTGCGCCACGTTCGATATCCGTAATAAGAAGAGTGCGCCGTCTACGTATATACTTATGGTATGATATATGTTGTATTCTCCTGACGACACTCTCATCAATTATCAGTCGCGAGTTCGAATTACTTTAATCCGCTCTGACCAATTATTTTCCATCAGCGGATATACTGACAGCAGCGTATTTTATCTTTTAGCCCTTTTTTATTCTCTTTGCAGCCGTAGACTGTCCCTGATGTATCACCTAAAACTGTATAAAGACTCGGGCACGACGCAGATTCAATCTTTGCCGTGTCGCTGCTCTTCCTTATACTCTGCTTGGCAGCGGACGAGATCTGCATCTCGCGGTGTATATGTTATTTTCGCAGAGAAAGAGAATTATAGAGACTAGAAAGAGAAATTTCATACACCTATTATATTCATCGGCGAGATTAGCGCAAAAAGGTCAGGGACGCGTGTGAATAACCCCGCGCGGTGTGTGCCATATGCGCATACATACATCGTCGCTCGATATTTCCAGGAGAGTTGAGTCGTTCCTACTGCCCGACGTGTGGTTGTATCGCGCTTGTGTTACCAGTTGCATTATGCTCGCTGTGCGACAGACATCTGATCTAAACCTTGCAGGCATTCCGTCACGCCGCGGCAGCTGTTCAGGCCTCGATAATACGAGAGTCGAGAGCACGAGTTCCAGCCTTCGTCCAGTTCTACCCAACGCCGCCGGCGGACGCGTTACATAACACTTAATATACGCTAATTTTATTCCTCCCGCAGTTATCGGGCGAGCAAGCGCTTATGTACAGAACCGTTTGTGCGTCTCGCGAATGACGAAAGTTGCTCGCCGCCAATAGTTACCTCGTGCGGACTTGCAAGCTCGGCAGCTCCGCCTATTCATTGGCGTTTGTTGCGGCTCGTGTTATGAATATGCGGTTAATGAACGGAGAAAGCGGTGGACAGGGTTATACGAGCCCACCGCACCCGCTGTGGATGTATATTCAAGGATCTCAGCCCTGTGGCTGTGATAAACGTTCAACCGCAGATTCCTTCTCTCTGCACACATTTCGACAATAAGCTCGCTTCCTCTATAAAGTAAAAAAGAAGAAGAAAACGAAAGATGGCGACGCGCTTGTGGCAGCCGTCATGTTCTTCGCACCGAGAGGACGCCTCCTCGAAAGCTGAGTACCAAGTTCGACGAAGACATGGGCAGCGTATAGGCCAGCGGGACGACAGGCGCGCGGTCCAATTCGAAATGCCCAAGTGTCGAGAATCGCACGAGCGGGATACTGAGCTGGTCGCTCCGAGAGGCAATTTTCAGAAGGGGGAGAGGAGGAGGAGTGAGGAGACGAGAGAAGGCGGCGACCCTACAAACATCTCTCACACTTGAGAGCGCGAGAAAA
>CM053168.1:57325339-57349690 GCA_012977825.3 Pteromalus puparum
TTCGATTGCTAGGAGTTAAAAAAGGGACAAAATATCAGTAAAAGATTTCTCAGATTTTGGAGAAATGAGTTTTACATGCTAAAATGTGTCAGCAGATATACCTGGGCAGAGAGAAAAGTGAAAATCTACTTAGTTCCCATAAACGCGAAAAGTTTAGGTCTTACTTCACCTTTAAGCAAATATAAACAAAGTCTCACAGAGCCTTTACTTAGATGCATAATCATTTCATGACCACTGTAACTAAGATATTATTACAAGAAAATGATCTTCTTTTACGGCAACTATTTAAGCTTGCCAAAGTAAAGACGACAAAATCAAGAACCATTTATAAATTTTAAAAAATATCAAGTCAATGTTGGGTCACTAGCGGAGCGGCAGTCGTGATATCTGTACCTCTAAATAATGAACCTACTATATGTGGACATTTAATATTTTGATTGACGATAACTTACTATGAAAAAACAAGAGGGGGGGGAAACATTTAAACTAAGTGAGAAAATGGACTAAACAACAATTCTACAGATTATTAACCAAATATTTTAAAATATAGAAACTCCATACGCCCAAAGAAATATTGTACAATGTTTAAAATTCAAATATCGTAACTCACAATTACCCCAATCCACAAATTATTTTTAATTCCGTAAAAGCCGGATAAACAAAAACAAAGATATAAGAACCAATTAACTGGCAGAATGATGGCACGACTATTAATTAGTCTTCCAAATTTCAAAACTCCTGCAAAAGCAATCATGATCTTGATATATCACAAAAATAACTTGAATTAGTGACCATAAGGAATATTTATTTGAAACAATTGTCACACTCCACGTAGATCCTTATGGTTTTTCCCGTTACTGTTTCCATCAAGGGATTAGTGGGATGGCGAGTATTGGAATACACATAAAAAAACCAGCATATTACAAAGAAACGAATATATAATATTTGCAACAGATCTTACTACTAATTCCAAATAAACCAAAACGAAAGCTTAGAATAACTTCACTCTTTGTACAATATTATTAATTATAGAACTTTCATTAGACCCAATAAGCTACAAACTTTTCTCACAATAATTATGTTAGTGGATAGAACATAAACAACAACAATAATTTTTTACAAGCACTCTATAATGGTTAGAATGTAATAGAATGAATTTCTTTCGGAAGATCAAAAACAACTATAGAATATACGAATGCACAAAAGGTTTATAGATGAGACCACCCGTTACAAACTCAAGCCGCCAAACACAGGCCTCGAAATTTTGAAAGAAAGACAAGATTAGGCAATTTGTTGAATTTACCCGCAACATAATAAGGTAGCTCCTCGATACATGCAACAGCACATTATCAAGAATATTCTCTCCTTACAACAGCTAAGTACCAATTTTAGTTTGAGATCTATGAGACTTAACTTTTTTATATGGAATATTTTCACTTAAATTATTTTCTAAAGCTTTTCTTTTCAGAATATTTGTTTTTTTATTAGGCGTTAAAATATGTGATGTTGAACTATCGTTATTAGATTCAAGAATGATGTCAAAATGACCAGAATCTTGTTCTCCACTTAGTAATAATTTTAATTCAGAAGGTTGAGAAATATTTCCAAAGGTAAAATTACTTTCAACATTATTTAAATATACTTTGACATAAACATTATATAGAGCGGAAAAACCTCTTATTTCAATCTCATTGCCATAAACAGAATGTTGAAGTACATTCGTAAATTGAAATTTGGGGGTTGGCGAGCGGAGCGAGCAGGGGGTACCCCCCCTAGTATATATATATATATCTCTCTCTCTCAAGTTGATCGACTCACTCCGATTTCCCCCGAAGCGTCTATATGCGCGTCGAAATTATTTTTAATCCTCTTCGTTGGATTTTCAAATGCAGCGACGAGAAACGCGCGAGAATCGTCGGAGGAGAAAATTAAACGAGCGCAAAAGTATATACCAATAAAAGCGAACAAAGGGAAAACCCGAGCACAAAGGCCTATTTCGAACTACTTTGAGAGAGCGACTATACTCCGAAACCTTGATCCACTCCAAAAATAAAACGTCTCCCTATACTCTCTCTACGTTCGCGCGAATTTTCCAAATACACGCCCACGCGTTAATATATACGCATGCGAAAATGTAATCGACGCGAGTTTCATATACGCCGCATGCGGACAGCGAAATTAATCGTCTGCTCGAGCGAGGCTTCGAAATAGTCCAAAGCTCTTCTTGCGGTGCCGCGGCCCTGATATATTCCGGCAATTCGCTGTGTGCGATGCAAAACGTAATCGCAAAAAGGCCGCTTTGATCGGTACCCCGCGAAATCGGCCGCAAGCTTCATCATGCGTTTCCTATATATATATACGTGTACGTGTATATATATACAGCCAGAGCTTTGATGAAGGGTCAGCCGATATTTATGCCGATTTTATTATTGCAGTTTTCGTTTTATTTCGCGAAAGCTATTAATAGACTCTCACGTATACATGTTGAACTTTATCTTTGTGTCCGTATATACTCGGCTTTCTTTGACCGCTCGCACATACGCCGCTTGTATTTACTCTGTCGTATACACTATAGCTGCGCGATTGATTTTGTCACATATATTGCGAACAAGCGAAAAGTTGCCGGGGGCTCGTGTTTTTTTTCTTTTTCGTTCAATAATCGATCGTTAAAAAACTGTACACGCATATTGTATAGTAACGTTCGTAAAGTTCGGGACAAATGTGGTACGCGCTTCGCATAATACAGCCTGCGACGACGTATACGCGCGGGAATATATAGGAAGTTCGGTAATTTACGCTCGACTGCATGAGCGCAGAGCGATTAATTATAATTCAAAGCGCGCGCGTAATGATACAATTATCGCTGCGGTGTACGGTATGCGCGAAAAAAAAAATACTTCCTCAATTCAGGGGTGAAACGAGCCCCGAGACGCGATTCGTCGTCCACACAACCCCATTAGCAATCAAATCTCGGCTCGTAATCACCTGTCTCGATCGACTCATCAATAACGTACCCTACTACTAGCTTTCTCTCTCATGTGCTTCTCGGACCGTTGGAGAAAAAAAAATACACTCGCACATCACATGCGGGAAGACGGAAAAGGGTCTTCGGCGCACATGTGCGTATATAGGGCTAGAATGTTGCATGTGTGTGTGTGTGTGTGTAGCACACAAGAAGAAAAAGAACCGTAGACGCGTGAGAAACTCCGCCGACTGTCGTCACGCTTGCGTTGGTGTGCGGCTTTGTTCTTCAAGCGGCTCCTACTCTGCTATACATATTCCCGGCCAGCAAGAGAGAGAGAGAGCCCTTTACGTACGGGTGTATCTCTCGACTGCAGTGCTATCGCGATGCCGCTCTCTCCGCCTGTGTTTTTAGCCGTATATATACACGAACAAGCGAAAAAGTGTGTGGGTGCGAGCGAGCGCACAGTCGTCGTCTGCTACACACCCGAGACGGCGACGCTATACTCTTCTTCTTCTTCTTCTTCGCGTTGCCGAGGAGTATCGCGTCGTCCGGCTAAGAGTACGTATGTACGTACAGCGACGCGCGGCTTGTTTTTCGTCGGACTAGGCGTTCACCGCATCGTGTAATTATAAGCGTTAACGCGGGAGTAAGCGAGTGAAAAGTTAGCGGTGAAAAAGTTGATTAAACTTTCGGAAAATTACGCCGCTGTGCAGCGAGTGGATAATAATTATACAGAATTATACAGAGTGCGTTGTGTGTGTGTGTGTGTGTTTCTGTGTTCGTGTTTGCTCTATATAGCAGTGCGATGGGTAGGTGACACGCGTACACGGCGAAATTAAAAAAGTTTCTTTACGATCCTCGTCTGCTGACTTTCCAGTCTACTTACAATCCCGCCTCCGATGCTCATCAACATAGCCAAATAGTCACGAAGAAGAGGAAGCGCGCGTACACGGAACGTGTGTACACGCTTGGCCGAGGCTCGTACCGGAACTTTCTTTTTTTTCTGTTTCTCTTATACACACTTATACTCTCGAAGCTGCCACAACGAGAGGCTCTCGGTTTTCTAATTTTCACGAAAGTGCGCGCCCGCCGCTGTTATTCTTTAAGTATAAGTGTATATGAACTCGTGAATTATTCATTCACTTCGTCCTAAACTTGATTTTGAAAATCCATAGTATCGATTATTCCGTCCCTCTTGGTATGTTTTACGACGGTATACAGTGAGCTTGGCGCGTTTTCATTGCGCTAATTGGAACGTTTTACGAGTCGTCGGTTTTTACGGACTGCGTAAAACCGCACCGCTGCAAGTTGAATAATTTTTTCCTCCCTTCTTCCTTGACTTTGTTTGCCTATGTTGATACAGAGTAAAGTGAGAGGAAGAGAACCGCATAGCGGTGAAACAAAGCGTCGGGCAATAAAGTGTGTACACAGTGTGTATACACTTGGAGCGGGTAAAAGTTTCGAATAAAGTTGTATTCGAGGCAGTGCGGCGCCGGTTTTGACCCAACTTCCTGGTACACAATTTTTCTGCAGCGCTCAACTCTCGAAGCGACGCGATGTGTCATATACGCGACGAAGCTTCGTATTGCGAAGGTATTCGCAACGGTTTAGAAAGAATTTTCAATAAATTTTCCGGGAAAAAAAGCGAGCGAGACAATCTACCTCTAAACAATTCACAACGATAACACAACGCTGATACTTAATTAAAATTAACGTCAATTTTCCTCCTCGATGTTTCAGGATCCATAATGTTCCACGTGCGTCGAAGGCCGGCAGACTACGTGCCACGCAAGCGCAAGAAAAAACCGGCCGGCAAATGGAACGATCTGGAGCACATCAGGTACGAGGACGAGCGACTACCCTTTCTCGTCGAGCTCAATCCCGATGGCACAGATATCTCGAGCGGCGCGGGTGTGCGTCATCGACTCCAGCCCAATGTCACGGAAGTCGGAAGCGAGAGGCCCATCGGACCCCAAGCTGTACAGGCCCAAACTTTGACCCTCACCGGGCCGACAGTTATGCCGAGACACTGCGTCATTGCCTTCACCGAGAACATCGTCACGCTGACACCCTGCTCCAGGGATGCCCACACTTACGTCAACAACCAGAGGATACACCAGACCACGATACTGCAGGTTTGACTGATTTGATTATACTCGTTTCGGAAAAGTGATCGTTACCCTACACGAGCAGATGCTTAGGCGCAACATACGTGTGCACGTCCTCCCTTTCTTATTCTCTCTCGGGACACGTAAAAGCTAAACTTCGAGCCCGTAAAGTCAGGCTAACTACCTTAGATTCCATCAAAACGCGTGTTCATAACGCTCTCTCTCTTTCTCTCGTATATACGGCGGCGTTATTACATTATCCCCCGCGACACGTGGCTCCTTGTACATACACAATACACCGACAACCCTCCCTAAGACTCTCCACATCCTTAAAAATCCACTGCACCATCGCATAGCGCCTGGAATTCCACTCTACTTACAATATACACCTACCACCATCATCAGGACCCGATCCTTATCCTCGATGCTTTTTTTCCCTCCTCCATTATACACTCCTCCTCCTCCTCCTCCTCCTCCTCCTTCTACTCGTCCACTTCCCTCCCTATGAGAAACTCAAGATAGGCGCGAGTTGAAATAATTAGACCTTCCGAGAGCCTCTCTCACTCTCGCTCTCCCTTCTGATCGACGTCGAGCCATTCGCGTCGGATTTCAAATTGCATCGCATCAGAAACCGCAAAACTTGCGCGCGTGAATAATGAAAGTACAGGACGTGCAATAGCCGCTGGTTTAGTATTTAGCGCCGCGCGTGGCTAGAAATTCGGCGATTAGCGCAACGCGCTCACTCGCTCGCTGCAACAAATTGCGGTGATTAGAGTTCCGAATTATCAGACGCGCGAACTTCGCGCTTGTGTGTATATATATATATATATATATATACATATATAGAACAAGTAATGAATGCGAATGTGTAGTTATAGCTAGCACACGGCGTATACGCTCGAAGTTTCCTCCGTCGCTGCAGTATACCGTGAATAATCGTCTTTTTGTTTCCCTCCTCTCACACACGGCGCACATGTTATACTCTCTCTTTGTGTGGTGTAGTTAACTTTTCGAGAGGAGCGCGTTGGAGTAGGGGGTGTGTTTTATTCGCGATCGTCAAAAGCTTCGAATATTAAATATTTCCAGTTCATCGAAATACGCTCTCTCTCTCTCTCTCTCTCTCTCTCTCTCTCTCTCTCTCTCTCTCTCTCTCTCTCTCTCTCTCGTGTATATAAAGGGCGGATTATCGGCTATTAAAAGTTAATTCGAAGCACGCGACGTGGATGACGGTTGCGTGCGCTGGGATAAACGAGAGAAAGAAAGAAGGGGGGAAAAAAGCTCGCAACGAATTACCAGAGATAAAGCCTGGCTCTCGCGATTGTCTCTATCTCTCTTTGCGATGTGAATAGCGTCCACTGCGAGAGCGAGCGTTCAATTGCTTGTAATTCGAAATGATGCAACTGATGAATAACATTATCCGCTGATTCAATTAACCGGGCTGATTGCTTGATTTATCGACTTTGAATTTAATTAACTCCAGATCGCACGGCAGGGACATCACGTATACACATTGTCGTGCAGTATATATACGTGTGCGTGGGAGGAGCCGATTGCCGGTTCGTGTAATGAAAAATCAAACGCGCGTAGCGGCTGTTAATGAGATTTGACCGACTTTGCTCTGCAAGCGTGTAAATAACCCGCACGAACGCGAGCGAATTTTTCGGTGTTTTTTTTTCGCAGCACGCTACCGGTGCGGAAAGGGGCTTTGACCAACACCAATAATCGCATATCGACAATATTAAAAAAGCCAATCCAAATGTAGACGTGTAGTTGTAACAAAGCTCCCAGCCAGAAACGCACTAATCACCGACCTAACCACTGTCTGTTTGCAGAACGGAGCAATCATCAAGTTCGGTCGGATGCACACCTTCCGATTCATCGATCCGGCACCTGAGGAGCGCATCAGGCAGCGACACGACTCGGGTCGCCAGATGGACTACTCCTACGACAGGTAAGGGAAAAAGAGAAAACACGACACGTCCGACCAACTGTATGCTATGCTCTTATCGATGGACGCGACGACGTGTATACATGTGTACGTGTCGCCGATGACTCGTGTGGCAGAGACATTGCTAGCCCGTCCCGATATATACGTTTGTATATTATGTGTACATATAGAGAGAAAGTTATGGCTGTGCTTTTCTTTATGGCTGTACATGCGTTTTATAGATACGTGGCTATGCATCTTTATTCGTTATCGCTAGCACTTTGTGTATCCTCGCACGTATACACACAGTTTTTTTTTTATACCTAACATCGTGCGTGTCATATATTTTATTATTTGTGCAGCAAGTGTGACATAGTATTTGATCGATTTTTCGAGTCCAATCTCCTCTGCGATATGGCAATATTAATAGTACACTCTCTCGACTTCTAGCAAATATTAGGCTTTGTAGTGAGCGAAGCAGCAGCGACACACAAAGGAGAATATTGACTTCTCAAGCGCATTGCAGCTATACACACGGCGTAAAGCCAGCCAGCCGAAAAGGTTCTCTTATACGACATATATACTTAAGTGCTGGCGCTCGCTCGTTGGCTAGAGAGAGAGAGAGAGAGAGAGAATAAGAGCATGAGAATTTTTTGTGCCTAAGTGGTCCCACTAAAAATGCTTCAAGATTTATTGCCCCCCTCTTTGTGTGCAGCGTATGTGTGTGTCCTTGTTTCTTCTAATCTCGAGAAGCTCGCTATTTTCGTCGAGCTTTTATACTCTCCGAATAATTGAAGTTACGCGTAAGAGCAAACCTCTAGGAGAAAAATCGATCAACTACGTGCCCAGCACATTATTATTTCTTCATCCATCTCGCCTTATTTTGCTACATGTTTTTATTTTTCGTTTTTCCCCCGTCGCACATTCACCTCACCCCCACGTATAGACGTTCGCCAGACAGCAGCAGCCAGCAGGAGCTCAACTCGGAGAAATACCGACCAGGTTCAGGTATGGGTTCTCAGACGCCAAACGGCGCGACGAGTGCCATGCAGTCGCCATCGGGTTCGAATCCACCGAGTCCAACGAAATCCGCGGCGGCCAGTCCCAGGAGTCCGACACGAGCCAGCCAAGCAGAGCCGACTCACAACTACGAGACGACATTCGACCTCGACGGCAACGTCGAAACCGCCAGCCTCAGCAGTAGTCGCGACGGTCACAGGTATGCGAGCATGTGATGGATAGTTTGGCTGCACGTATATACAGTCTATACAGAGCAAGAGAGCGAGAGAGAAGGGGTTGTTTGATCGCGTTAATTGACGATCGCTGTTCCGAAGGACCGGAGGATTTGTACTCGGCCAGCAGGCTTAAAATTGACGCGCGATGAATGGCTCTGATAAAAATCGAGAGTTAGTTTGGCATTTAGAAGCGTTAATACGAGCTATACGGGGATCGCCAGTCGAATTAAACATTGTTAAAATCCTCCGGTCAAGCGTATTATTCGCGCATTAACCACTTCTCTCTACCTCGCTGTATGCACCTCTTGTGTACCTGTACAAGTGTACACGCGTACGCCAGATTGTTGTTTGCCTTTTTATTTGCCGTATCTCTCGTCTGCTCTAAACACACACCCACTCACAAAGAGGAGAAAAAAAAACGAGCGATCGTGTAAGGTCGACCGAATAATTTGCAGGTAAGCTGCGCACAAAAATACTGCCCCGTCCATATCCGCGTTTGTACAGTTCCAGCCCGATCGATTCGAGCCATATAATACGCGCCCGTTTTTTTTTCTCCCATTATAATCCCGTGAGAATAATATCGCAGAAATTTTTTCCCCGTAGATTAACGATCGCATAATTTTACGAGGACTCGCGACGATTTACAGGGCTTTATTAAAACTCTTGAATGCGCGATAATTAGCGGACACCGCGACCGTACTTCTCCGCACAGAAAATCCAGAGCGAGACAATGGATTGCGGCGCATAACAAAGGGTGATAAGGGCCAGAACAGAAAGTTTCGAGATTTCGAAACAGCAGATGTAAAAAGCTTCTTCTACAGCTTTTCTACAATGAAATTTTAATCCCATTGTGTGTGTAACCACAGGCTCTCCCAGTACGAGCGACAGCAGCAGCAACAGCAGCCCAGAGGTACGGACCCAATTCTCCCAGCTGTCCTCGAGTTCCTCGAGGAAACGGAGGAGACCTTCCTTCACGCAGTTATCACCGACGTAGAGCCGTCGGCGCCACAGTTCAAGCTCGCCCCGACTTACACGCTGTACTTGGCAGCAAGATATAGGGCTAGTACGCACTACAGACCCGAATTGCAGCCGACTGAAAGGGCGAAAAGACTGACGGTTATGTTGGCGAATGTCGCTACTATGATACAGCGGGTCATTCAGGTAAGCTCGAGGGTTTTGTTTTGAGAATTGATCGAGGTAAAAGAGCGCGGGGTATTGTTCGAAAAATCTCCAACTATTTTTGCGGAGATTCGTAATACTTTGATGGATGGTCTTTTCCAGGCTTTTTTTTTTAAATATAACGTTTCACTCGATTCATCCTTCATTTTCTAGAGGATAAAGTAATATTGACCTTTCGTTTAATTATCGGTTCTCTCCGGTAAGAGGATCAATTTTTTTTTTATTCTTTCTGTCTTATATAGCCTGACGTGACACATTATATTTGAAAAAGCGAAGTAATCTCCGGGACACTTCCGATCCTTTTATAAATCACGATTCTTCAACGTCGCGTTGAGTAAACTTTTCTCCAACAAAAGAAGTCGAGCTTTAGCAGTATCATGAAACGCGTTGTATTAGCAATAAAACGCATGCAGTATAAAAATCGCTGGCCAATAAATCCATTAAACCTCTAGCTTCTATCAAATGGATCGGAAAGCTCTATATTCGAAACATTTGCCCCGGCAAATGGAATGTATCATTCGACTTTACGGCTCCTTCTTTCTTTCTCTCTCTTTCTCTTAAATCCGCGAATCTCGAAAAAAACCCGCCTTTAATTTCACCTCCCCTTTTCCTAATTCAATTAAGCCCGAACAATCTCTCCCTCGTTCCAACAACCGCTAAAATAAACTCATCCAGCTCTGCTACTACTACTACTACTGCTGTGACTGTACTCTGCGGCGTAGAACTTAATCGCTGGCGTTTAAAACACTCTTAGCCTGATTAGCCAGGCTTCTGAGAGAGAGAGGGAGAGAGGAGCACGCGAGGCGCGTTAGTCTGGAAGACACGGCATTAGCCGCAGTACAGAGAGCGCTTGCTTTAACATCAATTTGCACACTGCAGGTATATACACTCGGGCTTTAACAAGACGACACGGGGCCAAAGGAGCTTCAGTTTATTCAGTCGCCGTCTCCAGCTCTCCCCCCCCCCCTCTCTCTCTCTCTCTCTCTCTCTCTCTCTCTCTCTCTCTCTCTCTCTGTCTGAGAAAACTCGCTCGGCGCTGTAATCCCGGACTCGGATTTAATAATTATATCAGGCCGCGTATATATAAACTTCCGTGTAGTGCACTAGACTACAGAGTCACACACACGTACACACGCTCTCCCTTTAGGGGCCACTTAGTACTCGAGGACCGTGAGCCTTTATAGTCGACTCTCTGTGTCGCTTCGCGCTCTGTGAGCTTTGATGGAGAGAGTGTGGAGAGGAACTAGATCGCGATGCTGACCCGGGGAAAATGCGCTTTGCGCTCTCTCGGCTAAGAGAGCTGCGAGACAGAGACGGAGAGTGAGAGGAAAAACTGAGCGGAAAGTTCCGAGAGTGTGCGGGGGTGGGACGTCGAGATTATCGGGCTTTAGGCCGGTGCAAAAAGAGAACTTGCGCGAGAGCTTTATATAGATGGCTCGCGCGATTGAATTGGCTCGATACTTTTTTGGGGAGCTCACGCGCGGGAGTATATACTTTTATAGCGCGCGAGAGATCTTCGTTCTTTTACAGCTCCGTTCGCTCGAATGAAATTTAACTTTGGAGTGCGCGCGTCGCGGTTATAGCATTCTGCAACGTTCTAGAAATAGGTAGTTCGTTACTTCGTATATAATGGAGAGGAAAGCTCGTGGAATTGCAACAAAAAACTTTTAATACCCTTACCTGTCGAGAGAAAGAGAAAGCCGCGAGCTCACCTCCCTCGCATCCGTCCACGGGATCGTCGAACTCGTCGGAAGTAATCAAACTTGTCAATTCCACGCACGTCCTCGAACTCGGGGCTAACAAACCACACCCCGGCAAGTCTTACTTCCCCACATCACCCCGCATCCGCGACAGAGCAAAATAAAAACAAACAACCATATCTTACGTCTCACCAGGAGCGCTACATGGATGCGTCGTCCCTCGCCCTCTGGCTGGCCAACGGCTCGGAGCTGCTGCACATGCTGAAGAGCGACCGACACGTCGGAGCTTTCTCTACCCAAGCTCAGGACATCCTCGCCGACGCCGTACATACAGCCTTCGACTCGCTGGTGCGCTGCGTCTCGCTAGAGCTAGCCCCGGCCATGTCACAGTTTATGGCCGACGCCGATGAGCCTGCCAAGGAAGCTGGCGTCCTCCAGATATTCTCCAACAGCATGGCGCTGCTCAGGCGCTGCCGAGTCAACGCCGCCTTGACGATACAGCTGTTTAGCCATCTGTTCCATGCCATCAACGCTACGGCCTTCAACGCCCTCGTCTCTAACAGCAACCTGTGCGTCAGGTGGTTCGGCCGAAGACTCAAGGCAAGGCTCAACGCCCTCGAGACCTGGGCGGAGAGACAGGGACTCGAGCTCGCTAGCCAGTGTCATCTGGCAACAATTATGCAAGCCACGCACTTGCTGCAGGCGCCCAAGTACAATACCGAGGAGCTCGCCGCCCTCAGCGCGACGTGCTTCAAGCTAAACTCGCTGCAGGTGCAGGCGCTACTGCAAAAGTACCAGCCGGCCGCCGACGAGCCAAGGCTGCCCGCCGAACTCATCGAGAGCGCCGTTAGGGTGAGTGTACGATTAATTCTTTAAATTCAATTCCATAAAGATTCGAACGCGCTCGACGACCAATTATAACGAACGAACGAACGAACGAACGACGCGACGTAAAAGCAGACAAACAAATGACGCAATAATCTCTTCACGCGAGTGCACTAACGAGAGGTAATAATTAAACACTGAATTAGACGGCGATGAAGGTGGCGGACGGGCTAGCCAAACAGGACGGTCGGGAGATCCGACTCGAGGAGGAGCCAACTCTCAACTTAGCTCTGCTCCTGCCCGATGACGGCTACAGCTGTGAAGTGATCCGGGGAGTGCCTCCGGGTCTGGCCGAGTTCCTGGCACCGCTCCAACGAGACGGCCTTTGCCGCATGGCCGCGCAGCCCACCTCCAGCGGCTACTGGACTATATACATGATCGACCACAATAACGTAAGTTACTCCCTTTCTTTTTCGTCTGGCTTTTGTTTTTGCTCCAACGTGAGAATGCGAGAGTGACAGTATCGCCTGCGTTTTATTGCAGTTCCGAAGCCCCAGCGCGATGAGCAACAGGTCTGGCGGTTACTCTGGCCACATGGTACAGCCCCAGAGCCAGCCCGAGATACAGATTATTAAGCTTCACAAATCCACCAACGGCATGGGACTCAGTATAGTCGCTGCCAAGGTAATGCGGGGATTTAACTTTATTATTTATTCACTTTTTTCTTCTTCAATATTAAAAATGGTTTATTGTTTTGCTGGTTTATTATTTTACTCTCGTTCGTTTGTAAACCAACCCTATTTACGTGTCTGCAGGGAGCCGGCCAAGACAGACTTGGCATCTACATCAAAAGCGTGGTTGCCGGCGGCGCAGCCGACGCGGTAAGTTTCAAGGAAAGATCCGAGAAGAGTATACACGAAGTTGCAAAAACTAATCCAATATTCAATTTTCAGGACGGACGACTGTCGGCCGGAGATCAACTTCTCAAAGTCGACGGACAGAGCTTAGTCGGAATAACCCAGGAGAAGTAAGTCGTTGTACAAGCTTCGCTCAATAGAGAGAGAAGTTCGCTCCTCGAGAAAGAGTGCGCGTGCTAAAAATCTTTACTGCCTTTCAGAGCTGCCGAGTACTTGGTTCGCACGGGTCCGATAGTGACGCTGGAGGTTGCGAAGCAAGGCGCGATTTACCACGGCCTGGCGACACTGTTGTCGCAACCCTCTCCTATAATGACCAGAGGTAAGTAGTCTGTCTACGCAAGCTTGCGAGAGAGACAGAAAAAAACGAGAGGAAAAGGCGCGCCATATCTCGGGTGAAAGGGATTTTCTCATAAAGGAAGATTTATACTCACTCACTGCGGGAGAGGGAACGGCTTATGGGATATAATTTCTGTGGAAAAAGCTTTTATTCCCTATCTGCTTACAACCTATATGCTTTACTTAACATTACGAGGGCTTGTTTCTAATATATAAAACTTACACAGAGATCGATCGCCGAGAAAAATATCGTTAACGCTATTTAAAATTATTTCTTATAATACTACAAAAGAAGGTATTTTTCTCGGCGCACGGAATATGAAAAAGCTTCGCTTGGAAAAAAAGTCCATAACATCTACTAATGCTTCAACTAACCCTTATTTTTCATGCAGCCTCTAAGGCACGACCAAAATCGGAACACTTTGATCCCCCAAGACTAGGAGAGATGGCCCCGGGCCAGCCGGCCTCTTCCTCGCACTCAATGGGCAATCTCCTGTCGGTGCCTCGGCACTCGGCAGGACAGGTCTACCACGAACAGTACGTCGACAATTGGGATCCACAGCCAGGTGCGAGTATAGCCCGCGTCGGCAACAATATTGCCCCTCAGTACCGCGCGAACGCGAACATGCCCTATCGCAACTACATGCCCGCGGCCGCGAACAGCCCCTATCAAGCCTATCAGCAACTTGCGCCTGCTGCAAGGCCCAACACTCTGCTCAGCGCTGGTGGCGCGATGATGCGCGGCCACGACGTCGCCGCGGAGGTCTATCCCAATCCGGAGATGCCCTACGAGCCAGCNGAGAGAGACAGAAAAAAACGAGAGGAAAAGGCGCGCCATATCTCGGGTGAAAGGGATTTTCTCATAAAGGAAGATTTATACTCACTCACTGCGGGAGAGGGAACGGCTTATGGGATATAATTTCTGTGGAAAAAGCTTTTATTCCCTATCTGCTTACAACCTATATGCTTTACTTAACATTACGAGGGCTTGTTTCTAATATATAAAACTTACACAGAGATCGATCGCCGAGAAAAATATCGTTAACGCTATTTAAAATTATTTCTTATAATACTACAAAAGAAGGTATTTTTCTCGGCGCACGGAATATGAAAAAGCTTCGCTTGGAAAAAAAGTCCATAACATCTACTAATGCTTCAACTAACCCTTATTTTTCATGCAGCCTCTAAGGCACGACCAAAATCGGAACACTTTGATCCCCCAAGACTAGGAGAGATGGCCCCGGGCCAGCCGGCCTCTTCCTCGCACTCAATGGGCAATCTCCTGTCGGTGCCTCGGCACTCGGCAGGACAGGTCTACCACGAACAGTACGTCGACAATTGGGATCCACAGCCAGGTGCGAGTATAGCCCGCGTCGGCAACAATATTGCCCCTCAGTACCGCGCGAACGCGAACATGCCCTATCGCAACTACATGCCCGCGGCCGCGAACAGCCCCTATCAAGCCTATCAGCAACTTGCGCCTGCTGCAAGGCCCAACACTCTGCTCAGCGCTGGTGGCGCGATGATGCGCGGCCACGACGTCGCCGCGGAGGTCTATCCCAATCCGGAGATGCCCTACGAGCCAGCTCAGGCGCGTCTGGGCTACTGGCCGGGCGAGTCGAGTCGACAGCCCGTGATACCGATTATTCGCGAGCCCACGAGCGAATCGACGTTCCTAACGATTCCGAGCCAATACACCGAGTGCTATCCCCACGGTTACGCGTCCGCGCAGGTGCACGCGAACCCTTCGACCGCGCGACACTTGCCTCCCCCTAAACAGTACCAGGAGCAACCTGTGGCGGCGGCAGCTACGAGCTCAAACTGCGGCGCGCAGTACGGTTACTACAGCGACGACAAGACTGAATTAGTGTTCCCGGCGGTGAGGAGCCACTCGCAGGACTACCTCGAGGTCGTCGACGACCTGCAGGCGGCGGCCAGACCCAGAACCGCTGCTCACCAAGAGCAGGATTACTATGCCTATCGCAACACGGACCAACAAACTACTACTCAGGAACAATGCCAGGAGAGCTGGCAGGAAGCTGCGGCCGCGATTGCCGAGCAGGAGGAGGCGGACGAGGAGGACAAGTCCGCGGACAAGGCGTGCTCGACGGAGGATGCCACGCAGTCGAGCACGAGAGATAACTCTGACAGCCCTTCGCTGGATACGGAAGCCACGGTTGTGCCCACGCCAAAGCTGCACACGGTGATGCCCGAGCTGAACCTCGACCTCAGCGGACTGAACAGCAGCGATGTATCGAGCGACGAGAGCAACGGCGAAAAGTGCTGGAAATCGCCGGAGGACGTTCGTCTGGGCTGCGGAAGGGTTGCGGCGCTGGCCAAGCATTTCTCGCAACTCGGCGAGGCCGGCCTCATCAAATTCAAATCGCGAAGATTCGCCGGATCAAGGCAGTTCATGTCCGAGCCGGACATCGCGTCACCATCGAGTGCCGACACGAAAAGGCGTACGAGAGCCAGTATCGAGAAGTTCAAGTCGGAGACCGAGCTATTGAAGTCGGACAAGAGCGTCGCCACGACGCCTGAAAAGGAGTGGAGCATGATTCTATTGGACATACAAGCGAAAGGAACTCTGGAGTACCAAGAGGAGGTAGAGAACCGCAAACGAGAGAGCAAAGAAGAAGAATCTGAAAAAGAAGAAGAAGAAGAAGAAGTGGAGGAGGACGAGGAAAAAGTGAAAGAAGTCGACGACAAAAGCAGCTCGAAACTCTCCCTTGCCGAGCAAGAGCAGATAATCGAACAGTTGAAAGAATTCGCGAACCTCGACAACGCGGACGCACCCCTCTTTATACCCAGCAAAGAAAACGGCAACAGTCGCAGAAGCAGCGGCTCCGACAAAGAGACGATGACCGACTCGGCGGAAGGCAGCATCGAGAACATCCACAAAGTGAAAAAGCATCCCCGCACACTCATAGCCGGTAGCGTAAAGCTCGAGCAATTTCGCAACCATTCCCTGCCAACGATCCTCAGTACCCTCAATGTCTTTCCCCAGCGAAGATGCAACGGAAGCCCCTCAACCACCATAGTGGCCAAGGGCAAAGTGAACAGCCTCTCAAAGTACTGGTCTCTGAAGGACCTCGCCTCGAGTGACGAGCTCGACTCGAATCACACGTCGAATGACGACATGCTGAACGACGACGATCGCGAGGATAGCCCCGGTGCCAACAAGTACGTGGTTTTCCCCACCTGCTCGCGCGTCGTGTCAGCTCCCGAGATATCCGACGACTGCGCGAGATACACCCCCGTCACCGGCATCACCATCAAGAGCACGATATCATTCGGACGTCGTCGCAGCGACGAGAGCGCGACGGCCTCTTCCACCAGTTCCTTTCACTCGACGGTGAGGTTGTCCAAGAGCACGAGCGACATATCTAGGGATGCGATCGATGACTCGATTCCGGGGGACTGTGACGACGACGACAGACTGAGCAAGTCCTGGGAGAAGCTTAACCCGACCTGCAACAAAAAGCACAGCCGGTGCTACGCTCGAAGGGATCACAGAGGTCACGGTAGACGCGGTAACAGCAGGCACATCGTCGTCAGGAAGAAAGCCAAGAGCGACCTCGACGTGTCGGAGAGAAAACCCACGCCGAGGTTCGATAGAGACGACTGGGTCTTTCGAGACATATCCCAGTCGATACCGGCAGCAGCGAAGAGGGAAGAGCCGAGACAGCAACAGCAGCGAACGGAATCGCGTAAGCCGGCGATGATGTTTCCGAGTCTCAGAGCACTGGTCGTCGTTCGTCTAGCGCACGATTGTATTGATGGAGCCTGGTTCAGTTTCTTGTTGTTCGTTATTTACGTTACTTAGTTATCTGACACGATTATGATTTATTTTCGTTGCGTCTTATAAGTTTGACTTGTTGTTGTTAGAGAAAAGTTTATACCACGGTTTCGATCGTCCGAATGCCAAGAGTTTGCAACGTTAGTACTAATGTCTCTAGTTTTATCGCCCTTCGGTCGACGTGATACGTACAGTCCGTATAAGCGAAATGCTTTTTTTTATTTTTATGCTGTTGTTCGACTTCACGTTTACGACGCTGCATCACTCGGTTGTTTTATTTTTAGATGCAATTATGCGCGCGCGGATGTTCGAAAGAGGAAGTGCGTTTTATGCGGGATTGTACGTTTTACGCCGGCTTTTAATATCTTTCAGCTCTACATGCAATCACGTTCATTAACTTTTTTTTAAACGCTCATAACCTGGTGAATGTTAATACAATGCATCTATATATTACATCCATCTCTGCTTTATTTCATAAGGAAATATTGCGTTCGAACGCGGAGCTGAGCTCGCGTAAACCATCGAATGTTTTATTATAACGCTCGAAACTTGCAAGCTTCATTAATTTCGCCCAATATTTGAACTCTAGCAAACAACGGCTCCACGTTCGAAACACAATCGCTGTACCATAGGTGCATACATACATACATAGTCCGTAAGATACGCCCAAAACTCATTAACGCAAGTGGTGTCGTCGCTCGTCACCTATAGTCAAGGCACGTTCGCATGTTTTATACGGAGACGCATATACGTACTTACTTATCTATCTATTTATCCATATGCATACATATATCTGCCAATTCGCACGAGCATGTGACAATTAGATGTTTAATGTTGTGCATTTGTTCTTGTGCATCTTGTTGCGCGCTTCTCCCGCAGGTCCCCGCCGCATGAGCGAACGCGATTTGCCGTCTCGCTTGGGCCACGACGCGCCTACTCCGCAGCAAATTCACAGCAGCAAATCCGTTCCCGCTCTTCACAGTAAGTATCTATACGTACATCGCCACCACCACCACTACCACTTACAGACACCACTTCACTCCACACTCGCTCTATACCACTATATACACGGAATATCTCTGCAGCAGCAGCATCAGCAACAGCAGCAGCACCAAGTCTATTTACACACATGCTTTTTTCACGTCAGGCACACTCACTCTCTTGCATATATACACCTAAACTGTTTATAAATACACCTAGGCGCGATTCTTGCGCGAGGGCCACGACATTTGCGCGACTGTCTGGTACTCGACGTCGTTTGCTGAAGTGGTGTACATAAGCTATAATACTTATATACCGGGGGGCTTGCACATTGTCCTGTACTGTTTTGTCTATAACGTTATCTCTCGAATGGAACAGATGTAGGAACCGAAGGCAAGCTACAGCACGAGGTCTTCAATCCAGGATACAGTAGAGCATCGTCCAGCAACAGCGTTACACCGCCAGTTCAGCCACCGCCTATGCCCGCCATGAATGGAGCTACTTCTCTAAGATCGAGGTGAGGCTTTGTTGTATTCCACGGATGTAAAATAGATTCGAGGCTGTTAATCCTATTTCATTGAATTTTGAATAAATCGTATGACAGTATAAGTGGTAGATTGAATCGTTTGGTTGCACGGCAAGAGTCATGATTAATTCCTTGCATTGACAATTGCAGGTCCAGTCACAATTTGCATGACCCGAGCAGAGCCGGCACTTTGCCGCCAAGCGGTTTATCGAACAGGCAACAATCTTCGCCCAATCTCAACCCAAGTCATCCCCACGGAGCGACCAATATGCAAAGTAACGAAGCCGAGAGATTCTATCAAAACTTGAGCGTGTACAGAAACCAGGAGCCCGGACTGAAGCAGCACCCGAGCCCTCCTCAATCTTCCGATGACAGGTACATGTATATCCTTTATAGAAACGCTTAACTAATTGTCTAAAATACAATTTTTTTTACCAATCCAAAATTTCGCAAATTAATCTCGCATTTTTCGCTCAGAAGTCCGCTGCACGTGCAGAAGCCCTTGTCACGAGGCTCAGAGTCAACTCTGCACCGTGGATCCTCGGAGCAGGGCAAAGAGCGACCCATGTCCGCTTACGTTCCCCAGGGTCAACAGCCCCAGCAACCGGGCTACCCCGGGCCACAGGGACAGCAACAAGGCCCACCAGCCAGATCTCAGTCTTCCCGTGACATCATCAGACAAGAAGCCAAGCTCTCGGAAATGCAGGAGGAAGTTCGTCGGCGCGAACTTCGTGGAGGCCAGGCACCCGCGGCGATGGGAGCCCAAGGAATGGCTGCGTACCGCAACAATACGTACAATCCACGCGCGGGCGCCGGCGCAAGTGGCATGCAAGCACCGAACTCGATCAGAAACGCGACGCAACGACCGATTGGCTCGACTCCGAACCTTGGTCCTACTTCACCCAGCTATGTTCATTCAAGAGGACCCGGTCAGAACTATGGATACCTCCCAATGGAAGCCCAACAGCAGCAGTACAATCAGTATGCACAGCAGTTTAACAAGCCGTACACCGCTGGAATGGTGGGCAGACCCTTCGGCGAACTCCAGCAGCAGTACCAGAGCGAGGTTGACCAGGACTTAGCAGCGGCTAGATATGGAAACGGCAATGGCATGAACAGATCGCAGACGAATGGAGATATTGCGAACGAGAACCCTCCGGCGAGACCGTCGCTGCCGCAGTCCAGTGGCAGTCCTCCGCCACCGGTTCCCAATACCATGACGCACCCGTTGTTTACAAAGCAGATGGATCCTTCCTCTAGGTAAGTCTCATTATTTTTCA
Source organism: Pteromalus puparum (assembly GCA_012977825.3). Taxonomy (NCBI): domain Eukaryota; kingdom Metazoa; phylum Arthropoda; class Insecta; order Hymenoptera; family Pteromalidae; genus Pteromalus; species Pteromalus puparum. The sequence continues at coordinate 57,345,118 of CM053168.1, forward strand.
GAAGAACCGAAGATCGCAATCAATGATTGATTTCTAACCAATTTTATTCGACAAGCAGCAGATACACTGCGAGCATGCAGGATCCTCCTAGAGGTGGATATTATCCAACGACTGCTGGCGGTTCGCAGCAGCCGCGTCAGTATCAATTCAGTGCTACTAATCCTTGGCAGAGAGAAGAAAAAGAGAAGGTGAAGATGAACATAAATACAAAGCATTATTTCTCGTCTAATTGAAAAGTATTTACTAAACTGCTATCGTTTACAGGAACAAGCAAGACGCAGGGAAGCCGCAAGGCAGTGGCGCGACCAGCAGATCGCTGAGCTTAGCGCGTTATCCCATAGATCACCCCAGCAAGAGGAACAACTGCGCGCTCTTCAGCTTGAGCGTGACTTCCAGAAACGCGCTGAAGAAGCTGCGAACCAACAAGACGATGACGAAGAAGGCAACGATATCGATAACGAGAATGCCAGCACTAGCCAACGAGTCCAAGGTCTTCTGCGTAGTGTCGCTGCTCAAGACCAACAGCGAAACCAACCAAACAATCAAATTCCGCAACCTGGTCCCGGACTCAATCGCAGTAACGCGACCAATCAATCGGGCAGAGGAGCCCTGTCGCCTCAGCCTGTTAATAGTCAGATTCAAATGACGAACGTACCGATTCACACGGCTAGCAGCCAGCAGGGAACCATGCAGAACAATTACGGTGGTGGACAGAACGTCGACGCTGTAGCCAATAACGTGGGAGGATACTCACCTCAGAATCAAAACGTGAACAACAGTCAGCCGACCATGTCGCCGTCGTATGGCTCACCGAACCTCAATCAACAATCGAGCGCTCGTCAGAAGGCAAGCATGGAAGCCGCAGCAGCAGCTCAGGCTAACGAAGAACGAGAAAGACAACGTAGAATGGAAGAGCTGAAGAGACGACAGTCGGAGTTTGATGAGAATCAGAGAAGAAGACAGGAGGAGGAGGCAAGACAGCAGCAACAGCAGCAACAACAGCAGCAAATGCATGCGCATCAGCAGCAAATGCAGCAGATGTACCAGCAGCATCAGTCGAACCTCCGCAACCAGCAACAGTTGCACCCGGGCATGCTGAGACTGGACAATCTCGTCATCGAGGAGCCCAATTCGCCGAGTGAGTGTTAGTTCGACATATTCTATTGAGTAGACCTTTTCACGATCGATAAAACATGAGATTCTCATTTACCACAATAATTACAGATTCTCAAAGCGGTAACGAAGCTCCCCCACCGCCAGAGCGAGGCTCAAGCTACGCCGTAATGTCGCAACAAAGCGCATTACGATCCAACACTTCGACCACGTCAAATTCCATTATCGGATCTCAACCACCAGCGACAATGACCAAGAGGGTTTCCTTCCACGATCCGAATGCAAATACTGAATCACCGTCGCGTAACAATATGTCAAATACCTCGAATATCGTAACCCCTTCATCTGTAACGATGGATACTATTCGAGAAGACCCAAACGTGAGTATTTAGCTAGCGCACCGTTTTCACAATCATACTAACCAACAGCCAATATTTATATTAACAATTATTATAAAACTAGAAGCTAAAAGTATCAAACCTTTCTTCGAAATGCGTCCGATGGCAGATAGAGAGTAAGAGGTATACCGAGGTTTCGATGATCCACTTGATCGTTCATTACCCATCTTGATTTACTTAATTTAATGCATGTGGCAATGTTGATCCTGTCAAAAAAGCTGTAATCATCTGTGCTATCATCGCCCATCATGAGACATTGTCATTGCCATCATTGCAAGCGTGTACATTTTTTCTTGCCCAAATTTTAATGTGTGTTTTCCTTTGATTGTTTTTTTTTTTAAACAGATTTGACGATCGAAACCATGTAGTAGATATTAATTTTAGAACTGTATATATATCTATATGTGTCATGCAATAGTAGATGTTTTATGTGCGTAGTCTCGTTATGCGGTATAATAATTTTATATCTCTTCCATAGAACTTCATAAACGATGCAGAGATGCTGTTGGCTTCTCCGAAAACACCAGAAGGTCCCGGAGGTATCTTCCAAGGAGCAACACCTGGCGTGATAGGCGCTCAGGAAGTTTATAAGTTAGTATTATCTCCTATTTCATTAGTAAGCTCATCATTTCTATACTTGATTTAACAATTTATTATTTGCTCCAGGGATCCAAGGACAAGAAGATTAGCGGAAAAGCAGAGGCAGCAGCAGAACTCGCAGATAGGCGCCGTGCCAGAGAAACTTAGTTTCAAGGAGAAAATGAAGATGTTCGCCATGGAGACCGGAGAAGACGGTACCCCCAGAGACAAAGTGAAAATCTCGAGAGCTCAGCGTGAAATCGATAATATTGGTAGCCCTTTGAGTTCGAATAATAATAATTGAAACGAGATTGCGTCATGCAGCATTCAGTTATGTAAATACCAGAGTTATCCAACTGTGTGCTTGGGTGCACGACAATCATGATAAGATCATCGAGCGAGGATGTTACCGTTATTGTTTCAAGTTTAAGGATGAAGGCTAACCTTTGTTATTGTTGACGTAAGCAAAAGTATTGCAGTTTTCTTTAACGAGCGCGATATTAAAATTGTTGCAGATGGTATTAAAATATGGAAACTTTTAATTTTTAACTATAAATATATACAAGGGTACGTTGTATGAATGATATGTCCGATATAAAAATTTATTTTTATTATTGTACCTTTTTGCAAGTATTAGTGCTCTGCGATCATTTTAATCGTTTAATACCGGAGTATTGAAATATTTTTTATATTATTTTTTATCTAAATTGAAGCTTTTGTTTTTTCTTAGTAAACCTTGATGAAGGCATCTATATAAAGTTTAATTTTGTACTTCTTTTGCAAATAATGTCTACTGTATAACTTTTTAACACTTACCTTAGTTTTTAGTTCTATCACGTAAGAGTAAAATTAGCAAGAGAAAAAAACTACAGAAGCTTTTTTTTTAAAAAAGTATTGCAAAGTTAACAAGAATCGATTATTTGAAGTATTCAAAACTGGAATTCTTCGTGTACATGTATTTAATATTTATGTATGTATGACAGTATGCATGTGTTCTGTCACTCTATGTATATACTTAAGTTGTCAGAGTGATAAAAGCGACTGCGTTGTACCGCAGAAGAATATAAGTCATTTGATACTTACATTTATACAGAAATAGATCAGCGTGGATCAAATCAGTGCCTGGCATTGATGACTTGAGAAGCACTGATCAATATGGGACCTATTTATCACTCCAAAAATATACCCTTATCTCTCGTGCGTTTTGAAGAAAAAAAGTTGTTTTCTTATTTATATAAAACACTTACTTATTTATACATATATTTTCTAACATATATGTCGTTTGTACATGATATTTTGAAAGCAGAGATAGATCTCGTACTAATGTCGTTACTCGGTAACAAACTTTACATTTTCTGAAGCAACTCTTTTGATATTTTATGAGAACAAAGTCAAATAATATTGCACATTTTAAAATATGTATCGAACAATACGAGATGATTACGAAAAATTCGAATTTATCTGTGGCATTGTGTAAAGTTAATTAAAGTTTTAAAGGTCTATGCATAGAAATAGTAGCTTTGAATTAAACGTAAAAATCAAATTACATAGAAAAAAATAGCAATACGCGGCAGATGTTTCAAAACCAATTGTATGTTGTTTCAAAGTAAAACTGTGTCTGAGCTACCCATATAAATAAATACAGTATGATACATATGCATTATATAGTATATACATAAATCTGCGCAGGGACGCGTGCACGCAAGTACACTCACATAAATATATTATAGATTATACATTAAAAGAAATAAAAAAAAAAAGAAACTTACACCATACTAAATGTTTTAAGTAGACACGAGACAAATATGATGACATCGGGCCAAACTCCAAAGAGCCTAAAGCTCGTGTTAACAAAGCATAGCAATATTAGCGTATAAATGTTGTTAGTTTGAAAGAATATGCGAGACAAAAATGAGATTGAAAAACGAAATGCAAGGAAGAAAGTTAGGGTTTTATATCACCTAAAGTAGATTCGGTCTAAGTGTAGACTGCAGTGGCAATAATCTAACTAGCGTAGGTTCGTCTTTCGCGTTTTTGCAGAGCGCAATAGCCATTATTACAATATACGAAGAACATTCCTCGCGATTCAACGAAAACATAAAAAACAAAAAATGCATAAAAAACACAAATAAAAGAATAATAGTAAAAAAACAAGCATGTAATTTGTTGTATAACTAACAAAAAATTTGCGTCGTCCCGCTTGCGACGGCGTGCTCATTTTCAATGCTATATATTAAAGTTCGTCTCACACTTTGTAGAGATAATAATTGCAACAACTGTAAAAACTTTTTCTTTGGGGCAAAGTATAGAATGTAGATGAAATTTTATTGGAAAATCGCATTATAGGTGCGTGACGTTTGAGAGCAGCCAAAATTCATTGTTCCATTTGCGAGATTTATCATCGGCCGCAAGTAATGTAGAAATCGAACTAATTGTGAAAAAATGAATTTGTTTTCTTTTTTTTTTTTTTTTTTTTTTTTTTT
>CM053168.1:57350282-57367658 GCA_012977825.3 Pteromalus puparum
TTTTTTTTTTTTTTTTTTTTTTTTTTTTTTTTTTTTTTTAACAGGGACGCGCGGGTCCTTAACTTTGTACAGTGGATGCGTTCTGGATATTGTATGTGATATAATATAGGCCTTTCTTTCAAATCGAAAGATAATCGAGTATGTTATTCCCGACTTGCAAACGCGTGTAAACCAAGATGAGTTAAAGTAAAGAAAAACATTATTTTAACGTATGCACCCCAACGCTAATACGTAAACGGGATATAAATCGGACTAATCGTCATCTCTGCGTCCAGCAAAAATATTGTTTATTGCTTGTTTTTTCTTTTTTTTAATTTATTATCTACGTATATAAAACATTATAGTCTTATCTTTTTTGAGAATCTTATCTTTCGATTGAGAATGAGAGAAATATGTATTACGCGAGCAGCTGTTGTTAAGTTTTTCATATAAGTAAAGCGGACAGAAGCGCGAGAAAGGGGGATAAGTTTATTAGTAAGTGAAAAAACGTTTAAACCTGCAGGGAGGAGAATAGATATTGTTACGAAAGGCGAGTCCCTGCAGAGTAAAAATAAACTGACCGTTGTTTTTTCAGGCCTTACGCTGATAGCAGAAGTTATTCATAAGAATTAACGGGACTCTTTTTTATTTCCATGTTGATTATGCAAAAAGAAAAGAGTGTGTTATGTTTATCGGTCCCGATCGTTCTAGAGATGAAATGTCAAGATTTTACGTAAAAAAGGGTAAAAACACAGAACCTAAGAATGAGATGAATGATAAAAGTTGTGTAAAAAGGAAAAAAACGTTAGCACGTACCCACATGTAAGTTAGTTGCAGCTAGAAGCAGCGAGATAACGAGCTGGAAAGCGAATTAAAAAAAAAAGAACGGTTACGTCCCTCCTTGTTGTGTATAGCAAACGTATTTGCACTATATTTTGTAAGACTTTTCAATTGTCACTAGGAGATGATTCTAATGAGCGACGAGGTAGATTCCTTTCAGAAACGCGCGTCATCCGATTCTTCTGAATTAGTAATATCTTATCTACATTAATAACTATGTATATCAATTGTAATTGTAGAAAACACACTATATTTTTTAATGATTGTTCATCGTGTCATTATGCATTATTCAGATATGATATTGATGAGGATTTAAATAAAATAAATATCGAGCAAAGCTCTCGAGTGTCTTGCGTCTTTGATTTCCGAAAGCCTTTATACAAAACACACTATGGCTCTACTTAACAATTTTATAATACCCGCAATTATATGTTCCATGTGTTTATTTACACGAGTACTTTATAAAAATAAGAGACCGTTATCAATCGATAAAATTAAAAACTCGACGTATCAGTCTAGACACGTCAGACAGCCACGATTCTGCGATTGATATGTTTGTCTTCGGCTGTTTATCAACCAGTCGTGATATTAATTGATTACTTTTGGTTTTACTTATCGAGAAAAGATTAGTCACGCTGGGGAAACAAAACACAATCAATGACACTAACTATCATAGGGAAAACCCTATGATATACGATTGCTTGCAACAGAATTCGACATTTTCTGTATACTTAATAATTTGTAGAATCGCGATTCGCGAAATCAAAATTATCGCGCCCTCGCGGACTTTCCTTCCGTTCCGCGCGTCCATATCAATACTTCCTCTCCCTCCCAGTTCCGCGTTTCCCGCATCCCGTCCGCGAGACTGCGAGAGTTTCGCGACCCGCATGCAGCCAGAAAAAGCTAGCCTGGCAGCGGCGAAAGGGTAGAAGTGCGCGCGCGCAATTCGCATATACTATAGCCATACACTAAGTATACACAGACGTCTCAACGTGTACAGTCGCAAATCGCAGTAGAACATCGCACTGTGTGTTCGGTCGTCGTCATACATATAGGTACCTATAGACTGCAGTATAGCGCGCCGCTGTGGACCGGGAGAGAGACAGATATAGCCGCGCATATACACACAGACTATACGGAGAGAGCTCGAGAAAACCGAGTAATTTTCAGTGAGCCGCATTCGTGCGCGAACCGGTCGACCAGACGGACGGTTTTCTCTCTCTTTCGCGAGTTTTTGCAAACATACACAGACATACTCGTACATACGTACGTACTTACTTACCACATCCTCATTGATTGCGTTACATCGAAGTACTCGTCAGTGCGCGTCGTCAGCATTTTTATCAAAAAGCCACCAACGTATAATCAAAAAGGAGTACAACATTCGCTGTATAGTGTAGGAGAACCTCGCGACGAGAAGGAAGAACGCGTTGCCAACGGGAGCCGGCGGACAGTCTCCCCCTTTGTCTGTGCGACACGAGATCGTCGTCGTCGTTGTCCTCTCATCCCTCCGTCTGCGAGGCGACCGGTTCTCTCTTTTTTCTCTTTGTCTACGATAAAATTACTGTGTGTGTGTCAACACCTGCGAATGTAAGCAACTGCCGCATCAGCGGGACTGAAAAACGAAGCTGTGCCGGCGAGTCGACCTACGCCCCGAGGGAGGAGGACAGCAGCAGATAAGAGCCGCCTTCTCCGCGAACCAGGACAAGCATCCATCCAGCGCCACCAGGTAACTTCAGAAGGATTAGTTCTTGCGAATATTACCGCGAAACATAGCTACAGCAGGGCTTCCGATTAAATTATCATGGCGGACACGTAGATATTATATATATATATAGTCCAGCCGCGGCTATATACCTTTTCGCTCGCCGAAAGCAGGAGAAGAGAGGGAGGGAGCGAAAGACTCATACGTGTACACCGCTGCCGCGGCACGACATCTCCGTCGGCGTGCGTTGCTTCCGGTCTTTCCTCAACGGTTTCATCGCGGCCTGCTAAAAATAGCATCCAACACGAGGAGCCGGCAACCATGATTATACGCGCTATCTTTAACCCCTGGCGATGCGTTCTGTACATCTAGAGCGTCTTCGAAGGCTTTCCAGCCGCGGTGTGATATACTTACAGCTGTTTTCGGTGGAGCTACAGCAGCGCCGAATTTGGAATATCGCGCGAGAGTTCCTGGAATGCACTCTGCACACGCTGGCTTGTGTATAACTTGTGTGTCTACCAGTTTTTGCAATTTTAATGCCTGATTTTATGTACCGTTAGAGGAGAAAAACGCGAAAATCTTCCTCTCATTACGATTCGCATACATTATTATACGTTCCGCGGGATTTATTACAATCTTTGCTCGTTGGTTGGAACACGATAACCCCAGCTCCTGGTGCTTCTTTTCCCTTATTGTATACACGATATTAGCGAAACAAGTAGCAGCGGCTTTCCAGAAAACACAGGCCGATTGATTTTTCTCTGTTTACGACTGTACGTGTGTGTACGTCGTACATATAGGCTCTTTCTCTCGCGTTTAATATTTCACGGTGAGTCTGTTGATCTATACCTCTGATGCGGCGACGAAAAAGAAAAAGCTGAAGAGAGAATAGGGCACGGTCGGCCCTTTTTTCCCATCTGTACGTTACACGCGGCAGCTTTCTCATACTTATACACACACTCAAAGCTCGCGAATCAATAAACTGCACGCGCTTTACACTCGCGGCTCCCTCCTCTCGTTATAATAGCCGAGAAACGGCTGTTACATAGATTTGCTCTCTAAAATGCAGCTGCGAATTGTCCTAACTCGGGGTTGTACGAGTGTGCGTTCTATTACCGAGGCGGGAAGCATACATTGTTATCTAATGCAGGAGGTTTCTGCTATACGTACTCCGCAGAAGTGTGTGTTCAGCTTTTACCAATTTTATTGTTTTTCTCAGACGCGCTTTTTCACATTTACACAAAAAAAAAGAATGTTAGTCACGCGGTGTACGATTTTACAATAGAAATTCTATTTTTATCCTCTTATCGCATATATTATTCACACGATATGCACGTACGCATTATAATTGCGGCGAACATAATCCCAAGGATCGATCGACAAAACGCAGAATTGACACTACGTTGAGCCGAGCTGCAAACACAGCGCATAATTGAAATTCCCTTGCAATTTGAAGTTCAGTATACATATGTGTAAGTATATATACAGCGGACGGCTCCCGAGGGGACGAAACTCGTCAAACTCGGTCAATATCTCGAACGTTCGTCGGCCTGTATACATGCTGGCTGATGGTCACGTGGTGTAAGTACAGTGAGTCCGAATACTCGTGAGCGGCGCATAAGAACAGGTTTTTCGCCGATTGTGTCGAGACGTGAGAATTGGCGACTTGCCGGTCCGACCGGCACGTGATTGCAGTCTGGTTCGTCGCCGCCTCCGGCTACGCGAGCACAGGTGTTGAGTGGTTTGGACTACAAATTTGTGTATACATTTTTTTTCCTGATTTTTTTTTAACGCGAAAAAACCTGCTTTTTTATCGATAGAACGTTGAATCGGTTAGCGGTCACACACCCTAATCTCGCGAATTCCATTAACACGTTCTATTTGGAAAGCTGCCGGGGGAATTATCCTCGCTCGCCCACGCCAGTTTCCGCTCCACTTAAACGGGGATTCCTGCCTTATCGACTTTACATACATACCTTCTCTTTTATTAAAACTTTCACGATAGGTATGAGCCCCTCTCTCTCTCTCTTTTTCGCAGATTCATCGCAGATACGCGATAAGATACCCAAATTTGATTAGCATCTATAACCACAATCTTAGATAGCCGGGGAATTTCGATAAAGTCAAAACAAAATATTTTTTAGCGCCGGCAAACAATAGTATATACGTATAGATATGGGTAAATCTATCGCGGGCGCGATTGTTGACATCTGACGAGTTCAAGGCAACACGATCGTTCGGTCGACTGACAGATCGAGTTATCATTGTCAATACCTATCCTGGACAGAAAATTAAAAGGGCATCTCAAGTGTCACAAGCTCGCGACTGACGCATTTTAGTGTAGTGTGTGTTTTTCAGTTTCGCACACGGCAGATAAGCTTTTTGCGCAACGATTGTTTCTCTCTTTCTCGCACTTTATGTAAGCGACCGGTTAGTCCTGTTTAATCATCCGTACAGTGTGTTATACATAATTATTTGAAAAAATGCAAGCTACTGGGTACCTTTCCGCGAACCAAAAATCTTGTCCCGTCATCTGCGACAATAATTCTTTCGGACAATTAAATCCAGCAATTTTGATAAGCAGTCGCGAATCAGGGGAATTCCATATTTACACACACACACAAACAGACACTCTTTCCGTCTGGGAATTGAGCCAGACTCGAGGAGGAGAGATGATACGACACGTCTTATCGCATCGAGACGAACCGCATCATTATGTACACCTTCTCGTATAATCATCAAATGACGAGTCTCGAAATACCTGGTGCGTCTCCGGTTTATCTATATCTCGATTCGGTGCAGTTTAGCACCGACTGTGCGTATCATTTTTCTCTCGATGCATGCGTCGAGTCTCCGAATACCAAATTGGTCGGTTATGTAACGAGCTTGGCAAAAAAAAAATATTATCTCTGCAGCGACGGTTACTGGAAAAGTTTCAACCGCTGTGCGGGGTCAAAGTCTCTGACGCCTCGATATGTTCTCTGCGTGTATCGAGCAGAGAAATCGATTAATTCTGCGTTTTAATGCGCACAACAATGGTTTATTGGATCGGAAAAAATCGTTGCGATTCGTTGACCATTTCGAACTCACATCGTTGTATACGCTCCGAGAGAGCGTACAAAAAAGCTTCGATCGGTTTATTGTTTTTTATTGTCGCTTTGCATGCGGATAAACTCTTGGGAAAGAGAAACTAATTGACGAGCTGAACAGAGCGATTGAATGTTTATCAGTTCGATGGAAACGATGCGCTGGCGCTCATATTATTTAGGTCAAAGACCTATAGTTTAATCTGGATATAGTATATTACGATGCGAGTGCGCGAAGTAGGCGATTTTCGCACGAGCGCATCTCTGACAAAAAAGCGAGTGTGATGATGATCACCTACGCGCACGAGTATCGTATACTATGTTTTAACACAGCATGTGCGAAATGCGATTTCGTTAAAAAATTCTGTGTTAAAAAATAATGGTCGATACGCGTGCGAAGTTGATTCTGCACTCGTGTGATTGTCACCCTCGCTTCGCTCGGGCGATAAACCTCACACTCGTGCCAGAATCAACTGTTTCGCACTGGTATCGAAATGTACTATTATCGGCATTTTTTCGGCGTCTATAGCTGGCTGAATGACGTGTTTGCTATACAAAAATACTGCGTTCTAACTTTGCGTTATCGTTTTCTATGTAAGAACTTTTCGAAGTGGCAGTACTTGTATTAGGGTACACGTATACATTGTCACCAAGGGGTCGATTTCAAACAAGCATCCAATAGTCGCCGTCCTTGTCATTTCAAATAATAACACAACACCAACGAGTAACAATACACAAACGAAAAACAGAGAGAAAGCGAGAAATCTAAGGACCGTCCACTAGAAATAAAGCAACAAAGGTGTAAAGATTCCGGGGAGCTTTTTCTCGAAACGGTAGTGCGAGTACAATATATGTATAACCTTTCATCTACCCGCCTCCGCGACTCTAGTTTCTTCAAGAAACGGATTCCGAATTAAAGCACACATTTTCACGCGCGCGCCCAACTCTCGAGAGAAAAAAGCTCCTCCGTCTGCTATTATTAGTAGGAGCTTTTTTGCACAGTAGTTTGCTTACACTTATATATTTTTTGAAGAGACTCTCCCGCTGAGCTTTTCTCAGAAAAAATAACGTTGTTTGCTGCTGCAATTAACTTTAGTGCAAAAATAGTTTTTTAATTGCGCAAAAAATAATGCTACTCATCGCGACCATTTGCATATAGTCGTTATCGATCCTGCTCCACAATTTACAAACAAATAAATCCCGCAAAATGTAACAACAAAAACGACCTCTAACTCGTTTTTTTTTTTTCGACAATACACCTCGTTTCGTTATTAAATAATAAATAAAAAATTATTTACGTCACCGGGGACGTAACCCGCACTGATGTTTGGTCGATTCCACGAGACACGCGCACTCTCTCTATCCCAATGTAATAAAACACGATCCACACGAAAGGCCTTCGGAGAAAAAAAGCGGTGCTTGATAAGCACGTTATCGAGCGCCGAAAACGCGACTCTCTCACAAGGGCAAGGAAACTGCGTCGTCGTTCTTTGGCTCGTTGCCAGAGAAAGAAAGAGAGGGATCCTTTAAAACCGTGTGCGGACGCCTTTTTTGTTCTCTTCGCGTGTGGGTGGACTTCTTGAGGCCTCTTTCTTACAAGACGAAGGCTTTTTCGGGAAATATCGCTGGTGTTGCCCGGCGTCTTTCTGCTGAGAAACGATGATATAAGAAGTGCCGAATTTTCACTTTTTTTATACTCGACGGTGTTATAGTTATTCGGCCTCTTTTCGCATAAAGCGACGGTTTTTTGGGAAGCTCGTTTGTGAGTCAGGTGTAATTGATTCGACAGCGCAGTGGGTGATCCCGATGAATTATGTAAATTTTCGCTGCCAAGAATAGGCAATTAACGTTCGTACTTGATTTTTTACACTCGGAATTTATGCGGCAGTCAAGCTGCCTCTACTGTGCAAACAAACTTGCAGTTTAACTGAAATTTTCATAGCATATTAAAACGTTCAACAAGCAGCTCGTCTTTTCAGAACTATCATAGACACAACTAATACTAAATCCTGCCCTATATAATATCTCGCTTCACAACATGGCGCAATCATACTAATTATACGCAAACCCTTTGAAACTTGCAGTACTACAGAGATAGATCTCCCTGCAATTACCCCAAACGCTCACATAAATCCCCTTTTTTTCAGACAGGCACATCACCAACACGTTTTCGGCAGCTTGACCTACACATGCGGCCTAAGGTCGATCGATATCCGGAGCCTAGAGAGAGAGATAGATGCAGCTCTCTCGGACGTCATAATATTTCCTATACATGCCGAGTGAGTGCGGGCTTTCCGTCTTCTGGCAGCTATAGGCCGGATGTATACCTATATATACGTGGACATGAATTATTATATCGACTCTCTCTTTCACGATAGATGCGTCTGGCGCCGCAGCGTTTCGCTCACTCTTTTTCTCTTCCGCGTGCGGTATGTATACGTCGATATTATACGCATGTTTCTACAGCAGAAGGAAAAAATGCGCGTCGAGAATAGTAGCATATCTGACGCACGCGCATTTTCAGAGATAGAAAGACTTAATGAAGTTAATGGCCCGTCGAAGGTGTGCATGTATGCCTTTCCGAGAAAATTTACGAGTTGCTCTATACGTCGACTAATGGAAGTACTGCGTGTGTATATTATGCCTCTCGCTGCATAGAGCTTTATGGATTCTGCACGCTATATACTTGCGCTCTAGTTACATTACGACTGTTATTAGCGTTATGGCTGCGCTGGGACGACGACGCTGTATCAGCGCAACAGTGTGTTTTTTTTTATGATTGAGAGTTTTGCGTTATGCTGTAGGATTGTCTTTTGGGGAATATTATAGTTAGGTAAGCTTGTGCGACACTACGTTTTCATACGATGTATGCACGATGATTAAAAATCGATATGTGTATACCTAATAGACGTATAATTTTTGGGCGATTTGGAAATTTGTCGAGTATACTTACGAGAACAAACACAGGCTTCTTGGCCCCTAATTGACGGGTCTGTGGGGAGCTGGAAAGCGAGTTTTATATGGAAAATAACGAGACGTGTATACCTGAAAAATAATGAAGTGCATATATTGAAGTCGTGGTAGAGTATAAGAAAAATACGCGGAAATACCATTCGTCGAGCTATGTTGTGATATGTCTATTGAAGTTTGTTTACGTTCGACAGTAAAAAACAAATCTCGATATATTACATTAGTTTACGTAAGATGTAAACGAGGATGTAAATTAAAAGTATCGTATAATCTCTCTTCTAATTCAGAATCATTTGCGCTTTTAAACTTTCGCTCTCGATCTGCGCACAATTTTTATATACAAAAGTTGACAAAATTGACGTTCATTATATCCATACAACGTCTCTAGTTATAAATTATGTAACCCAATATTATACATTCGCGACACAGACGCTCAGGAAACACCAAACAACTCTCATTACACTTCGAGATTAACGTATATAACACAGCAACAAAACGCAATTTTCCGTTACATCTGCACCGACACACAGCACATTTTTCAACCGACATCTGCGCACACAACTACACCGAGATGAATAATAAACTGCGACGGCATGTCCGCGACGTAAAAAGAAAAAAAAAGGTAATCGATCGCATAATGTTATGATCGCGTCGCATAACTCGCTCTGCAATTTGATTATGCCTGTGCAGCAGCTCGATACACGAGAGCACAGCACATCTCTCACGTTTCATCTCTGCGACGCATTTTATCGGCCGAGGCACATAATTAAATCATGACGTTGAAATTTAAAAAAAAACCTCGTTTATAAACTTCAAAAATGAATATAGAGCCAAGCGCGCACAATGACGCGTTCGAAAATCCGTTATCAGAGACTCGCGACGCTATGATTGACATTTGCGCAGTGTGCGCTTGAATTTAGACTTATCTCGACTTGCCGGCGTCATTCATTGTGAAACGATTCGCGTTACGTTATGCCACTTCTATAACACATGTACATTTACATACATTCACACCAATATATACCTATACACAGGAGGTACGAGTGAGTGGACCCCTTTTTTACCCATCGCGAGCTTTCACGTGAGGAATACGTGTGCGCGTGTTTATATTTTCCCTTTTGGCTACTGCTCGCGTATATTTATAAGCGCCTTGATAAGAGAGCCAGTGGAAATTTTCAAAATCACTCGGCGAACGAGAGATGTGCGATGCGTCTTGGGTAGCGCGAGAGGTTTTAATCCTTTTAGATGTGTATCGGGTTTCACGAGCGCGTCTCTGGTAACCGAGGAGGAGCGATGAATCGTGTTGATGGATGGAACAATAGGTGTATTATCTCGAGAAAAAATTATTTATTTATCGATTTAATCTTTAGTGTGTATAGGTTCATACAGAGTATACAGTAGTACAGGAGTAGGCGAAAAAATTCAGACGCAAAAACGCAAACATTTGCACATCCGCGCTCGTAAACCGATTTATATATAGGTCCATACACACGGAATTGCAACCGGCGCATCACGTGATTTACGACGCTGTGCAGCAAAACATTTTTAAAACACCAAGACTGCACACGTGATCCTGGCAATAAACCCCTCTCCAATAACGAACGCTCGTGATATGACACTCTCTCGTCGAGTGCATTATTATTGGCAGCTTTGAAAAAAAAAGAGCAAAGCGTCGGGGGAAAAATTACTCGATTCATGAAGCATTCTTCCGTGTGTAGTAGCCCTCTCTCTCTCTCTCTCTCTCTCTCTCACTCGATAATAATGTCGCCCTGCACATGAAGCGTCCTTGAGTCGGATGCATACGCTGAGCGCTAGACTCGCGTACATTTCTCTCTACGATGACAGTAGCGCGATGTGTATGTGTGTCGGCGACGATATCGGGAGCATAGATGATAAATAGAGAGCCGATTACGTATATTAATAAGTGCGAGAGAGAGAAAAAAGCAGCGGGTAACGCAAATATCATCACGACCTTCACCCTCGAATTCTGACCCACATTTTCATACATACGAAGATCGTTATAGCTGAAAAGTTCGACGCTGTTGTCGAAAATTTCTATACCACACGCGCTAAGTTTCTTATCGCTTCTCTCAGGACCCGGTAATTGCCAAACTTTCACCGACGATGAGTCGCCGATAAAAAGAATCGTAGGGGTATACATGAGAAAAAAAAATACAAACATGTTGCGCAAAGATGCTCTTCGTTGTCTGTTCCCGGGGGGTCGCGTCACGGGGAAGCACGAACAGATCCGAGGAGAAATCAGTTCTCTCTGTTTACGCTACGACGAATTTCTAGAGTTACTATATCTATATACATAACGCACATGGAAGAGTCATTTTTCAAAAAACAATAACGCCGTCTAGCATTTCCTCTGAAATGTTTATCGCGATACACTCTTTGCGATATAAATAACAATCTGTAATCCTCACCGACACACACACTGTAAATTTAGCATCATTCCCCGCTATATCTATTACGTTTCCAAAAAAATTATTTGTCACTCGTCATGATAAGACACTTCTTTTTCACTCGTTATTAGAACGCAGATATCATCGTCCCGCTTCTTCAGATACACTCCACTTTTAGACTCTCCTCGTTAATATATACCACCGAATATTCCTCCGACACATCTTATTTTCGCGCTCGGCCCTATCAAAACACACATCAACGGAGTTTTCCGATCATTATCGTAGCCACTTATATTTCCCCGCTTCTGACACCTGCAGACACATAAAGGACTCGCTCTTTCTCTCTTACTCTTTCGGTTTAGCGCAAAAAAGGCTTCGAAGCGAAAGAGCGTCACGCAGACACATTCTGGATTCGCGGGGGGTATAGCGCATAGATCGCTGAGAGAAACATATATCGAGCGTCTCTCGCGTATATGGTGGGGGGAACCGGCGGCGACTACTGCGCGCTTGCAGCCGGAGAGCTTTTAGCACAGACTCCAGTCTGGCTTCGCGCCTCAACCCGACATCATCACCCGACTCGTCCTATCTCATTTTTTGTGCGTGAAGACTTTCGTCGCTGATAATACACACTTGCGGACCAGACGAGAATATTATATTTGAACGAAAAGTGACACATAGATCCATTACACGACGTTGAGGCAAGAGAGAGACGAGTCAACTTGGTCAACTGTCAGCCAGATCCAGCGTAGACTGCGGCAGGCGACCTTGAACGATCGATCTAACTAACTAAGCGCATAGTTGCAACGACGATACACAATAAAGAGAAGAGAATTTATCGAGGTACGCCTACGCGGATTAATCGCCCGACGAGAGTCGCTCTAATCCTGTGTTTTTTTTTCTTTCGCTCCGTCGTGTTTTTAGAACGAAAGTATCGGTCGCTTGACAGGGGGATGAAAGATTGATTTGGTTCTGGGTTAGGCGAATTTTCTTTTTTCTTCTATAGATTGGCTCTCGGAGTAGTGCATTATTTTTGGTATCCGCATATAGCGAGAGAGGACACGATTTTTTTTCTTCTCAACGAACATTGCGTAACGAACACAAGTAGGACTTTGCGAGCGATGCCAGCAGTCGCGGAGAGAGAAATATTCCATTTGACGAATTTTTAAAACCTTTGATTGAATAATTTAATAAAGTATTATAAACCCTGTATAGCATACATGGAAAACTTCTGCAAGTATAACGCTCAACTTTTTTTCTTTAAAAAAAGAGAGAGAGACTAATGACTAAGGGGCTCGTTGAAGTATAAAACAGCGGGTGTTTATAAACTTTCTCAAGGTTCTATAGTCTTCTTTCCTCTCTCCTTCATTAATTATTTTCCTCCAAAAGGGTCTCCCCATATATAGAAATCCCCCGTCCCTCAAATTTGAATGTCTACACAGCACACGCAGAAAAACAATTCTCTTGCACAACAGAACACTTCCTCGCGAAGTAATTTAAACCCAATCACTCCACCAATCTTCGCTCTTAATGCAACACCCGATACATCTCTGCCGCATGTTTGAATGAAAAGACACACGAGACGATTCGATTCACAGAAATAGAGGCATGCATATAATGCATCCAAAGTCACAACGTCGTGCATCTGAGCAGTAGCGCGTCATCATGATCGTCGAGCGCGCAAAAGACCGCCGGCGGNACTTTTTTAGGAATGTTTATAGAACTTTGAGCCCATAGACTTGTAGCATGATATTCACAAGCTTCTTGTAATCTACGCAGAGACGATGATCACTATCCTAATAGAATGCAAAGCAATAAATTTGCTTTTCTTATGTAAGGGCTGTTTCTTTTGATGGTGTATGCCTGATTCATGCCGTATAAAAGTGCATGTATATACGTTCGCAGAGCAGTAAAGTAAGTACTGCTGCTAGCTGCATCAACTGCTGTCGTACGTTCAAGAATTTTCTTTTTCATAATATCTGGTTAATGCTTACCTTGAGCAGACTCCTACAGACAGCATGGAGTATGCTGCCAGAAGCTGCCCTAAAACAGATCCTCGGTGGCAAGCAAATAATGCTTACCAGCCGCTGACGCATCAGCGCCAAAACGCGGAGATGCGAGTAAGACAGGAAGAGTATATATATCGATGATACACAAAATAGCTTTGTCATATGAAAATGTATGTACCCGCTCGCGGAACAATAGATGTAACTTAATCTGCATGAGAAGCGGCTTGCTACATACTCGCCGATACGCTAGAATATTCTATTGCATCATAATCTGCCACGGTGGTGCGAGAGAGAGAGAGAGAGAGAGAGAGAGAGAGAGAGAGAGAGAGAGAGAGAGAGAGAGAGAGAGAGCCAGCCCCGGTGAATGGGGTCGCTCGTGTACGTCCCGGCGCGCCCACGCGGCCGGAAAATCGATACGTCGCCGTTCTGCCGCCCCCATCATTGTATACTGTGTGCACACAGCCGAAATCCCGGACGAACGAGCTTTTTTTCACTGTGTTTGTATCGTGCCGGCGTTTTATTGGTCGTCGGGAGAGGGAGGAAGAATTCGAGGACGCAACGTGACGTCGTATTAGGGGGTGGATTATTGTATCGTTGATTTTTATATTTCACTGTTCTGATGAATTTCTGGAAATTTTTTTGCTCGTTAGGAAGGATTTTATAAGCTTTTTATTCAAAAAGAAGGACGTGAAGAGGGATTTTGTATACCGGAGGGTGGCGCGGTTGCCCAATGTTGCTCAACGTTGTTCAAACTGAAAATTCGAGAGGAAATTAGTTTCGCGTGCGCCTGGAATTGCATGTGATTTCGCTTTTACAACGACTGCCTTGCGCGAACGTGCGCAAACCTTTTCTGTGATACTTTTTTTCTTTTATTCTTCTGTATACGTATAAACTTTTCCAGCTGTAATGAGTAACACTCTTCCTCCGCATAAAAATAATAATCTCGAGTCAACAAAACACTTCGATCACGCCTCGACCACGTTGCATATACACGTCAATTAAAAAAGTAAACTCCCGATGCAGACGAAAGCGAGATAAAAATCAGCAGCGTAACATCATCGATCCTACTCCCAATCATTGCGATTTGTGTCGCGAATTGCGAGCGACGGCTTATCAAAGCTGCTGATTTTACGCGCACGTCACTCGCACGCCTTTTTTCCCCTAATATAAGTCTGTTGGCGCAGACGACGAGACGATGTATCTGTAGGTTATCTAATCGACGCGTGTGATCTGATTATACAAAGTTGAACCGCAACGTTTTACGATGTAATGTGTATGTTTGAGCCCTGCAAGAATATATGTATGATGGGGTTTAAGAAAGTTATATTTTTGGTTTAAATGCGGGAAAAACGGTTCCAAACTGCGATTTTATAGATTACAATCGTATCCGAGTAAACAAATCACTTCTCGCGTCACGACCAGCAACGACACCGTTTCTCAGATCCTTAACCTTCCCCTTTTCGCAATTACTCTGAAGTGTACGAGGCGGCGCATCGTCGTCCGGTATGTTTGCACGGGTGTCGTTGGTTCGCGGAAACTAATCATCAGAAGCTTCTCCTCCTCTTATCTATCGGTGGAATTGATCGTCTCTCGTGAGTGTGTGCGCACACACGGTGCAATATGAACTGGAAGCGTAAGTACACAACTCGTATACCCGACTGTATTTACCGACGTCTCTATTTCTAAAAAAGATTCATTGATAGACTATCGTCTTACCAAAACCTGACACTGCGTTCATACTTGGCGCTCGAAGAGATAAA
Organism: Pteromalus puparum; assembly: GCA_012977825.3. Classification (NCBI taxonomy): domain Eukaryota; kingdom Metazoa; phylum Arthropoda; class Insecta; order Hymenoptera; family Pteromalidae; genus Pteromalus; species Pteromalus puparum. Next base: position 57,365,037 of record CM053168.1, read on the forward strand.
AACCGGTCGTTTTTAATTATATACTCATCTCGCTTAAAGCAAATAAAAGAAACATCTCTCGGTCAATGCACAGTCCGACTTTGCCTGAAAACATCAGGAGTCTCAAAAATACCCGGCGTCGTTCTATTTTAGAGTGCACAGCAGCAGCGGTGTCCATCGACCCATAGCGCGAGGTAAACCCACGCTCGGGGGTCATCACGTTAATAGGAGGTGTTCCTCGAGAGAGAGAGAGAGAGAGAGAGAGAGGCCGACGTCTTATACACGCCGACAATGACCAGAGAGAGGATAGTTATAACGCGATAGGACGTTACCGAGAATCGATAGTTTCCAGCATCGCTTTCTGGGAAAGTTTTGATTGCGTCAGAGGCTGAAATTTCAACGCTGAGGAGAGATTTATCGTGAAGGAGTGCAAGAATATCGATTCGAATACATTACGATGTTAATTAATTCACAGTTGGCATGCAAAGCTCCCTACAGCATTACCCACCCCCTACTCTTTTTTACCATCGGAAATGAAAAGAAAAAAGCACTGCGACCTTCCTCTGCATTGTACTCACGCGCTATATTATATATACGCATCAGGTGTCTCGCATCACACAAACGAGATTCCGCGCAGCTGACTCTTTTCTGGCATTTTATTTGTATATCGAGGAACATGTACGTATACGTGACACAGTAGACTATACTGATGAGATAGCGTGTCGCTTGCATGTGTAAAGGGCTCCGGATGCCAATTTTAGCTCTCGCTAATTAAGCGCCGGTCTTCTGCATATATTATAATTGCGCTGCACTCTCGGTTTCACATTTTCTCATCTCTCGTGCTCTCCTCATGCTACACGACGCATCGTGAATAATTTCGCGAGTTTTCAACTTTTTTTCTACTTCGGAGAATAGAAGAGATTCAAAATAGAAGAGAAGAAACATAGGCTTTTTGAATTGCTAATTTTGCACGCCGCACACATTTTTTCGACAAACTCTGCTATTCTTAGAACTCTATCTCTTTCTCGAGAATTTAACTTCTTTTTTCCTCGATTACGTGCAAAAACGTGTGAAACGAATTTTTTCCTCTTCTGCTTCGATATCGGAGAAAGAACGCCAGTGGTGAATCTCGACGAGCGAATTTCTTGTCGCGTAAACAAACGAGAAGAGCATATAGTTATACCCGCTCGAACGCATGCTCGACACGTGTGCTCAAACATTATGGCAGGAGATATGGCGTAACTTTTTTTCCGCACGAGCCACCGACTGCAGCATTTCGAACCGACAACTACGACGGTTCAACGATAATCCGTAATTATCGGCGGCGGTAGCGGCGCCGAGACTGTTTTCGAAAAGACGTCAAGGTCGTTGTCGCGCTGCTCTGTGTATTCTCGCTTTTTTGCGTGCTAATTTTTTTTTTCTGCGCAGCGCAAATTATTTTCGGCGAGAGGAGGTCGGAAAGTTTTATTGTGTATACACCTGTCAATCGCATACGGTTCTTTTTTTTAATATCGCGATCGAAATGTATTGGTAATTAATCAAGGGATTAGGCTGTTGATTACAGGCAGTTCTATAGGCGTTGATTGTATTTGTTTCCTCAATCGCAACGATACCTGATAATTGATCGATATTATCTGTGGACTAATCAGTAATTAGTGCCTGATTGTGATGCATAATTAGGTGAAAAAATTACACTCGCTGGTGTAACAGTTTCGTCAAACGCATGAAAAAATAGCGCTAATTCGTAAGCCTCCCTTGTTATAGCAATGAAATACGCGTATATACAACATAATCACACAGTGTCGACAAATTGTTCTTATCTATGCATCGTCGAATTCGTATTGTAATGCCGACATATCGCACGTTAATGGAATAACCATTACTTTTACGTAATATTATATGCGGAACTGGAAATACTCGTTAAGTAACAGTTTACAAAATTCCAATTCAATATTAGACGCAATTTAAAAAAAACTACGTCAAAGCCACACGGAGAGATCGGTTCTCTTAAAGCGTCATCTCTGTTGTTTAGTTCAGGCGCCGTGTTTAAACCGGAAATAAACTAAGTTTGCAGCGCGCACACTGCACTCTCGAGAATAAATTGACTGCTATTGCCAGGGTCTTTTCATTTCCTCTCTGCAGCGTGTATACGTGTCACAAACTCTGTGATTGAAAGCTAGATCCGATTTTTTTTTTTTTTTTTTTTTTTTTTAAATTGAATTCTTTGTTGCGAGCAATTACGCGGAGATACAATCTCGTGACGGAAAATTAAATATTGATCGTGAGAAACTCGTTTTTTTTTCTCGAGCAATCAAGTATAATTTGATTAGAAAAATAGTTTCGCTGTGGAATAAGTGAAATATTTTTAAAATATATCATCTCCGTCTACTTTAATAAAATTCTTGTTGTAGCTCTTGAAAGGAACGTAAAACTTATATCCACCATTTTTTCATTCTCGTGGCAGGTTCCAAGTATGAGCTACGGCGAGCCCTGGTCACTTCCGGCCAAGCAGGGTCTGTACGATCCGACGCTCGAGAAAGATGCCTGCGGTGTCGGTTTCATCGTTGCCAATGATGGCAAAACGTTCCACAAGTGAGTATTTTCTCTCCAATAACCGAGTTGATCTTCTTCTTCTTATCTTTT
>CM053168.1:57367683-57511707 GCA_012977825.3 Pteromalus puparum
CAGCTTCATGTGCGTAGGCGCCCGAGACTTTTTTCGAAAAGGACGTCAAGTCGTTGTCGCGGCGCTGCTTGTTTCGCTTTGTGCGGCTCGCTCTCTTTTTTTTCTGCCGCCAGCACCCGCCAAATTATTGTGCGTCTGCGAGACGAGTTCGTCGAACACGTCTCTTGGTTCTAACCTCGTCAATCGCCAGTAGCGTGTTCTTTTTTTAACAGCTATCGGCGAATCGCATGTCTTCTGTATTTAATCAAGCGGATTCCGCGGCCTGTTGCATTAAGGCACCGTTTCTAGGGTTCCGTGGATCTGTCATTATCGGTTCCGTCTCCCACTCGCCGCATTGCTTCTGAAACACTTGAATCGTACATAATCCTCATCCTGTGGAATCTCTCATTCGCTCAGTCCGTGCTGCTGCTAATTCGGTGAAAAATTACACGTGCGGTCAGTTTGTCAACCATGAGTAAATAGCGCACTTCGTAGCCTGTTCTATCGAGCGGCAATGAACCTACGGCTGTATTACAATCTTTACTGCACCACAGCTGTCGACCATTGTTTCTTATCTATGCATCTGTCGATTCGTCTTGTATGGCGGATATGCAGTATGGAATAGCCCAATTACTTTACGTAATATGATATGCGGAAACTGGATATCACGAGTAGACGTTCTAGCAACTCCATGTCAATTGATGCCAATTTTATTTAAACTTCTTTTTCGTCAAAGACCGGAGAGGATTCGTTCTCTAAATGCGTCCTCTCGTTGTTTAGTTCAGAGTACGTTCACGCGCCGTGTTTTTTAACCGGAAATCAACTAAGATTGTGATGCAGCGCGCACACTGCACTCTCGAGAATAAACTTGACTGCTTATGCCAGCGTCTTTTCATTTTCCTCTCAGCGCGTGTCTACGTGTCCAACTCTGTGATGAAAGCTAGATCCGATGTTCCGTTTTTTTTTTTTTTTTTTTTTTTTAAATTGAATCTTGTTGCGAGCAATTACGCGGAGATACAATCTCGTGACGGAAAATTAAATATTGATCGTGAGAAACTCGTTTTTTTTTTCTCGAGCAATCAAGTATAATTTGATTAGAAAAATAGTTTCGCTGTGGAATAAGTGAAATATTTTTAAAATATTCATCTCCGTCTACTTTAATAAAATTCTTGTTTGTAGCTCTTGAAAAGAACGTAAAACTTATATCCACCATTTTTCATTCTCGTTGCAGGTTCCAAGTATGAGCTACGGCGAGCCCTGGTCACTTCCGGCCAAGCAGGGTCTGTACGATCCGACGCTCGAGAAAGATGCCTGCGGTGTCGGTTTCATCGTTGCCATTGATGGCAAACGTTCCCACAAAGTGAGTATTTTCTCTCCAATAACCGAGTTAGTATTACCGAAGTGTAATGTCCGATAAATAGAAGCTTCAATTATATAATACAGCTGAAATGTAATTTTCTATTCGATTGAGCTTCTACTGTAAGATCAGTGTGATGCGGTCACAGTTTATTTAACCTCGTTTGCCTTTTAGCATCGCGAGCTTTTTTCAAGCTTTCGGTCCCGTGATGTGTCTTTTCTAAGAAAGGGACACTGAAAAAACGAATCACGGAAAACTTTCTCAAGACGTCGCAAGGGCACGATATCCAATATCTCTTTTTCGAAGAAGAAGAAGAAGAAGAAACGAAACTTCCTATTTAGCAATTCAAGTAAAAGCCTAGTCGTCGAAAAGTTTCTCTGCTCAGTTGAAATTGAAAAAAGTTTTAATCCTGGACAGCCTCTCTTTTTGCATTATTGTGACGTGCGCACGCCCGCATCGCTATAGTGCGAAAATTTATCGCGTTTCACTCGCTGATGATGCGAGAAAAGAATTAACCCAGTTTCGCGTTATTTTTATCCCCACGCGCTAAAAATATAAGTATACATACATATTGTAATATTGTATTTCTAAAATGTATGTAATTCTTTTTCTTTCAGATCGTACGCGATGCCGAGAAACTGTCGGCGCGTATGAACCACAGAGGCGCCTGCGCCTGCGACAACGATACCGGTGATGGTGCCGGTGTTCTCGTCGCTATACCACATCAGTACTACGCCGACGAGCTTCGGTAAGTTTTTAGCTCTAGCCGCTAATGAAATTTTGCGGGAGTTTAATTGCTCGTTTAGTATTAGATTGTAAAATTAGATTCGGAAAAGATGTATGTATAGTTGATATTATTCAATGGTAGGGTTGGTATAGTGGCACTCTTTTCGCGAATAAATTCAAGGAATTTCAATGTTTCATATCTTTTGAATCAGTCGCGTTTTATTCTGCCGAACGAGTGCGGTAATCTCGACGTCGAGTGAAATATGAAATTTCGTATGGATTCATATCCGCTTTATAATTTGATTCAACTGCGGCGCTTGAGACGAGATTAAATTTAAAAAAAAGAAAAGGAAAGAAATCGAACACAGACATCAAAATATAAACAAACCCCAGACTCCACAGAACTTTGAACATTGCTGAAACGGTCATATCCCTGATAAACAGCATCAATAAAAGCCTCGTTTCCCCATTATACAGTATAGCAGCAGGTTTCATAATTGCACGCGACGACGCACTTTGATCCCCCGCGTCGATAAATAAAAGTACATATACACACATAAAACGACGACGCTGACGACGCCGACGACGATCACATAGAAACAAGGCCGGGCTAGACGCCGCGTGCGTCAACATCACGAGCGACCTCGTTCCGCCGTTCTCTCAATCAAGCAAGTAAAGCACTAGCATTTTCTATCTCTTTTCCTCCCTAGAGAGCAGCAGGGGATCGAGCTCCCGGAGTTTGGACGCTACGCCACTGGAATCCTCTTTCTAGACAAGAGCACCCATAAGGAGACCGAGGCCGCCTTCGAGAAGATCGCCAAGGAGGCTAATTTGAGAGTGAGTTTATTTAGTTTTCTACGAATTCTTGCTAATTCATTAGAAATGTTAACGCGACATCGGCGTATTTTTTAGTACTTACTTATTTGTAGAATTAATTTTTTTCCGACCGAAAAAACGTGTGTGTACAAAAAACTAACCTCACTTTCCGAGTGGGACGACCACGTGGTTGCTATATCTTGTTTGAGAGGAGGCTCTAGATGAATTTTAATTTTTCATTTCGGAGCAAACTTTTCAGTTTGCCGTATATGGATGGCTTTATAGAGTACAGGTCTTAAAAGTTTTTTATTGTCCGTGTAAACTTCGTTAGCAGTCTGTTGAAAGTTTGTTAGTATTTTATTTCGAGATGCACGTTTATGCATTTTGCCTAGATCAATGATTATATCTAGGATCCAATTAATGAACTATTCTTGATTCAAATTTATTATGAGATCTAGGTGAATGCAAATAAATTTTCAATAAAATAGAATGCGATAGTCGAGAAGATTTCGACTCAACAAATAATTGTATTTTAAATATTCAAGCAATGCCAACGCCAGGAATCGAGTATGTAATTGTAATAAACATCTATTCTCTGCTCCTCAGGTCATTTGTTGGCGCGACGTGCCCACAGACAACTCTCATATCGGCCGAGTGGCGAAAAAATGCGAGCCTTACATGCGCCAGGTCTTCGTGACCGGCGATCAAGAAGTCGAGGCCTTGAACCGTCAGGTAAACAGCACTTCCGCACATCGAAATTTATATAAATTATTTATTCTTTCTTTGTCGTCTACTTACGTATAAGGCGCGCGTGTGCACTAATTCCCCTCTGATGACGTGTTATAAAACGCCGCTTATCGTTGCGGCGGATCGAAATTTGGCGCCGCCCGGCCGAATCAATGCGATTCTGGAGCGAAGCCAAATTTCTGCACTCCCGTGACTTTAGACTTCCGTTTGATGCGATTCTGCTTTTCGATAGAGGCCCGTTGTTGAGGTGGACGACAAAGTTTGGAAAATAATTGATTTTGACGGCCAGGAGGCGGCGATGTGTTAATGATTTATGGTTCCTTCTTGCAGGTGTTTGTATTGCGAAAGAAGTCATCGCACATCATACCGAAGCCGGGCCTGAGGTACTACATTTGTTCCTTGTCCTTAAAGACTGTCGTCTACAAAGGACAACTCACGGCCGATCAATTATGGCTCTACTTCACCGACTTACAGGTGCGTAACGTTCGACGAATCAATAATTTTGCCATAGGCTTTCTATATCGAAATGTGTATTATAAACTATAAATAAGATAATGCATCTTTCATACTCGACAGTCGTGTATTATCAAAATGTACATGGTGACTACGAGAGGGCTCGCTTACAAAAATAATTAATCTGACTGTTTCTTATTGCAGTCGCCAAAATTCGAAACCTACCTGGCACTCGTGCACACGCGCTTCTCCACAAATACTTTTCCAAGCTGGGAGAGAGCTCATCCGCTTCGGTGAGTTAGTCGATGAAAAACAGTATAACATTGAAAATAACTCTTCATCATGCATAATTATTAATAAAAAATTCTCCAATATCATTTCAGATTGCTCGCTCACAATGGAGAGATCAATACGCTGCGGGGTAACGTGAACTTTATGAAGGCCCGAGAGGGTGTGATGAGCAGCAGCTTATTCGGCGATCAGCTGAAGGATCTATACCCGGTTGTGGAACCCAATCTCTCTGACTCGGGTTCCGCAGATTGTGTGCTCGAGTTTCTCGTCATGGCTGGACAACGCTCCTTACCTGAGGTGTGTATGGATGTTTTGCTTATTACTTCGTAAATTACTCGATTCAATGATTATAACAAGGATCCAATTAATGAAATTGTTCGTGATTCAAACTTGTAATGAGAAAAAAGAACGAAATTAGATGTAGAATCGAGTTTTTCTATGAATAATGTGCAATAATTAATAAATTATTCATGTCTTAGGCCGTCATGACAATGGTACCAGAAGCTTGGCAAAACGACTTGACGATGGCAACGGAGAAACGCGACTTCTATCACTGGGCGGCGTGTACCATGGAACCATGGGACGGACCCGCTCTGCTGACCTTCACCGACGGCCGCTACGTTGGTGCTATCTTGGACAGGTATAAAATTTGTGCTATCCCGGCTCTATCTTTATTCGATTTTGCTTTCATGAGCAGTTTACACCACATCAGCCATGGGAAAAGATATATGCTGGCTTACCATATCAATTCTTGAAATAATCATGAGAAAACTTTGCGAGTCCTTGTTCATACATGCCTTGTACATCCAGAAAGAAAATCTTATATAGCACGCAATTAAATGTGTAGTGTAGTAATTGCTGTTTGATGTTATATTGGTTGGCGAAATTTAAAGTGCAGTAGAATCCTTCTTACAGTCTGAACTTTCTTTGGACCTCCGCAGAATCCGAATAAGAAATAGCAATAAGGAATATCAGTTTTATTTTTACCTTTTTTGGTTGGGTCATTTTATTTGTGGTACCGATTATGTTTTATTTTTAATGTCTTTTCCTATTTCTTATTGCTATACCTCATCACTCAGTATTATGTTAAAGCTGCTCTTTGTCATGTCCTATCTCTGTGTCGCACCATTGACTCCCAGGATAAAATCAGAGTATCGGACTGACTACGAAGAAAGCTGAGACAATAAGAAGGAGGCTCACTCGGAATCAAGCGTTAAGCAAAATGTAACAAAATGACTCGTCAAGTTTATCTTATAATAATATTTTTACATAAGTCAGATGACAGTAAAAGGTATATTGTGTAACGACATTGGCTTGTAGAGGCAAAATTGGACGGTTCGCCATTGACTGATCTTGATCGAGCGCCTTCTGCGTCGGTTGTCTGGGGAGAGGAAGCCGGCAGAACTCGTACAAGCATTGTCGTTCGCTGGCATACCGCTCTGCGTGTAACACAAACATAAAACGGGGTACAAAACTGAAATGCAAACGTGTGCATAACGACGGTCGAGCACAGAAAGAGAAAGAAAGATGAGAGTTTGTACGAATGCCAGCAGGAAAGGCAAACGAACGAACTATTCGAAAGAGAAAGAGAGAAAGAGAACGAAAAGACACATGAAGCAACAATAATTCTCGAGCCGATTATTACAGCGCTGCGCACAGACTCAGGTGTGGTACTACAAAAGACTTTTTTGAATTTTTGTTTGGCAGAAATGGCCTGCGCCCATCGCGCTTCTACGTCACTAAGGATAATATGATGGTGATGGCGTCCGAAGTGGGCGTCTATGACACTCCGCCTGGCAATGTTGTCCTGAAGGTAAACAAGAAAGTAAAGAGAAACAGAAATAAGCGCCCCACCAGAGAATGAGAAACGATGGAGTCATAAGATGTGGAAAACTTGTGTGCTGACCATGATAAAATGGGCTTCTCTGGGCATTTAAGAGCAAGGCACACTTTATCGCGACTAAATCCAAACGTTACATTACACGCATACACGATTATGCTCTATTCTTCCCCAGGCTCACAAAAATTAAATCAAATATGTTGACCATAACAGTCTCCCAACCCATTCACCTATATATTTCTGTATTCCTTTGAGTACAGAGAATTTCAGCTGTATAGGGCCAAGAGATTCTTGTGGGGCCGTTTTAGTGCCAGGGCGGCACACCGGGGATAAACAATCTACGGGAGATGCGTGTTTATTGGACTTTGTTGTAGCGGATTTTTCGCATCAGCTTGATAAGCGATTCGGCTTATATAATACTTTTTTATAATTATCTCCTCTTAATTCGTTTTTTTTAATTTAAAAATTTTTTTTTAAGTATTTAGTTTTGATTTATATGTTTCTCCTCATAGATTGAATCAACGGAAATGTTTAATCAATGATCAATGTATAAAAGTCATCTTTATATATACTTAACTTTTTTTCATTGAAATTTTGAGAAGCAGCTCTCTTGTATTGGTATTCTGTTTTTACGAAATAATTCACGTGTTGTCCTTTAATGTTTGTTAATGCTGGTAGTGGTGTGGAAAAGGATATTAATAATTATATCGTAAAAACAGAGCACCATTCGATAATTAAAGGAACATTTTTACAAAGTGTCTGGTATCTGCAAGACAGAACATCATATAGTATTTTTAATTTATTTTTAATCATGTCATGTATTTAATATATAATTTATATCATCCAAGGACTAGGTTTGTATAGAGGAGTAGGACCGTCATCCAGTGCTGTCATATAAATGTTAACCAACTCCGGGTATTTGTTCACAAATATTTATGACCATTCTGTTTTATTTTCAGAGTCGCTTGAAGCCTGGCAGAATGCTGCTGGTTGACACTGAAGAAAAGCAAATCATTCAGGACGTGGAACTGAAACTGAAAATTGCTCGAAGCAGACCCCACTCTCTATGGTTGAAAAATCAGGTATTTATGCTAATAAAATAACGCGCAATAATGTACTTATGAAGTCACAGTGAACCGTTTATCATGTGTTTGTCTTTACGTTCATGTCGGTACTTGTTATCATGGAACCGTGACGATGGAATGTAAAACATTTTCCATGTTTACACCAAAATTCACTATTTTTATCCAAATTAATTATGTCTAAAACAAAAACAATCCAAAAATGACCTTGACCAAGACAGGAACACTCATAACACAATAATTGGCAAAATTGTTAATTTGAAATCATTTTTTTCCAATTTCTCCATATGCTGACTGTGACTGGTGTTTTTAAAGAGGGTGAGTTCAGATAAATGTCATCTACATTCATGTGTGTGCTTCTCTGTTATTTCCAAATTTATTATTTTCGATCCTTCTCAAAATTATACGTTCTCATATGCAAAAAGTAGTATTTTCAATTTCTTCACGACTACATAATTATACCTTCATATTTTATCCTTTCATCTATTTTATGTTTTTATAGGATACATTTAGTATTATAGTAGTTTTTATGTGTATACTCTGTTTAGTTATTATTATTTATATAGCTCATAGTATTAGAATATCCAATGTTTGAGATATATTGATTTAATTATCTTTACTTTTTACTGACTTATGTGTAAAAAAATCAATTAGCTCTTATACTCACAAATTTCATCTGTAAATTTAGATAACCATGGATGACTTTCGTAATGCTCACACTGGTGGTGACAGCAATGGTGTGGACGCTGATAACTTCACTCAATCTTTGGTTCCCAAGAATGGACTTTCAAAAGCAGATGGAGTTTCTGCTGTCAATCGTGTCTGGGGAGGTGACAAACGTATTGCTCTGTTTGGCTACACTCTTGAAACTATCAACCTTTTGCTTCTGCCGATGATCAAGACCAAGTAAACAATTTATTCCAATATTTTCTTTTCTTACACAGAAAACTGATTAAACGGGTGTTTATTAAAACTATCGATTTGTCTAATAGGAAAGAAGCTCTTGGTTCAATGGGTAACGATGCACCATTGGCATGTTTGTCTGAATTCCAACCACTACTCTACGAATACTTCAAGCAACTATTTGCTCAAGTACGTATTGCTGCAGTGAATACGTAATATTTTAATTTGAAATACATGACGACTATATAAACATTTACTTTATTGTTCATTACAGGTAACAAACCCGCCAATTGATCCATTCAGAGAAAAAATCGTAATGTCACTTTTATGCCCCATTGGTCCAGAGAGTAACATTTTAGAACCCAATGAAATGTTCGTACATCGTTTATTTTTAGAACAACCTATTTTATCTCTGCACGATCTTGAAGTGATCAAAAAGACTAGCTACCGTGGCTGGAAAGCTCAAGTCATTGATTGTACTTATCCTAAATCAGAAGGTCCATCTGGTTTGCTCAAAACCCTGGACAGAGTTTGCAAGGAAGCTAATGCAGCTGCCAGAGCTGGATTCCAACTTATTGTTTTGTCAGATAGACAAGCAGGACCCGAAAGGTAAAAGTTGTGCAATAATTATTTTAAAAATTTGACAATGAAATAAAATATTTTGTCTCTTCACTATCAGTGGAAACAAAGCCTTTATCATCTTATGCTCTGTACAATGGCGGTGAAGGTTTTCATTTTCCTGATATGTAATCATCACTTATTTATCGTGTGTATTTTTATCATGCAAATAAATGAAATTATTAAACGGTATTATTTTTTTCATTGCAGAGTACCCGTCAGCATCTTGATGGCACTTGGAGCTGCTCACCATCATTTGATTGAAGAGAGACAACGTATGAAAGTCGGCATTATTTTAGAAACTGGCGAAGCACGTGAAGTACATCACATTTGCGTTTTACTCGGCTATGGAGCTGATGGAATTTGCCCATACTTAGTCTTTGAAATGGCTCAGAACTTAAGGGCTGATTTTGTCTTAGACGAATCTATGACTGATGATGTCATTTATAAGGTAAATATCTAAAACTTTTTAATGCAAACTTACATATTTTACATTTCTTGATGATTATAAATAGGATCCAATTCATGATTTATACTTGATTACAAAATTATTATGAAAACATTTTTTTCTAAATTTCCATTTTAATAACAATATTTGCCGTTTCTAACAAATTAAAAAATTTCAGTGCTACTCTGAAGCCATGGAACGAGGTATCGCAAAAGTAATGGCAAAAATGGGAATTTCAACTCTGCAGTCTTACAAAGGAGCCCAAATCTTTGAAGCTGTAGGCTTAGCCGATGAAGTGATCGAGAAATGCTTCAAAGTACGTAAAAAATAATTATATATTATATATAAGTAAAAACAAGCAACGTTAGTCAATGATTGTAACCTGGATCCAATTCATGAATTATATTGATTCAATATTAGGATGAGACTGATCTAATAAAAAAAATTATGCTGTAAAAAATTTATTAAAAAAATCATAATAATTATTTAATTATTTTTTAAGGGTACACACTCACGAATTGGTGGCGTCGACTTTAACATTTTGGCTCGAGAAGGCTTTTCTAGACATCGAATCACCTACTGGGACGACAGCTTTGACACCGTTGTCATCCATAACCCTGGTATCTATCATTGGAGAGCTGGAGGAGAGAAACACATCAACGATCCTCGCAGTATTGCTAGCTTACAGGTAACATAAGCCTGATTTTCCTACTATGTTATTAATTTTATTTTTAATATATTAAAAAATCAAATTATTTCTCACAGGAATACGTGAACTCGAAGAACTTAAGTGCGTACGAAAATTACCGTAAGACCTCCATGGAAGTTGTTCAGGCCTGTACTCTTCGAGGACAGCTTGAATTTGTCAAGGACAAAACTCCTGTCGACATCTCACTTGTGGAACCAGCATCTGATATAGTAAAACGCTTTGCTACCGGTGCCATGAGTTTTGGAAGTATCTCATTGGAGGCTCATCAAACTCTGGCCATTGCGATGAACAGAATCGGAGGCAAGTCCAATACTGGTGAGGGCGGCGAGAACGCTGATAGATACTTGAACCAAGATCCTCAGTTCAACAGACGTTCGGCTATTAAGCAAGTTGCCAGTGGTCGGTTTGGTGTTACCTCAAGCTATCTGGCTAATGCTGACGATCTGCAAATCAAAATGGCTCAAGGAGCTAAGCCTGGTGAAGGTGGTGAGTTACCAGGTTACAAGGTCACTGCTGACATTGCTGCTACCAGGCACTCTGTGCCAGGAGTCGGTCTCATTTCTCCACCACCTCATCACGATATCTACTCCATCGAAGATTTGGCTGAACTGATTTACGACTTGAAATGCGCAAATCCTGAAGCCAGAATATCTGTAAAACTCGTTTCCGAGGTTGGAGTTGGTGTAGTAGCATCTGGTGTAGCCAAGGGTAAAGGTGAACACGTAGTTATTTCCGGTCACGACGGTGGAACGGGCGCGAGCAGCTGGACGGGAATCAAATCTGCTGGTCTTCCATGGGAGTTAGGTGTCGCCGAAACTCACCAGATACTTACCTTGAACAATCTTCGTTCGCGTATGGTTGTTCAAGCTGATGGGCAGATGCGTACTGGCTTCGATATTGTTGTCGCAGCTCTGCTCGGTGCCGACGAATTTGGTCTCAGCACTGCTCCATTGATTGCTATGGGATGTACCATGATGAGGAAGTGTCACTTGAATACCTGTCCCGTAGGAATTGCAACTCAAGATCCTTATCTGAGGAAGAAGTTTGCTGGTTCTCCCGAACATGTGATTAACTTCTTCTTTGCCTTAGCTGAAGAGGTCCGATCGATCATGGCTTCTCTGGGTATAACCAAATTCCAAGATCTCATTGGTCGTACAGATTTACTCAAAGTTCGAGACGATATTAAGATATTTAAGGCTAAAACCCTGGATCTCTCGATGATTTTGCGTAGTGCCCTGGAACTACGACCTGGCGTCAATATCAAAGGTGGAAGCGTTAAGCAGGACTTCCAGTTGGAACAGAGACCCGAGAACGCACTTATTGAGAAATGCGCGCCTGTGTTGAACGGAGAGCAAAAGAGCGTGACTGTTGAGATGACAATTAATAACGAAACCAGAGCATTCGGATCAACTCTAAGCTACCATATCTCGAAGAAACATGGAGAAGAAGGACTTCCCGAAAACAGTATTAATATCAAACTTAAGGGCTCTGCGGGACAGAGCTTCTGCGCGTTTATGACTAAGGGCGTCCACGTGACTCTGGAGGGAGATGCCAACGATTACGTGGGTAAAGGTCTCTGCGGTGGTGAAATCGTCATCTACCCACCCAAGGAGTCTGAGTTCAACTCTGAAGCTAACGTGATTGTCGGAAATGTCTGCCTGTATGGTGCGACCTCCGGTCGTGCTTACTTCCGTGGTATTGCAGCTGAGAGGTTCAGCGTTCGCAACAGCGGAGCCGTCGTTGTAGTCGAGGGAGTCGGGGATCACGGCTGCGAATACATGACTGGTGGATGCGCCCTCATTCTTGGGTTGACCGGAAGGAACTTTGCCGCTGGTATGTCTGGTGGTATCGCATACGTGCTTGACGTTGATGGATCATTCAAGAGGTATGCATTTTAAAATTATGATATTTTATATTACTGAAACGAATATTTTATAAATCATATCGTATACTTTTTTCAGTAAATGTAACCCGGAAATGGTGGAATTGTTGCCACTCAATGGCAAGAAAGACATCGATTACGTTCAGAAGTTGTTGGAGGAATTTGTAGAGAAAACTGGATCACTCATTGCACAGGAACTACTTCAGATATGGCCGGAGCCAACCAACCGCTTCTTCAAGGTATTCCCGTATGAATACCAACGAGCTTTGAAGCAATTAGAAGAAGAGCAAGCTGTGAAGGAAACTGAAAAAGAAATTAAGGTACCAGAGCCCCTCGCCATCACGAATGGAAATGGACAAGCTGATAATGTGATGGATATAGAAGATGTTGTAGCTGATGCTGAAATAGCACAAAAGAAACTTGACAAAATCAAGGGATTCATGAAGTATAAGCGGCAAACTGGTCACTATAGACCAGTAGAGAAGCGTGTCGAAGACTGGAATGAAATCTACAACTTCCAGGGTGTGAGAAAAGGACTCAAGGTTCAGGCTGCTCGGTGCATGGAGTGCGGAGTCCCATTCTGTCAGAGCAATCATGGTTGCCCACTTGGAAATATCATACCAAAATGGAACGATCTCGTGTTCCAAGATAACTGGAAAGAAGCTCTTAACCAACTTCTCCAGACTAACAACTTCCCAGAATTCACTGGAAGAGTATGTCCAGCGCCATGCGAGGGTGCTTGCGTCCTCGGCATATCAGAGCCCGCCGTTACAATAAAAAACATCGAGTGTGCTATCATTGATCATGCTTTCGAGCAAGGATGGATCGTGGCTCATCCACCTGCCAAGAGAAGTGGCAAGAAGATAGCCGTGGTTGGATCAGGTCCCGCGGGTCTTGCTGCTGCGCACCAACTGAATAAGGCTGGGCATTTAGTTACTGTATTCGAGAGAAACGATCGAGTCGGTGGTCTCCTACAATATGGCATTCCTACAATGAAGCTTTCGAAAGAGGTTGTACAGAGGCGAGTCAATTTACTCGTCGAAGAGGGCATTACTTTCAAAACTGGTGTCAATGTTGGAAAGACTGTGACTGCAAACGTAAGTGAAAAATTATAGCCGCAATTAAAACGATATTCGAGCCTTCGAAATTAAGCTAAATTCGGAATTTTCATGTTCATCATTGTGTAGATTTTAAAAATCATTTTAGTTATAATTTGAAACGAATTGAATAGAAATGTATTTGTCATCACTCTTTTATTTAATATAATATAATGTTTTGAAATTACTTTAAGAATTCTGATTTCTAAAAACTGTACTAAATTTTAGGACTATAAAAATATATGATTTAAATTAAATTATTTTATAGGATTTAAGACAAGAATATGACGCAGTTCTAATTTGTACTGGAGCTACATGGCCAAGAGATCTTCCAATTCCTGGACGTCAATTGCAAGGCATTCATTTTGCCGTAAGCTTCCTTGAACACTGGCAGAAGAAACAAATGGGAAATAAGGATCCTCTGAAGCCAGAGCTGATGGCCAAGGGTAAAGATGTGATTATTATTGGAGGTGGAGATACTGGCTGTGATTGTATTGCAACATCACTGAGACAGGGAGCTAAATCAATTGTCACGTTCGAGATTTTACCTGAGCCTCCAAAGAGCAGGTCAGATGATAATCCTTGGCCGCAATTCCCTAGAATATTTAAAATGGATTATGGTCACGAGGAAGTCGTACACAGATTTGGTGAAGATCCTCGACGATTCAGCACACTCAGCAAAGTACGTAACTAAACATTCCTTGAAATAAAAATTATGGTGTATTTTGAATTTGAAAAATTAATTTTTTATGCATTTTCAATAGGAATTTCTCGATGATGGAAAAGGCAATGTAACCGGTATTAAAACAGTCAATGTCAAGTGGACAAAGGATGAGGCTGGTCGATGGAAGATGGATGAAGTTCCTAATTCTGAAAAGGTAAAGATAAACAATCACATAATTTTAAAAGTAAACTCAACCGCCGCAATAATAATAAAGATAATAAAAATTGTCGAAACTAATCCGTAAACTACTTCCAGGTATACAAATGTGATTTAGTATTACTTGCTATGGGTTTCTTGGGACCTGAGAAATATATAGCAGAAGAATTGGCGACTAAAATGGATGGTCGTGGAAATTACGAAACGCCTGTTGGCAAATATGAAACAAGCGTACCTGGAATCTTTGCTGCTGGAGGTAACAGAAAATTTTGAAATACTTGTATATGATTTTACGAGAGCCAATCAATTACAATTTTTAAATGCTTTTACAGATTGTCGAAGGGGTCAATCTCTGGTAGTATGGGCAATTACGGAAGGAAGACAAGCAGCTCGTGAAGTAGATTTGGCCTTAATGAAACAAACTTGTCTCCCTGAAATTGGAGGCATTGTCACCACTGTTACGAATGCAATCTAAGAATATTCTTCCGATTTCGTGGAGTAGATTTTACATACACGCACCACCACATTTATTGATCCCTCCATGAGGAATAAAGTTTTGAGAATTAGCTATATTTTGCAGTTGCAAGATCTGATTATGCAAAATTTTAATCGTTTAGAAAGATTAGAATGATGATTTAATCGAAGGCTTTTTCTAATAAATCAGCACTACGGATATCTCTCTAAAATGCATACTTGTATGTACATTAGTTTTGTCGGATTTCGTATTAAAATCTCAAAAACCGCTATGAGATCCGTCAAATTACCGTATCGTATTCGTTTTAAAATATAAAAAATATATCTTTTAAATTGCTAATAAGCTGGTAATCATATTGCATATCAAGCAATATCAACTGCTTCTAAGCTACAAGATTCGCCCACTTTTGCGAGCGATAAAGACGTTCGGACGCTATGCATTCCTTGATTAAAATTAACGTTTTTTGCGAGGCATAGTTACTATAATCGTTGAAAAACTACGTTTTTAGACGGCAAGCGAATTACAGTACATTACCCTTACATACCCGTCTGTGTAATGGTAATTTTCAATTTATTCAACGGAAATGTCGACTTTTAAAACAAGGCTGGTGAAACGTGCGTCCATGCGTTGTTACAAATAAATAGTAAGCTGCGTGTTTGTTGATGATTATATTATTGAACGTCAAACAATAGCTTAATACAAAAAAAATTAAAAAAATGGAAATACTGTACGCAATGAGTTTGAAACGCAGCCATCATGAGAGAGAGACGCCTAAGCTCTCATGGCGGGTACCTAATTTTTATTTTTTAAAAAAGACGTCCTTTTGCGTGAATTGAAAATGGTCAATTACCTCTCTACGCTTTGAATCCCACCAATCATAGTATTGCTCCAGCGATAAAGCTGTGTAGAGAGGCAGAAACTGTGCCGGCTCGTGAGTTATCAGTATGAGTTCTTTCGGTTCTTTTTTTTTGTTATTTTCATAGTTTTATTATTTTAGTTTTTAAGCAACGTACTATCTACTGTCATTTTACTTACGTAGAATGTAATTTATTTATGAATTGCTCTAGTATGAGGAACGTGTAAAAATTTATATTTCATTCACTATGAATTTCTATGCAAGGAAATCCGTTTACTCGACAATTGTTTTTTTAATATTGTCATTTGTATAATGCTGCAAATTTACATGCGTATGAAAACTATCAAGACAATAAAATTATATTAAATGTTTTAAAAGTACTTCGTATTTTTTACCCATTGATTTTCCCTAAAATTCCTTACTTTATACGATTGTTCTACTTATTTAATTTTTTGTATTCTTAAAAAGTTCAACGTAACTGTGCATTAAACCATAAGTAAACTTCTCGGCCTAATTTAACAGACCTTTTAAATTTAAACGCTACGTTTTTAAAATTATTTTTAGTTTGAAAGTCTCTGCCAAGTTCTCTCGACGTTTCTCAAAGATTTTGACGGTTTCGAGTGCACCTTTTAGAAACGCGTCTATTTACAAACTTGTCAACTGGTTAAAGGTTAAACTATTATTCTAGTACGTTCTCTATATACTTGAAGACTTTCAAATAAAATATTTTAATTGTTATTATTTTTATTTATTCATATATTATTTTTATATATATAAAATTCAACTGCATACATAAGACGATGCAGATTTCGTTACAAGAAATTTGAATTGTGCGGTACTTATCTCTGATAAAAGATCACGAGTAATTTTAATGAATGGAACTGAAAATATCTTCATACTAGCGACTTGAGCAGTTATAGCATGAACGGCCGAAGCAGTAGGCCGAAACAAGTCAGTTTTTGCATTGATGGCACATCAAATACTATATCTAGACTCGAAGCGCATATTATTATATTGTTATGAGGAAAATGGAAAAGTGTCCATGCACCACCTATTATTTTCATCTGCCCGAGACACAGAGCTAGAGTTTATAATAGGCGGTGACGAAAGGGCTTGCAAAAAGGCCAGTCCAAAACTGCTTTGTTTTGGTATTGATATATCGCTCTAGCGATCCGCACATGAATATACATTATGTATATTAAAATTAAGTTTAATTGCTCCGCGCGTTTTAATTTTTTACATTTTTAAGGTTCAGTAGAGCTTTTAGATACGTTTGCATACCTGATCAACGACTCATTCATAAGAGTCTGGTGCAGACTATCCTTTGTGGTATAAAAGTGAAATTTTTGTTTAGTCAGAAAGTATTTTCTTTGAGCTGGTTTTGAATTTATACGTAGAAGTTTTATAGATTATGACGTGCACTGCCTGAAGTCGTAAAAATCTAAATACCTATCTGCTGTAACTGTATAATATCTCTTTTTTTTTGTTTTACTTATCATTTGTGGAAAATTTTAAATACAACTTCGAATTCAAAATCGAACCGCAACCGCGCCCTTATTTTTAACTGACCAATCAGGCAATAAATAGAACTTCAAGATATATATAATATATGGATAGCGATCAAAACTTTAGGTAGGATTCTAACAAATGATATTAAAATTTTACAAAGCTATTGAACATAAAACATTGTCACTTTGGAAATTTCATATTACAAGTAAGTAATATACATACACAGCAACTTGATAATTTCGTGCGCATATATAACAAAAAGATAAGATCGATAATAACAATGCAATTCAATCATTATCAATATTGCGCCTCTGATTTCTTTATACAGCTAGCCAATCGATAAGCGAATGTAATTAACAAAACAGCCAACTTTTCCTCTTCAAAAGACGAAATAGAAAGTAATTAACATTCATGTTGCATGCAGCTATTATACAGCAATCCCGTTCTCCTTGCAGAATACGCCGGCATCACAAGGTCTCTCTTCTCTCCGGATATAAAGCGGCTCCCGCGTGCAATCGCACTCTTCCGTTTGTTTATACCTAAGTACCCGGCGAAAATACGATCACGCGACCTCGTGCAAAAACGGAACTGTGCACGCAGCTATATAATTGGCACTCCCCCACGTGATACAAATATAGCACGAGTGTGTCCGTCAAAGAGTTATATAGCCTCGCGGCCCGGCTAAAAGCGCATCATCTCTCTCTTCTGCACCGAGAAAATTCTAGATAGCCGCAGCAGCGAGCGAGCATTGAACCCTTTGGCTCTCGCTGCGGATGTGCCAGGCCAGACGGCGACGCCCCGGACAAATCGATACGAGACCTCTCTCGTCGTATATATATATATGCATGCAGATATTCGCACAGGCTTACTATTTGTTATTTCTAGCCGAGCCGACGCTAATAATAAACAATGTCCCTGCGTCGTCATTGTTTTATGTGGATCAGCTATCTGCGGTTTACTTAGTTTGATTAGGCGATGATTTTTTGTTTTATGCGACGAAGGGAAAAATATCGAGAAATTTCGGGAGAATCGCTTGTTGCTAGGCGGGACAAGAGAATTTTCGCGAGTCGGATGGATTGTTTATACTGTCAGCCATGTGCAAATTACGATCCTTCTAGAAGCTTCTGTTGCTTACTTATATATTTTCGTTTAGCTTTTTGGCATTTTCGCTTTTCTTTGTTAGCGTGAATGGAAGGTGTATTCGAAATATTGCTTTCGCGTCGAATTCTTGCAGCGTTATTTACCGGTGCAGGTAAAAACGCTGTAATTTCGATAGTTTTTTTAAAAAACGTCGACAAAACGTTTCGGTGAGTTCGTTATATATTTCTGTACCAGCGCGCATATATACACTGCCGCATTTTCGAGCCTTGTCTCGAAGCTTCCGTGCGCCGTCGCAGTCTGCCGGCGGCGCCAGTGTTGTTCTGCTCCGATTAGAAAAATAGTTCAAATCAGCGCTAAAACAGGCTGATTTGCATAGCTCGTTGCAGGAAAATGCAGCCGGTGCAGCAAGCTATCCGTCGATACCAGATAGATCAGGATAAAAGTCGTAAAACCGATGGCAAACGCGATGGAAGTTGGTGGAAGTTACTCACAGGAGGGTGAGGGGGTTCGAGAAGATTCTCGCGGCTACGGCCGTTGGTGGGAGCGGGTATAAAACGCAGCGCGGCGCTCCGCAGCCTCAGTACATGAAAAGCAACCAAACGAATTACAAAGCGAACGATTATTATAACGAAACGACAAACACAATGCCTGCCATTGGTATTGACTTGGGAACCACCTACTCCTGTGTGGGAGTCTGGCAACAAGGAAAGGTCGAGATCATCGCCAACGACCAGGGCAACAGAACGACACCCAGCTATGTTGCCTTCACGGACACGGAGCGTCTCATCGGAGACGCCGCCAAGAACCAAGTGGCGATGAACCCTGCCAACACAGTGTTCGACGCCAAGAGGCTTATCGGACGAAGGTACGTCTTCCACTGGAACAATTGTTATATCATTTAGCTTAATTTCTAACCTATATTTATTTTTCTTTTTTATTGCGTTGAGCGCGAGGGTCATTAGCTTCTAGCTACGTACCCTAGTTTTCACTATATTTTTAATCTGTTTTTAATCAAGTAGATAATACATTTTTTCGATTTTATTTATTTATTTGCGCGTAGCGTTGTGCTTTTAATTTTTCTTTTCTATTTAAAATGTCGGTTGCGTAACGTCGTTCGTTCCGTTATAATAAATACAGTGTGAATTGAAGCGTTAATAATAAATTGCGTAAGTACCGAGAGCGTTGTAAACTAAATATGCGTGTGCCATTTCTCGTTGCAGGTTTGACGACGAGAAGATCCAGAGCGACCTGAAACACTGGCCGTTCAAAGTCGTCAACGAGGGAGGCAAACCGAAGATCGAGGTTGAATTCCGCGGCGAGAGAAAAAGGTTCAATCCGGAGGAGATCAGCTCGATGGTCCTGACAAAGATGAAGGAAACAGCGGAAGCGTACTTGGGATCGCAGGTTAAGGACGCGGTCATCACGGTGCCCGCTTACTTCAACGACTCACAGCGCCAGGCCACCAAGGATGCTGGAGCGATAGCCGGTCTCAACGTACTCAGGATCATCAACGAGCCCACAGCTGCGGCCCTCGCCTACGGCCTCGATAAGAATCTCAAAGGGGAGAAGAACGTCCTCATCTTCGATCTTGGCGGTGGAACCTTCGACGTCTCCATCCTTACCATCGATGAGGGCTCGCTCTTCGAGGTGAAAGCCACGGCGGGCGACACCCATCTCGGAGGTGAAGATTTCGACTCGAGACTGGTCGACCACCTGTGCAAGGAGTTCGAACGGAAATATAGAAAGAACATCAAGACTAACCCGAGGGCCCTTAGACGTCTGAGAACCGCGGCGGAGAGAGCCAAGCGCACCCTGTCCTCGAGCACCGAGGCTTCCATCGAGATCGATGCACTCTTCGAGGGCATTGACTTCTACACCAAGATCTCCAGGGCGCGATTCGAGGAGCTCTGCGCTGACCTGTTCAGATCAACTCTGGAGCCCGTTGAGAAGGCTCTTGCCGACGCCAAGCTGGACAAACGCTCCATCCACGACGTCGTGCTCGTCGGTGGCTCAACTCGCATCCCGAAGATCCAGTCGATGCTGCAGAACTTCTTCTGTGGCAAGCAGTTGAACCTCTCCATCAACCCCGACGAGGCCGTCGCCTACGGCGCGGCTGTGCAGGCTGCCATTCTCACCGGCGAAGGCGGCAAGAACTCTGTCCTCCAGGACGTCTTGCTGGTCGACGTAGCACCTCTCTCGCTCGGCATTGAAACCGCCGGCGGAGTCATGACCAACATCATCGAGCGCAACGCCCGCATCCCCTGCAAACAGACGCAAACCTTCACGACCTACGCCGACAACCAACCCGGCGTTACCATCCAGGTATACGAGGGTGAGCGCGCTATGACCAAGGACAACAACCGACTTGGCCGCTTCGAGCTGAGCAACATCGCACCGGCGCCCCGTGGCGTTCCAAAGATCGACGTCACCTTCGACATGGACGCCAACGGCATTCTGCATGTCACCGCCAAGGACGAGGCTAGCGGTCGCAGCAACAACATCCGAATCACCAACGACAAGGGACGCCTGTCGCGTGAGGAGATCGACCGCATGCTGAACGACGCCGAGAAGTACCGCGAACAAGACCAAGAGCAGCGTGAGAAGGTCTCGGCGCGCAACCAGATCGAGAGCTACGTGTTCTCGGTTAAACAAGCGGTCCAGGATTGCGGCGACAAGCTCATACAGTCCGACAAGGACAGTGTGCTGAACCTGTGCGAGGACACCATCCGCTGGCTCGACAACAACACCCTGGCCGAGAAGGACGAATACAAGCACAAGCTCGAGGAGTTGCAGCGTCAGTGCGCCCCGATCATGACCAAGATCCACACGGGAGGCGCGGCGGGACCGCAGGATTGCGGCAATCAGTACAGACAAAGTGCGGAGAACAACTACTCGGGACCCACTGTGGAGGAGGTGGATTAAGCCGAACATCTGGCTTCTAAAAAGATCTCACATTTCCGGCTCATACCATCCGGGAGCCGTTGACGAATAACCTTAACGCATTTCCAGCTCATAACATCCGGGAGCTGTCGACGAAAATCTTAGTTATGTAACCACGCGCGTATATTCTATAACAGTATTTCCAAATCGTCATTCCCAAGAGACTGATATTTATTTTTTCAAAGTTGTTTCATCGACACGAAACTGAAGTATTTAAAGACTGTAAATTTTTTTCATGTCGGGGCTTATTGGTTCAGTCTTTGTAACTTCCCTGGTATTTGAAGCGATACTGTGGGGCCAGCGATGGTTCCTGCAGCTTAACTTCAAGTGTCGGAGAAGCTATTTAAAGGCCGAACCAACAAGTCCTGTAGTCAGTTTTATCAACTGTCTGTAATCGTGTCTCTATTTGATGCAATTATGGATAGGTGATCGAACTGGTTCTTAAAAATTGTGATACTTGTTAAAGAAATAAAATCGTTCATATTTTTTTTATAAAACCAAAAGCAATGTCTTATCATTCTGAGCAATGTCTTCCTCAAACCTATTTCCTTCCCTTGATAATATGTAGAAAAAAAGAAAAAACTTGTTCGTACAAAAAAAAAATTAGTAATAGCAAAGAAATAAGTAAAATAGAGTTTTGAATAATTTAAAAAACGAAAAAACAATTGCATCAAAACATATATAAGTACGTACTATTGTGAACAGTAGAAAAGAAATGATTTGATTTGAATTTCATTTTTTGAATGGAGGTGAAAAATTACAATGTTCAGCGTGGATTACATAATTGCTTTATGTAATTGTTTAAATTTATATGAAAATATGAAAAAAACGCAAATGTCATATTTTGATCTAAGTCATTTCCAATTTTTGTGCTTGACCAACATTCAGCCGTCGTTCAACTTTTATTTGCTCCGTTTCATTTATAGCGAGTGCAGTAAGCAAATAAATAAACAAAATGCAGCAGTATATAGGTATAGAGATTCCGCACGTGTGCTCGGGTAACCTAACCTAACCCCGACGTCTCCTGCACGGGTACGGGTATATCATTAACCCACAGAAGTACCTATAAACAGCGATAGCAGTCGACCAAGAGTCGACCTGCAGCGAAGTAGCGCATGCTGTTACGTTGCAGCACGACTGAGTGTTACGAAGAATTTCGAAATCTTCCGCGCAGACTTCCCAGGCAGGTGTTGAAATAATACGGATTTTGCAGTAGAGACCATAGGATAATCTTCGTAAAAAAGTAAAAGCCCGTAAACAACGCAATAAAATTCGGCCTTGAGATCGCAACTCTCGCGAAAAGAAAAAACTCACGGAAGCGGGAAAAATGTCGTGCGTGTTAGGTGTGTGTCATGATAATCAGCAGGGAGGAACGTAGAGGTGAAATTGGGACAAAAGAGAAAGTTTTTAAACGTCAATAAGCCACGAATGCTGCGCTGGCCAACACGTGAAGGAATTCCTTTCGTGAAGGAGAAGCTCATTCAGTTAACGGCCAGTCTGCCTCGCGGAGTGTCGAGAAAATGTCTGTCAATAAGTCGATATTAACAATGCTCCGGCGGAGCAGCGCCTTGTGCAATAGGTACAGCTTCGTCTGCGCCGATAGCAGGCCAGTGACAATTTATAGTTATAAAAATTATGGCACCAAGACAGCCACCAGTCAAAAGCCAGACTGGAACAGAGCTGTTTCTGAAGCTGAAAAGATTGTTGGATATCCTACGTCCTTCCTGAGCCTTCGCTGGCTCCTCAGCGATGAGATTGCTAATGTGGCCCTGCACCTGCGAAAGCTTGTTGGATCAAACCATCCACTTTTGAAAACTGCCAAGTAAGATGAAAATTCAATTTTACGCTATAAGTATACTAAAGCTTAGGAATGATAAATTTTAAATGTCTAATGCTTATTTATTCTGCAGGAGTTTGATTTACAATGGACGGAATAATATGCAAGCCTGGGGACTTATTGTTCTCTTGATTTCCAAGGCTGCGGGCCACATTAATGTTGATGATATGGAAGAGGATAAGGCAGCAGGAGTTTTGCATAGGTATGTGACAGTCATTGCTAAATCAAACCACAAGTGCATCCTAATTGAGTTGTAAATTTTATTCATTTATTCGTGCGAATACATTATTTTAAATGTATTATATTTATAGTCAAAGAGCCTTGGCAGAAGTTACGGAAATGATCCGTACTGGTCATTTGGTGCACAAAGGTTTGGTAAACATGCAACCAGGTGTTTACCCTGAACCAGCTGAACTGAACGATATGACTTTTGGTAATAAAATTGCTTTACTTAGCGGCGATTACTTACTTGGAAATAGTAGTGCAGAATTAGCAGCTCTTAGAAATCAAGAAGTACGTATTTGAAATTTATTGTTCTATTATTTTTTTATTGTTTACTAAATACTATTTATTTTGTGCAGCTTGTAGAACTTATGTCAAGTGCTATTAGAGATTTAGCAGAAGCAGAATTTATTGGTAGAAGAGATAGTCAAAATAATCCACTCCCATCTGTACCTCCTGCAGATCGCACAGACTATGCAGTCAATGAGTGGACTTTACGCAATGTATTAAGCGCTGGAGCTCTTTTGGGCAAATCTTGTAAAGGTACATTAAAATTAGGTGGTCACAGTGAAGAAATACAAGAACTTGGCTATAACTTTGGGAAACACTTAGCCCTGGCTTGGCAAGTAAGTATAATGACAAGAAGATATTATCATATAAAAATGTTGAAAGAATTTAAAATAAAATACATAATTCTTATTATATTTACAGGCTTGCCTTGATCTTAGTCCATTTATCAGTAAGGATAGAAATACGCCTTTTAGCTTGTGCTGTGCACCAATAATGTTCCACATCGAGCATGACCCCTCAATTTTGATAGAAATTGACAAGGGTCTTGAATCAGTTGCAAACGTAGATTATGGCAAAGTTTTTGACATTGTCGCCAGCGGTCCTGGAATTGAATTGACGAAGAAGTTGCAGTACGAACATTCTCAGCGTGCAATGGAAGTGCTAAACGTCTTCCAAGAGAGTGACGCACGAACGGCATTATCTAACATTATCGCCGCAATGGGAGATTTTTAAATATTACAATAAGTTAACACACTTGTTGCTGGTAGATAACTTTGCCAAAAATATTTTTTTAAGATCAATTGCTTAATCTGACAATTGAAAATATTTTATGACTATTATTATTTTTGTAAGACAAAAAAAAATCAAATTTTTTACAAAGACAACTAATGTAGCATTAACAATGTTAAGATATTATTAGATTGATAATTTAATCTATTTATAATATATTTATTAATGAAAATGCTGTTAAAGAATTTTTATACATTTTTAAAGAAAAATGTAAATACTTGTTGAGATATGTTATTCATTGCAAGCTGTATTAATTTTGTTTGTACAACATTGTTTTTGTACATATTAAGAATATATGAAGTTTGAAAAATATATGTATTTTTTAATTTTTTAACTGTTGTCTTTAAAATTTATTACCTATTATATCCTTGCGCCATTATCATCAGTATCGATTTTTAAAATAAAGAATGCAGCAGTTTTCAGCAGACATAATAATATTTATTTACAAAATGATGGATGTATATTGTATATGATGAATAATGTACTGATGTCTTTAAAATTATGTATACTTTTCATAAATCTTTTAGAGTGAAAAAATATAACAAAAATATATTTTTTAGTCTACCTATAAAGACTAAAAATATTCTTAATCTCATTTGAACAATTCACTATTCGTTATGCAAAACCTACTTTGAGCAGGTCACGATAGTGAATATATATCAATTGATATTCCGATCTTGTCAGGTTTCATTTAATCCTTACTATTTTTATTATTGTCTAATTTAGTTTCTGAAAACAGTTCTTTCATTATATCACTTTTCTTCTTTGAATGTGTAGGTATACCTCTGTACAAATTTTCCGTTATCTGCAACCGGTTCGAAGCGCTATTCCTCCGCGTTTTTTGATCAATGAATTCTATGTTTTCATTGTCATCGATCGCCTTTATAGCTGCTAATAATTTTGCCTTATCAAAAGTTTTGGAATTTTCGCAACCTGCAGTCTTTTCTTCCGCTAATTCACTCTTCGAGTCAGACTCTTTAACGCTACCGTAATTAGATACATTATTAGATTTATTACTTTTTACATTACTTTCCGGTAATTTGATTTCCTCCAATTCTAGGCTCAAATCATCCGACGATTTGTCAGCTTTCTCTGCCGTTTCGTCGTCTTGACTAGAACTCACAAATCGATCCAAAACTGGACTTTGCTTAGCTTCTTTTGACAAACTTGTGGTGTACCTATCATTGTCCCAAGGATTTTTAGAAAAGATTTCTTTAGGAACAGATTTTTGTGCTAACAACTTATCAATATCAACATCCTCTTTGATTGATTGCGTATGGATCAACAAACCATTGACTGTTTTGAACTCACTTTTGTCGTCTTTGCTGCTAACAATCGCTTCGGTATCATCTTTATCCTTTTTAGACTCATTCGACGGATTGGAAGGATTGTAAAGTTTCGTAAATAAACTCGATAAATGCGACGAGGTATTCGATTGTTTTGCTAACTCTGCTTCGTCGATGTTAATATCGGATTTCCTAATTACATTCTCGTCCTCGTCAGCGTGGAATTCAACAGGCAGTTCTACTTCACTCTCTAAGTCACTATTGCTATTTGTGTTATCTATGTCTAGGTCGTCTTTCAACATGTCTCTGGAAATCACGGTAATTACGGAGTCACGATCGTATTTCGATTCTCTGTCATTTTCCACAATATTATCCATATTCTCTTTCGTCAGAGAACGCGATCTGCTTGACACTCGAGTTTTTGTTGTGCGTAATCCCTCAGTGGCAGAACTGACAAGCCTATATATATATATATATATATATATTTAAAAAATAATGTATTATTCAACTGTAGAATGTATGAAGCATCAAATTTATAACACAACGTTAATTGTACTGACCTTGCATGCAATAATCTCGATCTGGTAGTAAGATCGACAGAAGCTTCGGCTTTTTCAAAACTCTCCTGATCATTTTTATCCTTATCTTCGTCGCTTAGATATCCAAATTCCTTCTTCAGCGATTTTGGAAGCTCGTACGACCTTTTCAAATTTCCTTCACTGCCGTTCGAATCTTCACTAGCTTCTGCTTCTTCAGACTCTTTTATCGGTGAATCCCGTATACTACCTCTGGAAGTGGAAAACGATGCTCTCTGCAAGGCTGGCGAAGTTTGTGGTTTTTGAAGATTAAAATTTCTTATTTGCTCGAAGTTTAGGAAGGTCTCACAAATAGGCGAAGGAATTTCCTGACTGGTTTTCTGCGGAGTTTCTTGAGACTGGCTACGCGTTATTGACGGCGGCCTGTTGAGGGCTGGTAAAGATTGACCTGTTGCCGCTTGACTTGGGCGTCTCCTAAAGCTGAAGACACACATTTTATGAATAATAAAAATGTTGAAGTACATCAAATCAAGAAAATAAATTCTAAAAAAGCTGTGGCGTGCAGTACCTGACTACTCCCCCTTTGATAATGTTTTCTGATCTGGTTTCACTTAAATTTGTAAGTGATTGACTCGATATAGCTGCCCTTTCCCTATTGAAATATGCGAGATTGCTAGCTTCGTAATACTGTTTTTCTCTTTGTTTATTCAGTTGCTCCATTTTTTTCAATTTCTCTTGAGTATCCTGTAGTGTCTTTTGCGTTTCTTTATGCTTCACCAATTCAGCGTGTAGTTGATGCTTCAAATACTTTGTTTCTAGGGCCAATTTCCTTTTTAGAGTCTAAAATACATGGATAAATTTAAATTTTTCAATAAAAAAAATCAATCATTAATTTTAAATTATGTACAACCCTTATCACCTGAATAGTCTCGTCCTGCTCGCTTATCCTGTGACTCAAATCGAAAACCTGCGTCTGCAGTTTTTCTCTTTCTCCCAAGTGACGATCCTTACTCAATTGCAAAAGCTTCTTATTTTGCACCTGCATAAAAAACAAGCGTTAATTAGCTCAGCACTTACATCCTTCAAGCTAAAGCGCTGTAATAATCCTACTTAGATCTAGAGAGGATAAACGAGATTACGGAAACAATAGGGATCGGGAATTTTCTCGAGGTAATTACTTGAATGCACCTGCAAAGAATGCAGCTCATTTTCCTTCTCCTTCAGTTGGTCGCATTTCTCCTTATACTGAGACCTTAACTTTTTGTGCTTCGTCTGCAACACTCTCAGATCTTCGTGATGAGTATTTATTATTCTGGGCAATTCGGCGTTGGTTCCTTCGTATCGTTTCAGAGCTGCATCTTGCCTTTTCTGTATTGCTTTGAGGAGTTTGTTTTCGTTTGACAGCTCCTGAAATGATGAATAATTGGATGAGAATGTGCGAGTGTCTACTAATATTAAGATAGTGTTATACTCACGTTCAGGTGAAAATGAGCGTCGGCTAATTGATTCTGTAATTGCTTTATGCGTAACATTTTTGCGGAGCAGACGCGTTGACCAATGGCACTTTTACTCGTCGACTTGGCTGTGTCAGGTAGATTGAAGCGGGCACTATTTTTGTAAGGACTAGGTCCAGCTGTCATTGTAGATTTTTTTTTTTTTTTAATACAACAATGTTTTATTTTTAAATAACTTTATACGGAAGGGTTTACGAACCGATCAAAGGATGTTGCTGTTTTCTACTTGATAATAGAAATAATGTACTTCGGTTGCTCTTCTGAATGGAATTGTTTCCGCAGTCTTGCGTGTTGAGCCTCGTTTTTAAATTATTACTGTTTCTACAACCCAGCACTAGCGTTAATAATGTACTACACACACATACTTTCAACGTCCTTTAAAAATAGGCTGACCATTTAAAATTTGATACGTACCTACGTAAGCGGGTATTATCGGATAAACATGATATTGGTAAAGGAGGAATGTCACTTTGCATTTTTTTAAAAGAAAAAAAGAAAAACCGTTAATTGTTACTTGTCACATTTTTTAGCAACAAAGTCAATGGCCTCTATGCAACGATAATACACGTCGATCGTGTGTACCTATCCAGTGATGAAACATCAAACGCGGCACGCACAGTCTGATTGGCATCCATGACTGTTTCCTTCATGTTACCATAGAGACTAGAAGAGTAAACAGATCCTACCTATGTAAAATGCACATACAGACAGTGTACACGTTTTTCATCGATTTTGTTTCATCAGTACCACAGTTTTATTTTGTTTCTTTTTTTACCCGCTATACAGTGTGGAAACTGTCGTGAGTAGGGACACACACGCCATAAAAGTCACGCTTCATAACACATAGATATATACTTTTAATCGTATGGTCACTTAATCACATTATTTTTACAAAACGATTTTACACCTGTTTCGATAGACATTTTTTTCATCAAACTATTTACATTATTTATAGTTTCTCTCTTTCTTTGTTGATTTATGACTACGTCATAGTTAAATTAACTTTTAAATAGTTTCCATAAATAACAGTTGGTATAATACACAGTTGTACATACATAAAACTTATTATTTGTTCGTCGATTGCTCGGTACCAGCCGCGCCAAGATGTTGCGCTTCCCACAGTTTGCCATAAAATGAATTTGGTATCTTTAGTAAATCTGTATGTTTGCCCCGCTCGACCATTTGACCGTTGTTCAGAACAAATATCTCATCCGCATCTATGACCGTGGATAAGCGATGAGCAATCACGATTGAAGTTTTTCCGGCAGTGGCACGTCGTAGAGCCTCAAGTATATGCTGAAACCAATAATTGAAGTTGCATTAAAAATGTTGTAGATTTAAAGAATTCAATGTATATTTAAGTACAAATATTTACCTGCTCCGTAATAGAGTCTAAAGATGAGGTAGCTTCGTCAAATATCAAAATAGGACTATCTTTGAGAATTGCTCGTGCAATGGCAACGCGCTGCTTCTCTCCTCCACTGAGTTTTAATCCTCGTTCACCTACGGGGGTGTTATATCCCTGTGGCCACTTGAGAATGGCGTCATGCAAATTTGCCATTTCCGCGGCTTTGTAAACGTCTTCTTTTGGCCTCTTCAAGTTTCCGTAATGGAGATTATAGAATATTGACTCGTGGAAAAGAACAGAGTCTTGTGGAACAACGGCAATCGCACGGCGGAGATCGTCTATGTCGACATCTTGAATGTTCTTTCCATTGATCAAGATGTTTCCACTCACTGGATCATAGAATCTGTAGAGTAATCTTACCAACGTTGATTTGCTGCAATAAAATTTAAATTGTTATTTATGAAAATTATTTGCAAAGATACTAAGGAATTAAGTGTTTACCCCGATCCGGATCCACCGACGATAGCTACTTTCTTTCCGCTAGGAATATGGAAAGATAAATCATTGACTATATTCTTCCCACTTATGTACTCGAAGTTGACCTTATCAAAAGTTATGTCGGAGTTGTGTGGCACTACATGGAAGGGTATAGGGTTGGCCTTGTTCTAAAATTATACAGTCATTAAATGGTATTTCGTTTATAAGCTAATTACAAGAGCAAAAGGTTACTTACTTTGATAGCAGGATCCGTTAATGTTAGAGCAAACATAGTTTGCATATCTACAAAAGCTTGCCTTACTTCTCTGTATACAGATCCCAAAAATCCAAGAGGAATTGACAACTGGAACAAAAGTCCATTGACCATGACTAAATCTCCTACAGTTAACGTTCCTACAATGAAGATTCGAAAGTATTAATAAACATTTATTATTCGTTAAAACTATAAATAGTGTAAATACATACCATTTACTATATCACGAGCAGCCATCACCATAATTAAACTTAGAGCTCCACTGAAAATCGCATGTTGTCCGAAATTCAAAAGAGCCAAACTCGTACTCGTTTTTAAAGAAGCAGCTTCATATTTTTTTAGGGATTCGTCGTATCGTTGTGTTTCGAATTTCTCGTTATTGAAGTACTAAAATACAATTTTCACGCTTTTATTCCGTTTTGCAAACAAAAATAATTTATCTTCGAAAATAACTCAACCCACCTTTACTGTTTCATAATTTATTAGTGAATCTATTGCTTTGTTTCCAGCTTCATTTTCTGCTTTGTTCATATAAACACGGAATTTCGTTCTCCATTGGGTGATTGCAAGAGTAAAAACTGAGTAAGTACCAACACAGCCAAGCGCAACCATCGCATATTCGGGACCACATTTTATACCCAATATGGTACTAACAAGTGCCAGCTCAAATACGGTCGGAACGATATTGAAAACCATAGCTGACAGTACAAAATTTATACCACGACTACCTCTATCAATAGTCTGCAAAAATTCTTTAGAAAATTATTCCTCTTTACAAAATGTATGAAATGTTGTAAAGACTAAATTGCTTACTTTAGACAAGGCACCAGTCTGTTTACTCAAATGAAATGCTAGATCCAGATTATGAAGATGAAGGAACACATTGCTTGCAATTTTTCTAATAGAATGTTGTGCAACTTTGGCAAATACAGCATTTCGGAGTTCGTTGAAACCAAACGCTCCCATCCTGGCCACACCATCTAAATTTCAACATAATATTTTGAGTTTCAATAAACACAGCAATATGAGATATTCATTTAACGTTTTATTTTCTTACATCCAACAAGCATAGCAGTTCCTATCGTTGCAACAGTGTCGGGAGCAGTTGCTAAAGTAGCTCCAGCAGTTCCTACACTAAATGTATCAACTGCATGTTTGAAGAGAAATGGGACACAAACGTTGAGTACTTTGGCTCCAATGAGCAACCCAAATGCTAGTTTGACTCTGTTTTTTATTTCAGGTTCATCCTGCGTGGCAAGAGTAGAAAATAGATGATCTTGAATTATTCAGATAGTGCTTGCAGATACAATTCTATAGGAGATATAAATAATTTCTAAAAGATCAAAGCGTGATCAATAATTAAACAAAAGAATGTTTAAAGTACCTTTGGCCATATGAAATTGAACATTGCCTTGATCATGTCTTGGCTAGTGACCTTCTTATCTTGTCCAAAGTCGAGTCCATCTCGGCCCAAGCTGGAGGCACCAGGATGAAAACAGTTCCTTTTTTGTTGAGCTGGTTTTGCTCCAGTTATGCTGGCTACCACTGAAGTTTGCTTGACAGGTGTTACGATTGGCTTGGCTTGAGGTACACTTTTCTTTTTCTGGGCCCGGTCGATGACATTCCCACTGCAATACTATACGTACAAAGTTAATCATGTTTTCAGTATAGAAAAAACCACTAAGTTTTCGCTTAAAGTACTACTGAAGATTGTCCATATATGAATTTGAATAAATGAATGAAGGTAAAGTGTAAAGGCTTTAAAAAAAAACGTTTAGAAAATTATAGAAAATATTTGTTATTTATTAACTTTAACAAAATGTTTTACAAATTCGGTTTATCTTATATATTTACATACAAACATAGAAAAAAAGCTTTTTTTATTTATATGAAAACATTTTCATGTATTTAAATGACTTTTCTATAATTTCTAAATATTCTTCAACAATCCCAATAGCCATAGGATAGCTTTCACTTTTGTTGACAATTTTTTTCATATTCTCCAATAGTGTTAAATATTCAGCTTTCAAATTTTGCAATAAATTTAAACCTAGGTCATTCAAAAGTTTTAAATCTTTAGTATCAAATTCCCTTCGGTATATCTTATCTTTCCAAAAAGTTTCTTTTGATGAATTGGAAGTGACAATGAATAATGCATTTTTAGCATTGTAATTTAAACCTTCAAGAGTGAAGGCCATATTTCGATCAAATCCATTAGATCTCAAAAAGCTACAGGCAGACTCTGAAACTTGATGACATTTTTTTACATCAGATAGATTAAAAACAATCTGGTCTAAAGGATTTCCAGGAATAAAAAAACCATATTCCAAGTATAATTTCAAGCTACTGTGTGCTCCATAATTAATGAAAACTTGCATTTTAGGATCATAAGATCTTAAGGCTTTAATGTAATAATATTCTTTCCCATTTGAATCAGTAGTTAATTGAGCATCAGCAACAGTTTCACATGTGTGATTGAATAAATCCAACAAAGGAGCCATGGCTAAATTATCATCCCCCTTAATCCTGATTGGAAAACATTTATCTTTTGCATTATTCATGTAAATAGCCCTAGTGTTAACTGTATAGTATGCCCAAACAAATTTATGATAAGTGAAAATGTCATAGAATGATTGATGGCAGTGGTTGCAAAAATCATTATGTAACTTCCTGACAGATTCTATCACTGATACATAACTAGACTTTAGTCTTTTAGATATTGTATCCAGTTCATTGGAGATAAAAGCTGGCAACAGCTTTTTTTCAGTTTTTGTACAAAATTCTGGATTAGTATATGAATTTGGAAGAGTATCCAAATATGGTTTCCAATATGATAATCCACCTAGATGCTTTTCGTAAATCAAGAATATGGCAATGACACACTGTGCACTGTAACTTTTATCGACAGAAAATAATTTTCCAATGGAACTTTGCGAAACCACAGCAGTTGTGATCAACAGCGATTTGGGAACTTGCAAGACTACTTGATTTGCGTCTACGTTGTCTAATGTCATCAAGCCTCTGCCCGTAGTTTTGAAAACATAGGGTTCTAAATTACAGCTGGCTTTCCAATTATTAATCAGCATCCAAGATCTCAATTTCTCATAAAGATCTTCATTATCTTTTTGAAGATTATTAAAAATCTTCTGGTTCTTCAACCGACGTTTTCTTGCGGTACGTCCCATAACAAGCAACCAAAATATTTACATCTGCAGAGTAAAAGCAGAAAATTGTATTTTATAATTTAAACCGGTATCTGACGACTTTGATTGGATGAAAACTCAAAAGTGAAATCAATCAATCAATGTATTACATAAATGCACAATGACAATGTCAAATCATTGCTCCAATTTATCACTTCAAATCAGCAAAGTAAATAGACCCCTAACCTCAATCTAACCTCAAACTCATCCCAAAAATCTCGATCAAAGTCGTCAAACTGAGATAAACCTTCATCCCTAATCAACCCAACAACACTGAAATCTCACCCTGGCTCCAAAGACACCGTCATGTTTCGAGAGAACGAGAAGAGCCGTCGAATTCCTGGTGCAAACTATGGACCGTTTGAGGCAGCTGCTGGCGTAGGGCAGATTCAGCTTCGTCGCGATCCTCAGACTTTTGCTGCTCTCCGAACTCCTCAAGAGCCTCCCGCACAGAAACAGGGACATTTTCGAAACTTTTACTCCAGGGGACGTCGTTTCCGTCGGCTCCTTTCCAGACCCCCCTCTAGTGTTCTACTAGTGGATCACCTTGGCGGGATGTCGCATCTCGAGACGACGGTCGCGGGGTGGGCAGTAAACACAACAGGCGCGTTCTAGTTCTAGATTTATAGAGCTGAGCTGAGCTGCGCTCGAGATACATCATACATACATCAGCTGTTATCACCGAAAAATTTGGAGTGGGTATTAGATATTTGCGTGTAGTGTAAGGGGGCCGAATATCGATTTTATGTTTCATTACGATGTCAACAATAAGGGCGTAGAATGTAGGGCGAGTTTGCTTACAATTATTTCGTCCTAAAAAGAATAGTTTTTTTAATTCATTTTACATTTCGCCGAAGACCGGATTTCTAAAAGGGTGGGGCGCGTATGCGAGTAATATAAAAGTATCGTATCTAGATCACGTAGAGGTTTATCGTTATCGTGTCGATTAAAAAAAAAAATAATAATGATAATAAATTATTACACCATTTATGACACTATTAATGCGAACGATATCATAATTTTTTTCTAACGATCGATGAAAATGAATATTATTTGAAAAAATACGTGAAACGAGAAATTGTCAATATAGGACTGCTATTTTTACTTTCTCATTGTTGAAAAATGTAGGGCAAGTAAGAGTATTCATAGTATAATTATTGAATTATTGATTGGAAAAATTAATTTATATGGAACACCGGACATGGCGGTAGAGTCAGCCCATCTCGCCATACCTTCTTTACTCATACACCATACGCATATTATTTATTAATATATCGGCCAACCATTTGCCCGGTGATTCTCAAAATGGAAATACGGAATCCGCTTAAACTTTCGTGCAGCCACAGCCTTGAATTTCCAGTAGTCCATATAAGCGCGATGATTCAGTAGGTGTTTATAATTCCGCCCGCAGTCGCGTATATACCCCCGTATATTCCCGTACTCTCGATTCATCGAAACCTTTCAGTAATAATAGCCCTCTTTCGCTCGAAACGCGCAGACGAAGAGAGAAAAGTCGTCACCGCAACTTTCAAATTAAATTATCCAGTCGAACAGAGAGGTATCGATGTATAAGCTGCCAGTTCCATCAAATTGAATTAAATTCGAAATCCGCCCTCGACTAGTAATCCCACACGCTATATGTGTACCTATAAGGTACAACGATCCGCTCATCCCGAGTCGCAAAAAGAACGCCGCTAACGAGCAGGTGCACCGTTTCATATGCCGCAAAAAAGGCATGGGATCGCGACTGCAATCGCGTCTGCTATATGTATTGCGTGAGGAACGTGTAATCTTTGGCCTGTCCTACGCAGTGACCAAATCGTATGAGCAGCAAGAAGAGCAGCTGGCATATCGCACCTTATTTTAATTAAATGATGATACATCCTAAATGACTCACGCGCTCTCTCCTCCCACCACGTCGCAGAGAGAGAGAGAGAGAGAGAGAGAGTATGTATACGTGCATTACACTCTGCGAGGGGGAAGCGAGACGCAAAAAAAGGAGCTGAGACTGCACTGCTAAGAAAAAGAGAGCACACGCGCGTGAAAGAGCTGTACATAGCTTTGCTTTGCGCCTCAAAGTCCGGGAATCGAGGGGAGCGAGAAACAGCTGCAGAGCGCGTGGGAGAAGGACCGAGCTATATATTATATGTACGTATCATTGCATACGGGGGAAGGGGTTGCGGGAAGGAAGTCGGTGTACATAATGTGCTTGAATAGATTACGACTCGCGGCTGCACATCAAAGCCAACAGAGGAATAAAGAGTACCTGAGAGTCGCCTAAGTACTGCACACAGCGCATAATCATCGCGCAAAGGCAGATAATAATAAAATAAAAAATATAGACGGATAGGGAAGACTCGCAGTCGCGCCGTATATATACGTATACTTATGTATATCGGCGGCAGTGTTTGCGCTCTCGCGCTCTGCAGGCAGAGGTAGGTAGTCGAGCGGCAGCAGGCAGCCGATGTAGTCGTAGCGGTTCTTTTTTTGAATTTTCGTGTGCGAGGGCCGCGCCAGTCGCCAGAGTGGTATGTGTGTGTGAGTGTATAAGTATACGTGCTGTATCGAGAGAAATCCGCACCTCGCTCTCTCTTCAGTTCAGTCTTCGCTTCGCGACACATATACCTATATATACAGTACGCAGGCCGAATCATCGCCAGATACCTCACGTCCGCGTACTTGAGAGAGCCGACAAGACTGTGTGTGCGCGCGGGGAGTGTCTTTGCTCGTGTGCAGGTTTACACAGCGGTGACTCTTCGCTTCCTCGTGTGATATCGTGCGCGGTTACACTCAGAGATCGGGACGTGCAGTGGAAAATTCGACCGTTCAGCCTGAGCCAAGTGTCGAGGGAAAACTGCGTGCAGCGGTGCGAGTGTGCGTGTGTGTATTACTTATCCGTGTGAGCCGCCGCAGCCGCCGGTTGACAGCAGCAGCAGCAGCAGCCAACGAACGAACGAACGAACGAACGTGTGGAATATATAGGATATACGGAGAGGAAGAGGAGAAAGAGAGAAAGAGCAGGTAGCCAGGTCGGCTCAGGGCAGACACGATGGTCATCAAAATCTACGTATCGGGGATCAGCGGCAATAAGGAAGTGAGTTCTTCTGACAATTCCACTACCTTCTATTACCCACTGTACTACAGCTCTCATGACTGTGTACATACACTTACTGTACTCGTCATATTATACCTATACACCGAGAGCACACATCATAACCCCTTGCCGACGGAGCATATTCGCAAATCTCCTGTGCGAGCAGCCAAATCGTCCTTGATGCAGTTACGCCACACAATTTTTCGGCTACGAATTATTTCCGCGGCGCTATACCTCCTATACTTACTCGTCGTCGTCGTCGTCGTCGTCGGCCGAAAATGCACAGATACTAGACTAGCGCCGCGCGCGGCCGCGCAAGTATCGGATTACAATGAAGATCGACAAGCTTTATGATTATTGAATAATTTGAATCTTCCCCCGCGGTGTGTACCTACACATGCTCTCTGTACATGCAAGTTTGTCCAACTCCCTGTATAATTGATTCTCTGCTTGTATAGCTTCTCGTGTTTCTCTATCTCGCTCTCCAGATCAGATGCATCACCCGCACACGTCGCTCTGCTGC
This sequence comes from Pteromalus puparum, assembly GCA_012977825.3. Lineage (NCBI taxonomy): Eukaryota > Metazoa > Arthropoda > Insecta > Hymenoptera > Pteromalidae > Pteromalus > Pteromalus puparum. Next base: position 57,403,787 of record CM053168.1, read on the forward strand.
TGGCCTGGCCCGTAGGTATTATAGCTGCTGCGTCGTGTGTCTGTGTGTGCGCCGCTTCGGCTCTACACACACGTGTATTTTGTATTATTTATAACCGTGCGCACGAGCTTATTTATCTTTTTCTTTTATACCCCATCCAACAATAACAGCCCCGCGATCGATCTCGCCAAGCGTGCCTGATTATTATTTTTTTACATTCTTTTTATCTCGATCTCTACTCTCTCCCTCCCTCTCTCTTTCTCTGCGTATAGTTAGTCATCTCTCCCAGATTATGCTTCTATTTGTTTTAAGCGATGATCTGGTTAGGAGGGCTATTGTAAAACGAGGATATGTATTCTATTTGTGGTGCTCGATGATTTTTGCAGGTGAAGAAGAGGCAGCAGAGGGTCTTGATGATTCTGGAGAGCAAAAATGTAGCATATGAGGTGATAGACATCACTGAGCCTGGTAAAGAGGCTGAGAAAGAGTACATGCAGGTCAATAGCGTAGCTAAGGACAGTAAATATCCACTGCCCCCTCAGATATTCAATGATGAGGACTATTGTGGAGTAGGTTCATTTATATCACTTTGAATGACTTTCTTTTGGGATAATAGTTTGAATTGATAATTCTAACATGCTTTTTGCTTCAGGACTACGAAGATTTTGATGAAGCTAATGAGATGGATGAGCTTGAAAAATTCCTGAAAGGGGCTTCCATAAGTAGTGTTGAAAACACAGAAAACAAGTCCCAATCTAATGATGTTCAACAGAATGGCAATGCTTCTAGTCGAGAGGTAAGATCAGCAAATCATCTGTTGAAATTTAACTGTATTTAAATGATACAATAACAGTCTCACCCAATTGATTCATGATGTATTTTTAGCCTTCCATTGATAAAGATGCTTCCATACGAGGAGAAGATGGGTGAGTAAAAGTGAAAATCAGCCATACATAATTCTGAGAAGAACTGTTTCTAATTATTTCAATTTTGTTCTTAGTACGGAAGAAAAAAGACCATCTGAGACTGAAAATGAAAAGCTATCTGATAACATAAAACGTTCTGGGTCTGATACCGAGATTAAAGACTTATCTGAAGATGATTTAGGTCTTGAAAAGGATGAGGATGATGCCGAGAAAAAGGAGGATGATGCTTCCCAAGATCAACAAGAAAACAATGATGAATAGGCATGCAACCCTTCTATTAAGGAATCATGTTATACATTAAATTCAGTGCGACCAACACTTATTTTATAAATGATTTATTTCATTTAAGTCGCCTTTTTTCAAGATGATGAGGTAAAACTGCCAGCAATACGTCCATGCGAATTTCAGAGTTGATTTAGCTTGCCGATTGCACTTCTCCAAGTGCTGTTGACAAGTATTTTTGTATGCTGTCGTCAACTCCGAAACAAGTCCAAACATACTCGCTTAGTTTTTACTTTCATAATTTTTCATTTCGTTAGATCTATGAGATATTGAACAGAGAAAATTATATTTTGTGCTCTTATGTTGCAGTTAAAACAATTGTACATATGAATTTAATTCTATACTACTAAAAAATTTATTGAAGCAGATTTATTTGTAAAGATCAGTTGGATAGCTTAAAGCAAATTGTATTTGAATCAAGTTACAAGAGACTGCTAGCTTATAGCAAAAATAAATGTTAAAATGTACATTCCTGCAGCTTAAAGTTGTCCTTGCCTAATACGATTTATTTCGACTTGAAATTTTAAAGTGAAAAGTGTCTTAAGAATAATCTTGTGAGATAGGGAATCAAACAAGTTTAAAAAAAAAATAAATAGATATCTTATATTTGCAGCAAAAACATGTTTTACATTACGTTTCTAAACATTTAAATTTCATAACATAAAAATAAACGTATTTTACTTTTAACAACAAACTCAGATCAGTACTTTGTTATAACAACTACATTTTCATTATCAGTCTGAGAGGATTCGTCAAGTTTTTTCCTTTCATACTTGGGTAACTTTATAATGAAAAAATATATTTAATTACTAGTAAGGTATTGAGCTTTGGTATTTAAATTTTAAGAGCTATATTGCAAGTTGAGATTCCTTTTAATAAAAGTAGTTGATATATTTTAGGAATGCTTGAAAACATTAGGCTCTAATTTGAACGCATATATTTGTCTTCCGCATCTTTGTAAATTTCTTTGTCAGATGAAAATGTCAGTCTATCAATTTCTTCGTTACACCACGTTCTGTACAGCCTGAAATTAACAACATCATCAGTGCTTTTTCAAGATTAAGTATATCAAACTACTAAATTTCATTTTATATTAAATCATAAGAAAATTTATCCATATTTTTTCATTTTCTTTAAAAGTTACTAAAGAGTGATAGATAAATAAAATAGATATTTTTGTAACATAACATTTGTTTTTAAATAATGCACAAAATAACACACGATTTATAGTATCATTTATTTTTATTTTTTTTTCAAATTTTTTAGTTACAACATCCTAATTTTCAAAACGCCTCTAAGTTTAAATTTAGTTTTAAGGAGATTATGTCAACTTAATCTATTTCAGGAAATCGAATCAATCATAAATTATATTGAATTTTTAATTGTAATTTCGATAGAGTCTTTAATAAAAACAAAACAGACTTTTTATCTCTTTGCGAAAATAATTGAAATGGAAATAGGATTTGATTTCCTGGCCTATGGTACATCGGTATTGCGATTACGGAATTCTTAGACTATATATTTACAAAAATATGTTTTTTGAATTTTATTAGCTTTACAATCTTGATTTATTGTTAAATTTTTTGTTTCTCTCAATAAAATGCGTTATTAATAAAACATATTAAGATAAACACATTACCTAACAACTATTTTATAAATTATGCACATAGATGCATCATTGTACACCATTAATCAATGATTATTAGTCTTCACATTTTAAAAAGTACAGTTAAATGACCATATATTTTAATCATTGATTGAAAAAAGCAATTTCTTTTATGATTAAACAAAATCAAAAATGCAAAGTAACTGTACCATAAAAGTAGTAACCTAATTTTTTTGGTGCCACTACTATTAATCAAAAAACTTAAACCTAAATACATTATGCAATTTTTTTTAATTTGCTGAAAAAATTTGCGCAATGATGAATTTTTACTATTACGCGAGAAAAATGTTGAGTTACGTATATGTATATATTTAGAAAAAGATTTTTGGTATAAAATGTTATAAGAACACATGATTTTTAAGGACAATTAATTTGTCATAAATGTTTTCATAAAAAAAAATGAAAATGCTAAGACATGTAAAAGTGATTTTGTATCATTTTGTGTAATGTACAATTATGCTTCATGAGTTGTACAATTATCATGAAGACATTGGAAATTTTTACATTGTGATATCAGTCTATTAAGTAATTATTGGTATATAAGTATGTCATAGAAATTTAAGATGTGTAAAAAACAATATTTAAAAAGTGCTATTGCATTTTCTATTACCAATAAGAACTTAATTGCACACACGTTTTGTACAAGTAGAAAATAAATTACTATAGGAGGTATCAGAATCATATAAAGCATTACATTGCAATTAACTTAAGTAAGTAAAGATTCTCAAATTCTAGCAATAAATTTTGTAAAAAGCTATCTGATTACTTTCATATACTTTACAAATATACATATAAATATTAACTAGTGAGGCACTAAATACACTAAGTGAAGTATCTGAGCAATTGTGAAGATACACATGCACATTCATACATTTTCAAATTGTATTATTTGAGATTACTTTATTTTATAAAAAGACATAAGAAATAGAGCTAAAAGTTGATAACTATGATACATATCTGCCTTAAAAAAAAAAAGCAACTATCATGTGCAGATTATACAACCAATATAAATGTCAAAAAATTCTCACAGCACAGTATTTTTACAATTGCAGATGGATTTAGACTACTGTCCCTCCTATACTAGTTTACTTTCTACAAAATCGGAACTCGGCTTTTTGCTTTGTGAACCCTGTTTCAGCAGTTGATGCTAGTAAAGCTCAAACTAGTTTAATCCGTACCAAAATATTTTTGTCCAAAATGGTTTGGAGCCACAGAATGGATTTCTGACGTCAGGATCTTCATCTAAAAATAGGATTCCATAATTTCAGCACTCTTCAAATGATGAAAATTATAAATACCAAATATTTACCTTGGGAAAAGCAGTGACTAGAGTTTTGGCTGCAAAAGGTGTGCAAAACAAGTTGGACAATATGATACTCTCTTCTGGCACATTATGTTCTTTCAACACAGCTATAGCTTTTATCACAGTGTTTCCAGTACCTATTTGCAAAGACAAAAGATCAGTAAGCTAATTTTGATTCTTTGTACAATCAAATGGATCTCATGATACTGACTCATTATAGGATACATCAATAAAATTTTCCTCTCCGCAATGTCATCAGGAAATTTGGCATAAACAACTCTTGCTTCATGCGTGTCAATATCGCTCTCCACTAGAATTTTACCAATCCTAATGCTACGACAACAATCTCTAAGGCCCTGCTCCATGGCTTCTCCACTTCTGACAATGGAAACTCCGCAATTTCCTTTCTGATATTTCAGGCCCTTGTATTTGGCACCAGTCGGAGTGGTGATGACACATTTCGAGAATGGCAGCTGATTCAAACTCTCCTCGATCACTAGCCTTATCTAAATAAAAACAAAGAGATAATCACAAACACTCTGCAAAAAAAAAACGTAACTCCAATGACAGCCTACCAGTCGATCCGCGTAGAACTTAAAGTCGCTCCTAGTGGTGGTTCTGCAAGTGACGAAAGACAGATGCAATCGTTATCTTGGAAAAATGCACTTATGCGAATGCGTGCATCGATCGCGAGGTTATGAAACGTGCACGTTTTAAAACACTCACTTGTCTCGCAGAATGGTCTGCAATTCTTTGACCTGGTCGTTGGTCGGCAGGATCTTGAGGTTCTGGCCGTATTCCTCTTCTAAAACGTCATTCTGGGGCTGAACGGCACAGCCGTTCTCCGGCTGCAGCTTCTTCGTTGCCGCGTCCGCGCTACCCATTTTACTACTGTCGTCCGAGCTGCCGCCGTTCTCGACTACGCTTTCTAGAATCATAACTTGCGAGCAAAGACCTGCCATTCCCGAGAAAAGAGCCCGTAGTTCCGAGTTCGTGCAATATAGGTCGTTGTGCGCACTCGCGACGAGACTGCAGCTGTCGCGCGCGTGGGGACAAGCGGAAGAACCAATCGCTGTGGTTCAATGGATTCGAATCAGAAGTTTGTTCGCTCGAATCACTCGGGATAGAGGCTGTCCTCGTCCAACTCATTGATTCGACATCAGCTGATACTTGATAGTGGAGTCGTGGGAACGGACCTTTAAATTTACGAAGGTTCGCACATGCATCAGTATTTATGCGCAGGTCAGCAGCCCTCGCAGCTGTTTTCGTGAACAGCTCCGCTTTTTCTCTGCTCCGATATTATAAGTACGTGTCGTCAATGAAAAACTCCGAAATCGAATGAAAGCTAGTCGGCGGCGTCCTGTGATGCTCCAAGTAGTTTGTGCGTGAATCGTCGAGAGACACGTCACGAGTTTTGTTCCGGCTTATCGGGAGCTGTTAACATTTTTGTTTATGCAAATTTGAGGTATACGGTATCATGTGGGCGGACACGGTTTTGATTTTGTTTATTAGTATATGCACGGCCCTTTTGGGAGAAGGTAAGCTTTCGTGGAATTGTTTCAATTTTGTGCCAAGTTTTTGAGGATAACTCTTCTTATTTGGATCTTTACTTTGAAGGGTTAACTTGGCTGATGGTGTACAGAACTGAAAAATACCAAAAACTAAAGGCTGAGGTGGAGAAACAGAGTAAAAAATGTAAGTCATTGACCTATCAAAAGTAACGATATATCAAGTTTGCGTTTTAATCGTTGTTTTTTTTATTGATAAATAGTGGAGAAGCGGAAAGAAGCGCATGGTGATTCACTGGATAAGCAGCAGAAGAAGAAAATTGAGCGCGAAGAGGAGAGACTAAAAAATAACAACAGAGACTTATCACTTGTCAAAATGAAGTCAATGTTTGCTATTGGTTTTGCCTTCACAGCTCTCTTGAGCATGTTTAACAGTATCTTTGATGGACGAATTGTCGCAAGGCTGCCATTTGTCCCAATAAGCTGGATTCAGGGATTGTCTCATAGGAATCTTCCAGGAGATGACTACACTGAGTGTTCTTTCATATTTTTATACATCTTGTGTACAATGAGCATTCGACAGGTATCAATAGTTTTTATTTATGCAAGATACATTGGAATACTTTCCAATAATAGTAATAATGAAAACATTAATCTCTTTCAGAATATACAGAAATTGCTTGGTTTTGCACCCTCTCGAACTGCCAGCAAACAAAGTGGTAGCATATTTGGTCCACCTCCACAGCAATTTAAGTGAAACGATAGTGTTATCAGAAAACAAGTGCAGAAGCAATAAAGTAATAGAACATAAGACTTAAATTTAAAAAACTGTTTTGTGTGCAGAGATGATGTGAATGGTATTGGATAAATGAAGTTTATCATCAAACGAATAAAATAATGTTTGTACAATTTATTTACAGAATATTTTACAGATCACCTTAAATATTACCAAACATTCATCTCTTTAATTGATTTTGATGTAATAAATCTATCAAAACCTAACCTTGTCAAGTCTATTGTTGTGAAACCATTTTCTTGAACTATTTCTGATACTGCTCTTCCGACTGCAGGTGCTTTTTGTATACCATGGCCGCTAAAGCCAGTGGCAAATATTAAATTATCATGATATGGATGGCAACCAATCACTCCATTTTCATCAACTGTGTTGTATTCATAATACCCAGCCCAAGATGATTTTACCTGTAATAAATTGTGACACTTACAATATATATCTGAAATAAATCCTTCAAATACTACAATTTTTTGATATAGCCCATAACAAACCTTTAAATTTTCAAAAGCTTTCACTCTGTGTGCAAGGACAGGCCATATATTGTTTTCAAAGAATTCTGGGTCAACATCCAAATTATCTACAGATGGCTCTTCATGTTCTTGAGGACTGCGTCCACAAATGTAATTATTTGCTAAACCTTCTCGCCTAAAATATGCACCGGTTGGATCAATTGTTAACGGGGTATTCAAACCAGGTCCATCAGGAGCATGGAAACAATACACATATCTTTTCCTGAAAATTTGTTTATGTTATTGTAAGATTTGAATTTATAAATAAATGAAAATTGTGCGTAATTTTACCTAGGCTCTACTGGTAAAGGAATTCCCAAGACACCCTTTCCAACACCAATTTGTGCCATTTTAGCAATGTCTGCACTAAATGCACCAGCAGCTACAATACATTTGCTAAAAGTTATTGGTCTCTGTTTGCCATCTTCTGTCTCTACCTACAAGTTTAAGGTTTTTGTATTTATAAAAATATAAAATGCTAATTGAAATTTAATTTTTTTTCTAAATATGTATTTACTTACAACTAAATATTCAAGTTGTTTATATTCTCCTGGTTGCACGCCTGCAAGCTCAACACCGGGTCTTTTTTTTAAATTAAAGCCTTTAGCTGTGGCTGTTACGTATTCAACTCCCATTGAAATTGCTTTGCGTTTTAAAGAACATAAAAGTAGCCAAGGATCAAACCATCCTTCATCTTGTAAACCAAGACAACCTAATTCAATATCATCAGTGGTAAGCCAAGGAAATTTGGACTTTAGTTGACTTCTATTCAAGAGCACATTTTTTACTCCCATACTCTTCTGTAACTTGTGATTTCTTCTTAATATATCTACTGACTCTTCAGTGGCTAGAGATAAATATCCATATGGATGGAATTGTAGATCAACCAAAGGTTCTCCTTCAATTCCTAAATACTCATTGGCATTGCGAATAAATTCTGCTCCAAACAGTGACATCTCAATGTTTTCTTCCAGAGAAAATTGCTGCCTCAAGCCGCCAACTGATAACACAGTCGAACATTGTTTGTACTGGAATAATAAATATTCTTACATGTTTTGTTTGCAGATATGTGCAAGATTAAAATAAAAGTAAAATACTTACACATGGATCTTTCTCTACCACCACAACTCGCAAAGACCCTCTGAGTATTTTTTTACACCAGTAAGCTGCAGCACTACCAATAGCACCTCCACCAATAATCACAATATCACAGTGATTTGGAAAAACAGGCGAATTTGGATCATCCCAATCTAATACTCTGTTAGTTTTTTCATCAATTGCAGGATTTTTATGGTCTTTCCAAAACGTCACAGTTTTTTTAATTGTAGCAGCATCTCTCTTTAAACATCTCCATATTTTGTGCATGGGATGCTCAACTCCCAGATCTATGCTCTCTCCCAAATTGACATCCTTGTCTTTTGCGCTCTAAACAACAAAAATCATTAATCAACATACGTAAATAAGTCAAAAAAATCATTGTTATTAATAATAAACGTTGTCATCCTAACCTTCGTCGAATAGAAACTACTCAGCTGGACGCACGAAACATTAGCTTGACGACTACCCTTTTTAACGAAAAGACGTAACATTTTGACTATTTTTTTCTCGCGCGCTGTTCAACACATGAGCGGATTCTTCTCAGCTGAGAGTCTTCGGCGAGACTGAGCGCTACACACGATGTCTTCTTGCACACGGGTGTGAGAACTTTTTATTTCTCGATAGCTCACAATCTCATATCGTTCCCCGGCTTTTTTTCTCCAACGCTTATAACTGTACGTTCGTTTCACAATCGCGGAGGAATTGTTTTAATAAACCGATAAGGTATTTTGAAACTAATGGACTCAATTGCTTACAATGTTAAGTTTATTATACCTAAATGTGTATAGGTGAAGTATATGAGTACACGTGAAACAGTAGGTATATAAAAAATCAAGTTATACCGAATGGGTAGTACTGGTGGGGAGGAAGATGGAAAGGCCATTGGCTTGAGCGGTCCCGCGCGCTTGTATATATATGTCGCATATCTACGTGTGGGAGATAATGCAAAATAAAAACTAATAATAAAAAACAATAAAACTGCTAAAAATAGAACGAACGGTTGATAAGCCCCCTCGTCGCGATGATTGATTATAACTAGGATATTGCATTGCCGAAATCGTATTTTTCTTGGAATTATAAGTCATCAATCTTATATAGTAAGTCGTTTCCTTTATGTTTGATACATTTAATTGTTTAAGTAGTTTGGCTAAATCAGTTCTATACTGTTCCCCTTGATATCTGATTTAATTTACTATTAAGAATATTTTCCTTAGCGAAATGAGCATTTACTAGGACATTGGATATAGTCTCGAAAGATACGGTATTTATCTACTTTTATCATTTGAAATAATGAAATATTAAATAATAGGATTTATGAACAACAAGTTGTTTTCTAATTTACCACTGAAAGGAAATTATTATAAACGAGTCAAATTTATAAAAATTGAAAAAAGTTGCATTTTATATTCCATACTTATAAACAAAATACAATTTCCATTCCTTCTCATAAGGCACTTTACAATCAGATTCATATATTATAATCAATTAATTTTTTGTAAATCAGGTAATATAAAAATTCATATTTATTATAAAATAATAGTAAATCTTTGTGTTCAGTACTCAAGTGCACTATTTTTCATAATATAACACCCAGTCCTAGCAAAAAATCATATTTGGCTTTATCAAGTCAATGATTATTATTTTTTCAAACCATAATAAATATGATATAAAGTTTAGTCATCATTCGTGCAAAATGTGTACTAAAATTCTGAAATAGATTGTCCAATACGCAGTAACATAGAGAAATTCAGTGCTGAAACTGGGTATAAATTGGAATTAAACAAAAAATAAATTATCATGTAGCAAGACTTCAAGTCGGGATATAATATAAATTTTACAAATTTGAGAGTATAACATAATTCAAAGTATAAAGTTGGAAAACACTTAACAAGGGAATTACAATTGCCAGAATTGAAATTTCTGAAGAATTCAGTTTTCCTCTTTTTTCACATTTGATGATGATTCTGTTACTCTAACGCTTTTGCGTATTTCCATGCCTATTGCTGCCGCCAGTGGTGGAGGCACTGCATTGCCAACCTGTCTGTGTTTATCTTGTATGTTTCCATAAAATCGGAAATTATCAGGAAATCCTTGAGATCGAGCGCATTCACGCACACTTACGACTCTTGTTTGATCAGGATGAAGTACTCGTCCCTAAAAAATGATTTTATCTTTAATAAATAGTGATACAGATATCATAAAAGTTAAGATTACACGACAGCAAGAGACAAATACTAAGCTCTGATAAGGAACGATAAATAGAACATTTCTATTTTAATTTATAGTATCAATGTAATTCAATTGATTTTTATCAATATTCTATTTAAAAATAAGATGATGGATATCTTTACCTGTTTACCCATAGGTTCAGGATTAGTAATCGTTGTGCTAAAGAAGCCATCCCATTCTATTCTACCATAAAGGCCGGCCCAATGATTGTGACGATTTCCAGTATGAGGTAGACACCAGGGGATCAGTGTGTTATCTTGTCTATCAAGCGGATTACATTCTTTTCCAGTACAGCAACTACACACGCCTCTTAATGCTCCTGTAGAGCTCTTACCAGCTTTTTTATCGTGATAATTATATTTTCTGAAAAATACATACAGCAATCAAACACACAAGTCAAAGAAATAGATTAATCAACTCTTCAATCGATAGAACGTACAATTTATTTGTGTGACTTCCGTCACTCAGTGGAATCACGATGTTGGGAAGATCACGCCAGTCGGACCCACTTACAGTTGGAATATGAGCCATACGCGCTTCTACTAGAGGACCTAAATCTTTGCATATATGATCCAATAACAGAGTATCGCTTACGCCAACTCTCAGCTGAAAAATGAAAAAATTAATAAACAACGACGCACTAAAACATTGATCGATTTATAGTATATTATTTAGTTTTGTAATCTACTAACCTTTCGTTGGAAATGAGATAGGGGCTCACTGCCGTAACTCATAACGTCTTCATTCTTGCCGCTCTTGATACTTGGCAAGTCTGATAATGCATCACGAATAGTGGTAACTTTGTACGGAGCTGACTCGACCCAGTCATACGTTGGGAAGTACTAGAACGAAAAATTTAATGCGTAAAACAAACTTGGATATAGTTGGATAGAGCTAAAAAAACAACGCATTCTGAATTACCTTCTTATTATCAATAACGACACTTAAATTGCATGCCGATTTACTAAATACATGCAGAGGATTAGGGTACTTAGGAAGAACTTCACCCGGTGCAGCAGCTAATATGATCATCCTGAAAATCAATTTAAGTTGTTATCTTGGATATTTACAAAAGAGGATATTAAATTATTTCTAGTATCTCAAACGAACCTTCTTCGTGTTTGAGGAACGCCGTAATTTCCTGCTTGAAGTATTCCAAAAGTACACTGATATCCCATTCGTATAAGACACCTCAATGTCAATTTAAGTACCATACTTTTTTTAAACGTTACGAAATTTCTCACGTTTTCCATTATGAAAAACCTAGGTCTGTAGTAATCACAGTAAGAAAGATATGATACTACAAGAGAATTTTTGAATAGAGAGTATGCTCTGGAGTTGAATCTGTTCATGCCACTGAAACCTTGGCAAGGAGGGCCTCCACAAAGTAAATCAACTTCACCTCGTTGAGGTAAACGTTGCCCACCTGCCATAGTCTCTCCATCCATGACTTTTTTCAAATATGCATTGCAGTCTCCAGTGAAAACAGCAGCGTTGGGATTATTAAGACGATAAGCATGTGCAGCGGCTTCGTCAACTTCTATAGCCCATGAGCTTTCTGCAACTCCAGCTTGGTGTAAGCCTTCAGATAGGCCTCCGCAGCCAGCAAAAACGTCCAATGTGCGCAACTTTTGCTTAATATGCGGGAAATCGGGCGGAATGTCTATTAGCTTTGGAGTGTCAGCCTTCTTGCTCTTTGATTTTATTTTATCGCTCTTTTTTACAAGTTTACCTATACTGCATGCTCTCGACGGCGGCTCATCAAATTCTTCTTCTTTATGAGAGTACATCTGAGTAAAATAGAAGCGATTTGGACCCGCGGCTGTCCATTCTTCAACACTAATGTCCAAGTTCTCGGAATATGTCAAGTAACATTTTCCGACTACACAGGTAAACGGAAGTGTAACTTCTTCCTCGCTCCAATACAACATATTCAGATCCGATCGTTCCTTCAGAGATTCACTTTTGAAAGTGTTTTCTGGACGGTATAACTTTTTCACTTTGATGTGTAAACTGGTTGACGCAAGCAATTTTACATTAGTAGTAGCAAATATGCTGGTGATGTAGCCAATTTCAAATGGCTCGGGTGTGTCGAAGTTGGAACCTTTGACACGATCGTTGAATTTACGATAATATTCAGGATATCTGTCCTCATCGACTTCGCGCTTTGTTCTATTAGCTTTTTGATATGGAAGTGGATATTTAAATTTAAATGTGCCTGGCTGTAAGAATACAGCACTTCCGACTCGGAACTCCTCATCTTTAAATTTAACCATGCCATATAAAACTTCTTTGCTACTCTTTTCTTCCAATTTGTCAAAAACTTGCGGCCTATTCTGTTGTTGCAAACAAGTGCAGCGAGTGCAAGCGGAGCAAAAACGGTATTTAATTTCTGGTCGGCATTCCAGGTCCGGCAATGGGTCTTCAAATCTGGCATTGTTGGGATCGTAACGTTTTTGATAGTAAAACGAGGTGATATCTTCTTTGGACTCATCCATGCTGTTATTAACACTGGTATTGCCTAATTCATTCCAATTGTCAGGAGTGTCTCGATGTAATACAGTAGTTTTTGATTTTACGTACGAAACAGGAACATCTTGACAATCATCTACCAAGAACAACTCACTAGAATTCGATGTTTCGCCCAATACTGTTTCACTACCTCTCCATAACCAGGTAGCATGAAACATTTTTATTCCCATTTTATTTTCCCACATATAGATCACCTTGACGATTTGAAGAGGTACAGTCGGATCAACTGATTCAATAAAAACATAGTCGTTTATCTCTATAGTTTCTGTATCAAGTTCAACAGCACTGTAAAATGCTCCTTTGGAGTCGGTACCAATAGGTTGGCCAACCCACTCAATTTTACCAGTTCTACTTTTCAAATTACCGAGCTTCTTTCTGTATGCAACTATACTGGGTTCGGCGTCCGGCTCAGGTCCTTCTTGGTCATCGGGATCTTCGTCGTTCGCCTCTTGAATTTCCATATTTGGACATCGACGTTTAACGCATGCTTGTTTGCTACGACCAGGACCGCCAAATTTGATCATACTTTTACATGCTGAACACGCTCCACAATCGGGCTGCTGGCAGGGTTCGCAAACCCCGCATCTACGGCGCTTCAACGCTACCGTATCTGCGTTATTATTTGCTAACTGGTCAGGGAAGAAACTATCAAACACGTTATTTACAAGTTGGGTAGCAGTAGCTTTAGTCCAGCTAGGTTTCTTTTCCTTCTGGGCTTTTCGCATGAGACCTCTGCGCCAATCGTCTTCTTGGCGCCTACTATTCCGCTTTTTGCCTTTTCTGGCTGTTTTTCCTTTATTAAATGTTATTCCTGCTAGATCTATCAAAGCTCTGATGCAGGGGGTTGTGATTAATAATGGATCATCTGTAGTGGCTGATTCATCAAATGATACAATTTGATCACAAATAAATTGTGCATGATGTAAAAGTATATCTTCTGTGAACTTTGGCAGTCCTTTTGGCATTGCAACAGTCTAAAAGGGTACATAGCAAGTTATTTTTTAATTTTATTAATTCTTTAATTCTTTAATTCTAAAGCCAGTGAATGCAAACTTACTTGCAGTTTATTTAGTAAATCTTCATATGAAGGACTTTCTTCATCTAAAAGGAATTCAATAACTGTCTTGCTCATAAAACTCTTTTCCCTTACAGAAATCATGAATGCAGCATACTCTTCTGATGGATCCATGAGAACATAATCTCCTATCTCAGTACTAAAAGATACAATAGCTTGTTCTCCACCATCAAAACCCGACACCCACCATTCGACAATGGGGCCCATATCTTTGCCTGGTATACCACCTTCAATTGAAGGATCGTCATCATAAATAGGTTTCACATATCCAGAAAAGTAAATGTTGATGTTTTTTTCAATCAAACCACCATCAAATGGACATAAATGGCCATTTTTGTCATAAACACTAACAAGAATTAAAGTATTAGTATGAAATATTATAAAATATTTATTATTTTTCTAATGAATTCTTTATATTTACCTGAAACAAGTAACTTTATTAAGAGCCCTTGCATCACCTTCCGTAATGTCTAACTCATCTCCATTAAACAAACACAGTTTAGGGTCCAAAAGTACTGAATACTCGTCTACAGCATTGTTGGGATGACCAATGTACAACCTCAGATCTTCATCATTCAATTTTTGCAAACAAATTTCACAAACAGGCTCTGCAGGCCTAACAGGTTTCTTGGTTTCTTTCTTTCCCTGTTTGTCACGTTTTCCAGTCTTAACTCTTTTGTTAGGCTGCTGATCCTCGACATAATTCTCATCGTCTTGGATCTCCTCCTTTGGCTTTTTAGGATCATCATCATCGCTATGGGCCTCTCCATTAGTGTTGATAGCTCCACCTACAGCACCATTTGCCTCAACCAACATGTTGATATGTTTTCAAACAAACTCTTCTAAAAAAAGAACAATATCATGAAACTTTAGGTAATTTGAAGAAAAAAATGTTGCATGTATAACCCTACTCTTACAACACAAGTCAAAAACAACGTGCAAGAGATGGAAGAGACCGGTTTTCTCGACAACAAAGAAGTTTTCGATATGGAGAGCAAACAAGTGTGTTCTCGTATTTGCGAAATCAACTGCACGTTGGCGTCACATGTTTTTGAATCAAGATTTACAAATTGGAGCAAGAGATTATCAACATAGATAACAAAAAGCGAAACTACTAAACGAACAAACCTTGCATAAACTTCTTCGCTTCGCCAACGCGTATAAGTACAACACTGAGTACACAGTCCCGCTATATAATGAGTGTATATAATTCCCTCGCAAAAAAACTATACAAACATAACCTATGGATGTTGCATTGTTTTGATCCCGACCATCAAGTTTCTCGATTCAAGTATACTTACGCACAGTTTAATACACATTTTTTCACTTACAAATTAACTTGACTGTCCGTAAAAATCTGCACAATCCATCAATGATCGATCAACATCACAATCGCCTTCGGTCCCGCCGAAAAGAAAATAAATGCGCCAAGTTTACCCTATTATGCGTAAATTTTTCCTGATGTCGCCGTCGGACTTCGGAGCTCATCGGCTTCTTCAGTGATTTCAGTCTCGTTCTCGGGCCTCGGCGCGAAAATCTACGTTTTTATTGTTGGCCACACTGGCTGTCGGACGAAAAGAAGTCGTCTGCTACAGCTAGACTTCTCGGACGTGCTATATACTTATGCTGTCGATCGAAAGTCCGAAAGAGCCGTCGCGAAAATCTGACATCAGGAGATTTAAAATGTTTGTTTGATATTTAGCCGTTTGATCAAAATTTCACGATTTCACATTCAGGTAAAAGACACTTTCCCCCGATTGGCATCTACGAGACAGTCGTAAAATGATTCTTAGGAAATGCTCGTCGAAGCTCTACTTACTGCCTTGCAGGTTAAACACTATTTTTGTAGAGCGAGGATTGGCAAATAGTCACGCTATGTAAGTTATTGCAAAACATTTTTTTTGTGGCATACAGTTATAGAATTATTGTTTCATTCGCTTACGTATTTGACAGAAAGACACCTGTGAAATTAGCCTATGCATCCTATGAATCTACTAAGGAGGCTGGAGCTGATCCTTCAAAGCCACCAATTTTGATCATGCATGGACTTTTTGGCTCCAAAAGCAACTGGAATAGTTTATCCAAAAGCATCCATCAGAAAACTAATAGAAAGGTAAATTAGAAAAATATAATTTTAACGTTTGTCAATTTTTCAACTACATTATTCAGCAAAATTAAATCTCACTTATTGATCCAGGTTATCACAATAGATGCTAGAAATCATGGAGATTCTCCCCATGCTCCTCAAATGTCATACTATAGTATGACTGAAGACATAGCATTACTTTTACAAGATTTAGAGATAAATAAAGTGATTTTAGTAGGCCATAGCATGGGTGGAGGTGCAGTGATGTATACAGCACTGAGCTATCCGGAAATAGTGGACAAACTCATTGTTGTTGACTTCTGTCCTACTAAAACTAGCCCTAGTCTTCTCTCCATGATGAAGTTGTTCGAGGCAATGCGTACCATTTCTCTGGATGGCACACCATCGTTATCAAAGGCACGAAAATTAGCAGATGAGCAGCTTTCTGTTTCTGTTAAGTCAAATGCTATACGTCAAGTATGTAAATTATTTTGAAAAAAAAAAATGAACGACTTTTGCAAAGTATAAGATGAATTGTCAAAAATTATGAATGTATTAATTCTTTTTTTTTTCAGTTTTTATTGACAAATCTTGTAGAATCAGAGCCAGGAAAATACAAATGGCGTATCAATCTTCCAGTGTTAGAGGACAGTTTTGCAACACGCATAGCAGTGTTTCCAAATGAAAAAGGCAGAACATACAATGGACCAACATTATTTATTGCAGGAACTGAGAGTGATTACATCAAAGAAAGTGATCAACCACATATAAAAAAGATATTTCCATCTGCCAAGTTTCATTATATAACTGGTGCAGGACACTGGGTACATGCTGATAAACCAGCTGAGTTTCTTGATAGTTTAACTTCATTTGTTAATGAGAAACATTGATAAGAAATTCACAGGTGATTAGAGCAAATTCCTGTTTGTGTTCATTAGTATTAAGATATATAGATCGAAAATTTTTCTGGGCTCTTGTATATTTTTTTTAATTGAGTGACACAAATTCAATCCTTGTACATTTTTATACACATATAATATGATATTGGTAAAATTGTTGTTAAATTGACTTGTTTTTTAATTTTAATCTTTTACTTTCTGCAAGAGAAAAAACGCGTTTTTTGTAAAAACACGCCTTCAGAAGTGTAAATAATTTAAAAAATTGTTAAATATAACAAAGTGATGATAATATCATCCGTGATAATAATAATTGATATATACTCAATATACAATTGTATATAATATGTACATGTAAATAAATTTACACAAGCAAACTTTGTTTGTTAGTACCAAATACTTCAGGCCTGTTATAGTTTGAAATACTTAATTTTAAAACACTTATAATATTCAATCTTTTTTCTCCAAGCCACCATTGTAGGCATAGTCAGCTTTATTGTGCATCACAAGTTGATCATCAACAAAGTAAAATGAGTCTGATCTTGTCTCAAATGGATTGGCAATCATTTCAGCAACTAAAACCAATCCAAATTTAAAACAGTATTCAAATCTAATTTTATCTATGTATTAATATAAATAGTTACCTAGTTCAGGAGGGAGTGTAGGAAACTCATAAATATGTTCACATGTATTCTTGCTGTTTGGTATACAAAATCCAAATTCAAAATCAAATGTCTTCAGCAATTTGTCTCGGAAAAAGTGCCTTTCTATCATTCTAAAGTTTTTGGCAGGTCTTGAACCAACCATAAATTCAACTGTGGCTCCAACAGTTTTCAATTTTAAAAACTGCGGAGTAAACTGATAACGTACAAATCTTCCTGCATTAGAATCATTTCTTCCATCTTCCGAAGGGGATGGAGATGGTGATGTTCTATTATTGATTTCTTCTTCTGTGGAAGTACACATTTTTCAAATATCAAAAGAGTCAGATTACTAATATTTGCTAGATTTAAGTATGTATTTCATAATACCTGAAATAGGTGGCTTTGAGATTTCAAAAAGTATAGTTCCAGTTTCGAGATCACGTATTTGAAACCTGGTAAAGTCAATGTCATAGGTATTTGCCTCTGGTGAACATAGGTAATCTACAAAATCAATAATTAAATATAAAAAAAAAACACAATCCCACACAAAATGTTCATAGAAATAAACATTACACAAAAGTGCATTTTACGTACTGTCTGTTATGGTAGGTAAGCGGAGCACCATTTCAGGTGTAATATGCTGTGCATCCTTGATGTTACCATTGTCATTTTCTTTCTCCTCCTCCAGGATATTTTTATTCGCCAACGAGTCGTTCTCGTTATTGCTCTTCTCACTGATCAGACTCATGATTGTCAATGTTTTATTCAGGCTTGAATGAAAAGACACTGGTATCTTTTAATTATCGACGATTCCGCGACCGTCTGTGCTTTGCCTCTCTGTAAATATTTTATGCCTCGACGTTGTCATCGCGTCACGTGTTTCGCACTTTATTGGAAAAAAGACTATTGAGTTTTTGCAGCAAAAAAAATTAATATTCGTAGTGGCGTAATTTTACGAAAGCAAAAAAGAAAAAATATATTAATGCGAATGCTTGAATAACTTTCACAATTGTGTACTTACCTCATTTATACAGAAAAGAAAAGTATGTGCACTCGATCGTAACTTTATAGTTTACGAATACCTATTATACTGCAGCAACGCGTTCACGGTTCTCTAATAATTAAAAATACTGCATCGGATATATGAGCAGAATACTTCCGCACCCTAATTGAACTTGAAAATTTCACTGGCTCTGCGTTAATTCTTTCTTATACTCCGACGACACCCCGAGAGTGGCATAAATTCGAAGAACGGGAATCGCCCAGTGCAGTATTGTTTTATGCAAAACGAGTGCAAGGTGGTAATCAATTTTTCGTCCCCTGTGTGTATACTTCAAATAATCGAACACTGTACACAGTTTGAAGTGAGCCGCGCTAATGCGTCGTCTGCAACTTCGGAGCAGTATGTACCTATACGTATCTATAGGTAGTCGGTCGGCTCTGTAAATAAAATATAATAACGTGCGCGTACGAGCTATATGCTGGAGCTCGATGAATTTGAAAAACAGTTGATTTTTGCTTTTGGTTGATTGTTGCAAACGAATAGATAGTTTTTAAAAAATGAATACTTTAAGCAGAGGCAGCAGCTTTGCTCTGAAATCTAAATTGGGAAATGTTACGAGACAGGTTCAAAGTAATGCCAGTTTGCTGGAGAATTGCAGTGAATTAAATAATAGAAATCCAAGAAACTTGGAATTTATGAGGATTGCGAGAAAACCTGTGGGTTACCATTTAGATAAACCAGGAATCGAGTATTGGAACAAGTAAGTCAAGATTGTTATTGCAAATTAAAATGTACTTCTGAAACTAACCAAAATGTTCCATTAATTTTGATTTGTAGATTGTACATAGAACCGTCGAATAAGCATGTTGAAGCTGGAATAAGACACTTTAAGAATGGACCTGTCATAACGGCATCAACTAAAGAATGGGCATTGAAAAAACAGCTATTCAAGTAAGTAAATTACTCGTGTTTGATCAAACAAGTTTGAATTGTAATATAAAAAATTTTCTATTCTTTTAGGACACATGATGTAGCTGCATTTGCAAACATTGGAAAACTCTTGGCTCAGAGGTGTCTGGAATCTGGTATAACATCAGTTCGCTGTGACATAGATGCAACAAACAGTACGAGATATACTGCTTTTTTAAATGCATTGAAAGAAAATGGTTTGGAGTTGCAAGAACCACCACAGTACAAACATGCAAATTCCTGGGATAAATCAAGGATGGTGAAGCCTTGGACTGTTCACGAATAAACGAATTTGTTTTGTAAATTTGCATTTTGTTATCTAGTTTAATACAAATTCAGGTATAACCAAAAATAAATAGGACACATCATTACAAGAATGACAATATTTATTTATTGAAAAAAACCATTCACTCATAATTATTGTGATAACATATACAAATGACTCGCAGTTAGTCTTAGGGCAATAAATTTATGTTTACAGTTTGTTTTATATCACACCACTCTCCTCACTTCAAAGAAACGCTTTAAGTAATACACTTGTCCCAAAGTCATGCAGACCAGGACTGTGGCTTCAAAGAATGACCACACAACTACTCTTAAGTTTGTGCTCTCGTTGATTGTTCTGTGATTTCTGTCTCGTACCTAAGGAAAAAAAAAGAAAAATGATCACGTATACAACAAACCATAATTATATAACTTTGGCAATACACTAGCTTTCTCATTTATAGTATAATTACATATCTTTCCTTGATCTTTACTTTGAGTAACTCTCATATATTCAACTTTCTAACCTAAACCTCAGGTAGAATATGACAGCAATTCAAAAACAAACCTGCATGTACTCTTGTTCACTCTTGACACTCCAGAGACTTGTGCTCAGCTCCTTAATCACGTCGTCGAGCTTAGCATTAGGACCATCTCCTTCCTGCGCTCCAGCAGCTGGTGAATCAGCACCAGGCTGCTTGGGACTCTCTCCAATATCCATGTTAAACATGACAACCTTAGGAGTCATGGTTCCCTTCTGATTACTGAAGCAGTACGTGTAGATGCCAGGTGTATGCGCAGCAAAGGTAAACTTGCCGCTGCTCTCCTGCTCGCCATCGTACATGACCTTGCCATCGGGGGCAACGATCCTCACATCGATATCCAGAAACCCACCCTCGGCTATCTCAAAAGTGAGTCCTGTAAAACCACAAAGTTAACCACACGTTGATGCATTGCTCCTATGCATAGAAATCTACAGAGTGAAGAGGAGAGCGAATATTAAGATGTTTACAGTTTGGAAAAACTAACCCATCTTGGTGCCAAAGTCGACTTTGTCGAAGAAGCATTCCTCGGAGTGCGCGTCGACGGTGATGAAGTAGGAGTAGGCCTGCCTCGAGGACAGAGCCAGCACTAGAACTATCGTTAGCCACTTCATTTTCCCAGCAGCCGCTTTTCTCTCATCAGTGGACTACCTTCGACAAACGCACAACCGGGTGGCTGTTTTAGCTGCTGATATGTCTGTCACGCGCGCACCGCGAGAACAGATGGGTACGAGGAGGTCGAAAAGGGTGTTTGTACGTATGCCTATATACACCAAAAGAAAATTCGCGCAGTGGTGTGTGTATAGATCTGCGCTGCCTGATGTACCGACTCGTGTTGAGGTGGAGACAGAATCCGCGGAAAGTCAGCTAGAGAGAGAGAGAGAAAAATAGCTTTGGCGGGGGGGGGGTGCGCCACGTGTACGTCTGCGTCGTCAGCTCGGCCGGTGCGCGCGATCGCTGCTATATAATATACTAAGTATATTCGCGCGCACGGTGCCGGCTATATGCCGCGTTATACTTATAGCTAGCATAGCAAGTATTTAATGTAGAGTGATGTGGCAGCTGGTGTTGGGAATAGCTGCGCTGGCTTTTTCGAATGACTTGACAGTGTAAACAAATTTTTTCGCAGTGGATGGGTATAATGTGAGAGCAGTTCGTTTTATGATATTATAAATATAGAGGATTTGATCGCGAAGAGGTTTACAGCACTGCGCACGTACACGTATTACTTTGAGGGTTTTAATTATGAATTTTTGAGATGGAAAGTGTGTCGACTGCAAATTGACATTTTCTTTTCTTAATTCGATAGTTAATAATATGATATGATGTGTAATAGTGAGTGTAATGTTAATAAACTGTTTTCAATGAAAAATTTGCTTGATTATTATTATTATATAAATTATCGATCGATCATCTGCACTATGCAAACTATCAATCAACAGATTTTTATTAAATAAACACTGATATATATATATATATATATATATATGTGTGCTATATTATAGATGTCTGTTTGGCTCATATTATCCAAACAATAATAAGTTATTTTAAAAATTGATCGATGAATTATTGTAGTCAATTAAATCATCGAGTAAAATCTACGACAGCTAAGAAAAATCTGCGCGATCCTTCCGCATATGTCATTATCGCAACTCAAATACAACACACGTGATTATCGTCGCGCATTGCAATCGATTGTGGAAATCTCAATCTCGTCAAAAATCGTGCGATTCCGCATTTTCATTCTCAATAACATATTACTTATTATTCGTCGTCTTTCTGAAATTCAAACATTTGGCATGCGGTATATGTGTAGAAGTTCAGAAAACCGAAATTAGTTACGAGGCGAAGGTTCAATAGCTGGCCAAGGACGCGACAAATTGCTTTATTTAACACAAAGCGATATACTAAATGATGTGAACCAAACATTATGCCAACTGTCGAATCTGTAAACAACAATCTCGACGCAGTTTGTCTATTTTAATATCACATTTATTATAGTAGGATACTACTGCAGTTCCCTATCTACATTGTTTTTCTATTTATAGATGTAGTAGCAGTAGATTATCCGATAAAATACATATATTGAAAAATTTCTCAAGAAAAAAAGATTTGCAAATATAAATCAACGACGAAATCCTTCGTCATCGTGATTCGATATATTGAGATTTAATAATCCGTGATATATATATATATGAGATAGAGGAAAACGCTCAGGGTGTCGTCTAACAACGTTTATTTCATTCTGAAAAAAAACCTCGCAGTCTATCTCAGCGCGCATACATCACGGCCAATCATCGAGCTTCCGATTACTTATGATAGTTATGATTCGAGCGCAGAAAATCTCGAAGCAACAATAAGTAGTCGTGCCGCTCTACAAAGGTTCGTTGGAAAAATAGTCAGTACAGGCAAATACTGCATCATCGGGAGCCGATAATTTGATAAAAACCGTAAGAATGAGCGCAGCAGGCACACCGGGCGCCGCATAATGAGCTTATATATAATTTCTCGGTCATGACCGTGACTCGCGGCTTGCCTCTGCACATACTCACGCGCGCGACCATGACGTACATATACATGCGTATATACACCTATATATTCTTTTTCCTCGCAGTTATTCTATTCTCTGCTCGTCTCTCGCTCAGACAGTATTAGTGGCCAGTAGTGCATCATAACCCGATCTCCGCACACAGTGACAGATCTCCTCTCCCTCCCCCCTTTCGTGCCTGTGTGCATATATGTATATGAATACTCTAACCTACGCACTTGCGCGAGTGGGAGAGAGAAAGAGACAGAAGATAGCGCAGCCGGGGCAGCCGCAACGACTGGCCAGTATAATAGTGCCACTACTCGCACGACGCTCGACGTGTGGCAGCGCACGTGAGAGAGAGAGGGAGCGATAAGAAGCTAGTGTGCGCGAGTTCGACGAGTGTCTGTGGTTGAGATCTCGTCGTCGTCGTCCCGTCGTGCGCCGCTAACACACGCGAGAGGGAGAGAGCGCGCGCGCTCGAGCGTATGGCCGTGTGTTTTTTTTCGGCTTTCTTCGACTAAACTGAGGACCCGTCGTCGGGGCACGCACACGCACCATGATGCAACAGGAGGTCATGTCCAAGGCGGAGGAGGTCGCCGACCAGGTACGATAATACTCTCATCGCGCGCGCGAATCCCACAACATAACTATACGTATAGATACAGAGCTTCGTAACTATTAGCCTCTTCGCCGCGTCGTCCACGTACACTTGCTGCTC
Source organism: Pteromalus puparum (assembly GCA_012977825.3). Taxonomy (NCBI): domain Eukaryota; kingdom Metazoa; phylum Arthropoda; class Insecta; order Hymenoptera; family Pteromalidae; genus Pteromalus; species Pteromalus puparum. The sequence continues at coordinate 57,427,339 of CM053168.1, forward strand.
TTATACAGCGCAAGTGTACGTGGACGACGTGATTACGCGGCGCTTTTCCGAGGAGCCAGAAGCCTGTCAAGTCGCCGACCTTGACTGCGGCCTCATTCGTACACGTGCGCAACCCTCTCGGGGTTATCGTCCCGGTCGACTCCGGAATCCTTATGGAGTTTCGGAGCAACCATATGTGCGGCTGCCCGGCTGCAGACGTACCGCTATCGAGCCCATAGAATACATACACGTAGCTCTCGGCTCTTGGCCTATCTGCGATCGTGCATATGCTCGATTACACTTGGGCCAGATTTTCCAGAGCTGAGAGAGAAAGATCGGCCGGAACGTCAGCTCCGGGCGGTATCTCGAGCGCGGCCTGTTCTGTTGCGACAGAAACGTGGCAATGTCGAATTACTGTAAGTATGTACGCGCCCGAGCGCCTCACTTTTACTCGCACTTTCACGAACCTACTTTTTTTTCGGGAATATGGGTCGCGCCGCTGCCGCCGCTGGCTATCTTGGCTTGCGAGATGATGACGCTCTGGCAATGAATGAGATTTTTATGCTGATGTGTTTTTTATCGAATTTTCAGATTATCAGAAATGGAAAGCACGTACTGCCGACGATGGCGAGGCTTTGCCTCATCGCCACCTTCCTGGAGGATGGTCTGCGGATGTGGTTCCAGTGGACCGAGCAGAGAGAGTACATGGATATGCAGTGGGGATGCGGCAAGTTCCTGGCCACCCTTTTTGTCCTGATTAATCTGGTGGGACAGTTGGGTGGCTGCGTAGCTGTCATTGGCAGGTGGAAAGTCAGCATTGCCTGTGGCGTGCTCTTCTTCATTGTGATTCTCCAGACCTTTGCCTACAGCATTCTGTGGGACATGCAGTTCCTCTTCAGGAATCTGGCCCTTATCGGTGCCCTCTTGCTGGTTTTGGCCGAGTCCAAGGCTGAAGGACGATCCCTGTTTGCTGGTGTACCTTCCCTGGGTGATAACAAGCCAAAAAATCTTCTGCAACTTGCCGGAAGAGTGCTCCTGGCTTTCATGTTTGTCACATTGATTAGAATCGAATGGTCTTTCTTCCAAATCATCCAGGATGTACTCGGTGGAATATTGATGGTTCTCGTGACTATAGGATACAAGACAAAACTCAGTTCTTTACTACTCGTGCTCATTTTGACAGCCCTCAACTTCTACCACAACGCTTGGTGGACCATTCCAGACTACAAACCTCTAAGAGATTTCCTTAAATATGATTTCTTCCAAGTGAGTAGAAAAAATGAATATATTAAAATTTGCCTCACAAACCAATACATTTAATTTTAATATTTTCATGAATTATCCTACTATTTCAGACCCTTTCTGTGATCGGAGGATTGTTGATGATTGTTTCACTGGGGCCAGGTGGTGTATCGATGGATGAACATAAAAAAAAGTGGTAGAATCAAAGTGCTGATTATTATTGGCAAACTTTCATTCCTCCGTTTTCAATGAGCTCAATTGAGGAAGGGTGATTGGAAAAGAGTGTGCAAAATCAATGATTAACACAAGTCTGCTGTAATGAAAGTCCAGGTTGTCCATAAAAATTGCTGCTCTTATTTGCTATAAATTGAGGCACTTTGTAAAGGATAACGTTAGATCATGCAGAAACGACAATGAGATGCCTTAAAATATTGAGAAAAACAACAACGGACAAAGACTAATTTATGATATTCTATACAAATACTTAATAGCTTGTACATATGGAAGAACTTTTTGTCATAAACGCAGTGTATTCTTTGGCGCATATTTTAATTTTTTATTCCTTGTTTTTGGGCTGTCGATCTTTTTGACGGAAATTGCCCTTTTTTATGAATAATGTAGATTTTTTTTAAATTAAAATCTTGTTTAAAATGGCAATTTTGTATGCTAAAGCTATGTGTATTATTATTTTTGTTATGTTTGTAAGCTACGCGCAAGTCCTGTTGACCAACAGTCGATCTTTGAGTCGTTGTAAATAAATTTTCATCTTCTCTAAAATCAGGATATCATTAAAATGCGCAGCTAGGTGAATGGTCCTACACTTCATCTAATAATAACTCAGAAAATAAACTTTGCCTAAAAATAGTTCACATGCACAGTTGAATGCTTGCTTCCCCAAGTGAAAGAGATTTTCAAAACTATAAACTTTAAAGACTATACAATTGACTATCAAGTGTTGAATAAATATTTTCGTGTGATACAATGAGAATTTTAACTGACAAAAAATCTAATTCTGTTATTCAAAGAGGGGCAACTCTTTTGATGAAAAAACCTTTTGCTTATGTACTAAAGTCTTATTACCGACACAATCTCTGCGACCATTGTTTCAAAAAAGAGTAAGTAACTTGAATTTTACGTCAATATAGTGCTTTTTAAAAAATAAAAACAATTTTGTAAACATAAGTTTGTACTGTTATTATCAAAAGTATACATTTTTAAATATACATTCTTTCATAATAAAGTGTTGATAAATATTCATTTAAATGTTTAAATCGTTTCATTGTCCGTCAAATTACCAAAATAAACTGTTTTATTCATCTTTTTACACAAGTTGCACTTTGCAAATCCATATTCCTGCATGTATAACAACCCGCATATATATATGACTAACGTTCGTCTGCTGCTTGAACGCATATAAGTTTAGGTTATTCACATGCGGATATATGTAGTAGTATGAGACGTGTTTAACGTTCGAATGAAAAAAAAAAGTTAAAAAAGATCCTGCCTCGTATAAAATTTTTTAATGTAAATCATGAAATGCTGATTAAAAAAGGAGACTGCCTCATAAGTTCGAAACCCTTTGCATACGTTTTAAGTTCAAAACACAAAGATAACCACTGTGATTACTGTTTTAAGAGGTATCATTTTAGTGTATTGTTTTTATTTTAGGTCGTTTAATCAATAAGTAATTTAAGCTGAAATAATCACTTTAAATGTCCTTACAACCTTTTTTAATTATTTTAGTGGAAAACTTTTAAAATGCTCAGGATGCCAGTATGTTTACTACTGCGACCGCTCCTGTCAAAAAGAATCTTGGAGTGTGCACAAGTCCGAATGTATCAATTTAAAACGCATATCACCCAGAACTATTCCAGATGCAGCCCGTCTGATGGCTCGAATCATTGTGAAACTTCAAAAAGGTGGAGGAGACGAAAAAGACTACTACGCCAAAAATGCATATAGGAAATTCAAAGACTTGATGTCTCGTAAGATCAAAGCAATTCTATTAGCCCCCAGGTATTAATGATTTCCTGATAAACATGTCTCATTTTAGATTACACTGACATAAAGAATGACCCAAAGCGAATTGAGCATTTTGTATCTCTATGTCAAGTTCTAGAAGATTTTATGGAAGGTAGTACGCTACCAAATTCTGCAGAAATATTGGGATTATATGGTCGAATTTGTGTCAATTCGTACAATATATTGGATCCAGATATGAATAGTATAGGTGTTGGTATTTATTTAGGTCCCTCTGTAATAGACCATAGTTGTAAACCAAATGCAGTTGCTGTTTTTGAAGGCACGACAATCTTAATCAGAGCCCTGGAAGATATACCTTGCTTGGATTGGTCACAAGTACAATCAACTGTCTTCAAATAATTTTAATTATCAATCAATGATTTTATTAATAAAATTATTATTGTCATACAGATACATATTTCATATATTGATGTGCTGAATACTACAAGTACTAGACGTACAGAACTACAAAATACTTATTACTTTTTATGTGAATGTGAAAAATGCAAGGATCCAGAGACTTATGCTACAGCTGCAATATGTTCATCCTGTGAAAGTATATGTGATATTAAAGAGGAGTCTTGCCAAAAATGCGCCAAAAAGATTCCTCCTGCTTTTAAGGAGAAATTTAAGCAAGTTAGTGAATTTACTGCGCACCACCTTGAAACTATGAAAAATGTAGCTTGTATCCTTGCATTATTACGAAAGTCACGGTAATAGTTTTACATTTTTACTTTCCTTAACAAAAAGATTTATTCAGATCTTGATATTAGCAAAACATGTCTAAATAAACAGAAAGGATTGTTGCATCCTTTGAATATTCAACATGTTCGAACAATAGAATCAGCATTTGATGCTTCAGTCAATTTAGGATACTGGGAAGATGCTGAAACTTTTGGAATTGAACTACTGCCAGGCTATTTGTAATAAAAATTTTTATTTAGCTAATAGTTATATTAAAATACAAAATTTTGTTAATATTAATTTGTGTTGTATTTCAGACATTACTATGGAGAAATTCATCCATTAACAGGTATACTATATTTGATGTTGGGAAAGATTCAATTACACTTGGATAAACCGAAATCAGCTTTAGATATGTTGATAAAAGCTGATAAGATTCTTAGAATTACACATGGAGAAAAGCATTCATTGTTCAAGGAGAATTTAAAACCATTACTTTGTCAAGCCATTGCGGAAAGTCAACAGTGAAAATTCCATGACTTTTGTTCACAACAGGGTACTACACTATATAATATTTATGTTTGCGACTGAGTCTTTCACGATTTTTAATGGCTTTTGTTTGTAAGATGTGATTTTATAAAGTATAATTTAATAAATTTGAGACAAAAATGTAAATCAACCAGGCCATGGTTCTCACCATTTATCATTTACCAAAAGTATACTTTTATTAAAGTCTAAATTAAAGCAGCAAACACAGAAAGCTTTTCAAATTTATGCAAATAAGATGGATCGAATTTTTGCTCGTAACAAATAATAAAAATGAAATCACGGTAAACCAACTGTGAGATACCTTTGAACTCTATAAAATGATAGATAATTGCATTATGGAGGACAACTATATATGTATATGTCGTGTATGTCGTGTAATTTTGTTTTTCTCGTCTGCTATTTCGTGGCGCAAAATTTGAATTTTAAGTGATTTTCGGACCCCCCATAATGCCGGCATAGAATGAGTCGGGCCTCTGGGGACCAGGAGCCGGCAGATTCTTGATCGAAATTGGCGTCTCACCTCACGACATAGAGCATAGCGGATTACATATGACGGGTACCAGCCGCTACACTATACTGATGTCGAGAGAGGAGGAAAAAATGAATTGGTAAAGTACAAGAATTAACTATTTTGTATACCAATAACAGATTAAACTTGATTTAAAACTTAAATTATATTCCCGGTGTGTGCCGTTCGTTTTTCAGGTGAAGCTATTATTAATGGACCACGGCGCTGATGACGTGAATGCGCTCATGAAAAATGACGAGTAAGCTCCGGTGCATATATTGCAGCTTTAATGGGGCATCCAGCAGTAGTGGAAACTTTGCTACAACGCGGCGCAGACGTTGATCTGAGAACGATCGAAGGCCAAACTGCGCTGCACAACGCCTGCACGTATTATGATCAAGAGGATAGATTATCAGGCTGCTTCTGTCCACCGGTGCGGATGTGTTCGACAAGGACTATACAAGGGCAAAAGGCCGTTCACATAGTGTTATGAAAAGTCCAAGCATCAGGCTGATGATCAAGGCGCTGACGCTGAAAAAGGTTTGCCAGTAGCCGTCGATCGAATTGAAGGATGAAAGGATCATGAGGAATAAGTATCCGTGGCTGTGGAGTTATTATATCGAGACTGCGTCATGCATGTTTCTATAGGATGAAGTTCACGAGGTTCATCAAGAGCTGCACATTTTTGGATCTCCTAACGAAGAACCGCTGTCAGATTGCCGCGCTCATGCGAAATCCCGACTTCGGAGCCAACTTGCAGCTCTACGATCTACATACACGGATTTTCCATGTACGCCAAAGATATATTCGAAGCTTTCGAGCGCGCGCGAAACCACTAGGTATCACTCCAGGCTGGAATAGGAAGATGTGATCAACGAGGCTGTTCTTTACATGTTGCCTGATGTAGTTGTGAGGGAGGTGATTCGTCACATATTCGATTGTTGTGAAAATTTGAAGCAAAGAGTTTGCAGCTAAGATTAAAGCATTAAATATAGCATATGCATCATACACCTGACCATAACTTTGTGAATTTTATTCTCATCGACAATTATTTCGTTATACCTTATACACAATCATATATTCCGTTGCGTGCAGCCTTTGATTATCAATTATGGCTAGCACATTTATGTAAATACACTGCACATTATTAAAATACATTCTTTATAATTATTATATTAATATTTGAAAGTCGCGCCAGGCATCGGAATAGCTTGAAAAGCGTATGGGTATTTTGAAAATGGTATAACTTTATTTAGTTTAACTAAAGCCAAATATTCGGGAGGTTTGATTCGTGCTGAACGCGGATGAGCGTGACAGCTTTTTTGTGCATTTCAACAAGCTTTGGCTGCTGTGTTTTTTTTTATTATTCCCCCTTATAATAAACGTAAAATACTTACCTACCGATAGCCGCTGGCGGCCATGTTTGAATATTTCACCGCGCATTCACGCAAACGCACGTATATGGATTCTGGCACACATACACACACACACACACACATATATATATATATATACTATGTATATGTATATAAGCAAGACCGAGACACCGAGATTTGCCAGTATATAGGTTAAGTGTATAAGTAAGATGCCAGCTGGTTTACCATCAGCTGTCAGACCTCATGAGATAGGTCTGATATGCTAGTAATTGCTTTATTATTTATAAATTGTTGATTTTTAATTGGTTTTATGTTTATTTAAAGTCGTCTTCAACATGTGAATTAATCTATTTATTTACGTGAGTCTTGTTTTTTTTTTGTATTAATCAAATATATAATCAACCAGTAATACTTAAACTTTCACTGCTCTATTTCAGCTAAGCATTTGTTATCTTCGTGGTACAAGTACTTTAGGATACTCATAGTTATAATTTTACAAGTGAAATTATAAAGAAAGTTAAGATGCTTTCGGCATTCAAGAGATTAGCTGGCAAGTCTGATGGGGTGGCTAGTCCATCTCCGAGACCAGCGCATCAATCAATGCCTACTAATTTGCAAAAAAAATTTGCAAAAGGGGTCCAGTATAATAGTGAGTATTCACAATGATCTTAATAAAATTATGCTCTGCAATTGCTTTGATCGTTTGTTCTATTTTACAGTGAAAATCATAATAAAGGGAGATAGGAACGTTGGCAAAACTTGTTTATTTCACAGACTGCAAGGTCAAAAATTTGTTGAAGAGTATATACCCACGGAAGAAATTCAAGTAGCAAGCATCCAATGGAATTACAAGGCCACCGATGATGTTGTTAAAGTTGAAGTATGGGATGTGGTTGATCGTGGTAGACGTAGAAAAAAAATGGAAGGCCTAAAGATGGACAATGCTATAGCTGCTGAGAATGTCATCGAAGAGCCAGCACTGGATGCTGAGTTCTTAGATGTTTACAAAGGAACAAATGGTGTCATAATTATGATGGATATCACTAAGCAGTGGACTTTTGATTATGTTCAGAGAGAACTTCCTAAAGTACCCAGTCACATACCAGTCATTGTTTTGGGTAATCACTGCGACATGTCCCACCACAGAACTGTCACCGCAGATCATGTCACTTACTTCATTGATTCACTGGGAGACAGAACTGCACAAGTAAGATACGCTGAATCTTCAATGAGGAATGGCTTTGGATTGAAACTATTGCACAAGTTCTTCAATCTTCCATTTTTACAATTACAAAGGGAGACTCTTTTGCAACAGCTAGAGACAAATAAGGAAGAGACTCTCTTGACTGTTCAAGAGCTAGATCTGTTTCAAGAGAGCGACGATGCAGATTACAATAAATTTTTGGACAATCTGGTCAACAAGAGAAGAGCAATGGCAGATTCTGTGTCTGCTACTGCTTTAGTTCCAAATGTCACATCCTCACTGAGCCCTCATGGTCAGATCAATAATCCAACTGGATCTATTGCAAGGGTTTTGGGTCCAATTGGCGGTGGCACACCAATACCTGTTAAAAATATGGATTCTAGAACACTTATGAAAAAAGAAGTACAATCACAGGGAGTAGGTGGTAGCGATAGCAAAGTAGAACAAGCAATTCTGCCAAATAGCAGTAGTGCCCCAGAATTTCCAAATAACAAATCGTCCATTAACATTAGTTCAGATAAGAAAGAATTGAGCACCAGATCACAATCTTTTGTTTCAAAACTGACCGGTAAGAGAGAGTTAGAGAAGGATAAATCTTTGGAAAGCTTCAAATCCTACCCTAGTGCATCAGTAGCAAGTGTAGAAGACTTTGTGCCTGATGACGGCTATCTGGACAAATCATTTTTGGAAGACAACAGCCAATCGAATTCTCAAGGAAGCCAGAGGAAGCAGCTTGATTCTGATAGGTATGTCTACTATCAATATTCACATAGACCAATCATGAAACCGATTTCATTGCAACCCTTTTGCTTTACAGTGATACAGAGACAGGAAATCCTCTGGTAGCGGGTTTCGAGGACGACCTATCATCAGCCGACGAGATGCCGGTATCGGTACAGCCAAAGTTAGCCGAGAACCCGCTCAGCAAACAGAGGCACAAACGAGGGGATATTTCTCTGGGAGCCGAATCAAATTTCGAGCCGCGACCTCAAATTACCAAACGCGACTCCGCGTCGTCCATCGAACAGGAGCTGCAGATCGCCAACAAAATGCGTATAGACGATCAGAACGACGGCAATTCCGACGACACATTCGACAGTTGGCTGGGCCAAGATACCAAGTGGAGGCAGAGTCCCGAAGGCGGCGAGGACGTGAGCAGTAGCGTGGGTACAAAGAAGGACAGGCACGAGCTGAGCGATAAGAGTCTGGATGCGAGCGTTACCAGCTCTAACGTTCATCTAGAACTTCTGGACAATAGTAGTATACGTCACCTTAGTTCTAATGGCAGTAGTCCGGTGATGAAGGAGAAAAAGAAGCATAGGGATAAGGTAAGACTATAGCTTCATTGATAAAATAATCTGCTGGAGTATTTTTTATTATTCCCCATGTGTATTTTTTTCAGACCGAAGATAAGGAGAAGAAAAAAAAGAAGAAATCCAAAGACAAAGACAAGGAGAAGGAGAAGTCTGAAAAATCGGAAAAGAAGAAGCGGCGATCGGCAAAAAAAGAAGAGAACAGGAAACGAGATGAGCTGGAGGAGTTCTTGAACGGATCGAGCGGACCCGCGGATGTCGAGGCGGCTTACGAAGCTATTTAAGCCAATAAATCTATACCCACCCAGGGGACATTTCGATGTTTTTATAACTGATTTTTTCTATCTGAAAGTACCTAATGAGTTTTTGACAACAGCTTCCAGTCTTATTTTAGTACATACTAAAAAAAAAAAATAATCAAGGTCGCAACAACAACAATAAGTCACTGATCTCTATCAATGAAAGACTAAAAGATTTCTATTTAATGCATTTAAGATTTAAGGTCAGCCTATAAGTTTATAACCAAGCGTATAAATGGTTTTCATTCCATGAACATACTAAAACCGCATCATACGACTTAAACCGCATACTTACGTTTCGAGGCAGAGGTTTATCTATTATATTATACAGGTGAGAGAGTGCGTAAAGTAATAAAAAAAAAAATGCAAAAAAAATCATATAGATATATCACGCGCAAAAAGATGAGAAATATTTAAACAGATCTAATTGCAACGCAGATAAAATACATAATATTTGTATGCTTAAGGTGGTAAAAATCCAAAGGCAAAAAGAAGAAAAGAACTCTATATACGTCTAAAGAGAAAAGTATAAATGTATATGGAAATTATATTGTTACGTATATCCAAATAATTATTGTTTATAAATGTACATATAACACGCAAATGACTGTTCTTTGTTTCATTACACTCTATAGACAAAATAATAACCCGAAATTTTCACGCATAAATTCAATTAAAAAACTTACCCGCTGCATTGGAAACCTGCAGTAGATACAAACAGGTCTCTTTCTCATCCACCCGCGAGATGTCGACGTTCGCCTGCAGTGGCACTTGGATTTAACAGCAGTGGCACACGCACACACAAGCACATCCCCACCAGCGGATGGCAGAGCAATAAACGCACACGTGCTCACTCTGCTGCACGGTGGCGGTGGGATTGAGCGCAGAAGAGTTGAGAGAGAGAGAGAGAGAGAGAGCAGCTCGAATCACGGAGTCAGCTCTGTGCGGCAGTCTTCCTCAGGAGAGTAGAGAGAGGCCGTCGCTCTCCTCTCTCGCTGCTGCGATCGCGCTGCGCGCGCGCGGTCCTCGTCCGAATCGACGCATATAAAAGCGTGCACCATATATATATAGGGAGCTGTGTTTCTGATTCATTCACGGGCTACTGCTGCTGCAGTGTCCTTCCGCATCGTCGTGGTGAGTGTGTGTCAAAAGTCGCGAGGAAAAAATTGACAGTCACTCTGTCTCTCTCTCTCTCTCACTCTTTCTGCCATACCTACACGCGCAAAGTATACCTATGTCCACAATACCGTTTTCTTTCGACTCTCCTCTTCCTCCGCCGCCGCGTAGAGTGGACGTGCCTGTAAAGGAGTACAGCTCACACGTTCCGCGCGTATCCTTGTGTACAGCAGCAGCAGCAGCAGCAGCAGCTCTGCTGCAAGTGTATGTACGTGTATATATGTACGTGCAAATGCACACCTATATCCGTGCTCCGCTACTGTTCGCGGAGAGAGAGAGATAGAGTGCTGTACCACGTTGTATACATAGTATCCAGTCGATACTCGGCGCGCCGAGAACCACCTCTCTCTCTCTTTCTCTCCTCTCTCTCAACCTACACACGTTTTTCGTTTTCAGCAGAATATCACGACGACAGAGCGGTGGCGGCGGCCTAAACCTGCACGTGCGGAATGTCAGCGCACACGTCTTTTCCTCGTCTCTCGCGGCGCTGCAGCTTCTCTGATTAAAAAAAGTGTCGGTGTGCAACGGGGACCCCCAGCTGCTCTCACGTGCTGGGGTAAACAACAAAGCGGACTGCAGTGTACACACACACACACACAACACACGCAAAGAGGAAGAATAAGAAGAAGCATATCAAGAGGTGCAGAGAGAAGAAAGAGCAGAGAGAGAGAGATAAAGGGGAGAGAGAAGGGTGTCTCTCTCTGCACTTGCGGGGCTGCACCTGCCGGGGGGCGGCTTATATCTCTCTCGCTCTCTCTCCGGTGCAGTCGATAAGAGAGCTCTGCGCAGGAATCGCGGGTAAACACCACCGCTGTGGAGATTATAATCCTCTTCTCTCTTCTGCGACGTTCTTGTATACAGGTGAGTACCAGCTTTCTCTCTCTCTCTCTCTCTCTCTCTCATCCTAGGTATATTATACCTATACACACTACACACTGCATTCGCGTATATATGGCTTTCCAAAGAGCCAAACGAGCGCATTCATCACGCTCTCGAGGCCGGGAAAATTCGCCTTTTCAGAGAGCCCGGAGATTATTCTATTTTCAAAGGATTCGCCTTTAACCCCTTTCAGTACCGTCGCCAGGCCAGAAGTCACGAGAATCTCTCTCTCCCTCTCTCTCTCTCTCTCTCTCTCTCGGCGTAAATGCATTACATATATCGATTATCTCGCGGCTATTCATACACGCCTGCAGAGAGAGAGATGAAAGCGACGGCTGCTCTGATTCTTCTTTTTTTTTCTGCGTATCATACATACACTCGCCCCCGGGATTTTCGAGAGGGAGGAACGGTTAGGCAGTGCAGTAGCGGCGCGTTTTGTTTATTCCAAAGCGTAGCAGCCTGCGCAGTGTATCCTAACGATCACGCATGTGTATGTCTATTCACGAAGAAAACAAAAATCCGTACGTTTCCACGCGGCACGAGGTATATAAAAAAAAAAAAAAAAGCGCGGCCGAGAGTCATAACGTTAATTGCGGTTTCTTCGCATCGTCAATAATAAATGTGCACAGATAAAATCTCACTCGTCGCTCGCTTTGAATATTTGATCGTCCCGCTGACCCATCTAATAATACATTACAACGCGACTTTTTTTTCTCACGTATATATACGCACTGATATCCGCGCGCGGGCTAATTAAAAAGGGTCGGCGACGAACGAGGCCGCAAAAAAGTAGCGAAGAGAGAAGAGAGAGAGAGCGTAACATAACACACGTCATGCAAATAGGCAATTTTACACGCAGAGGCACACGCACGATGATGCGACACATCGCTCACGCGCGAGCTTAACATTGAAGCTTCGGGTGCGTGTGATATATATGTATATATATACACACATTTGTGTATGTAGAGTACGCGCGTGCCGAGCGCGTTTATCATATGCGTAACGCTCGGTGGAATCACGTGGACGAGTCTATAGGACGGTTTTCTTCGTCGCCGAGAGCAGAGCACGTGCGGGGGGGGAGGGGGGAACTTTTTTTCTCTTTCGCTCATATTCAAAGACATCTCGATTGACGTATAGAAATCTACGGCGAGCTCAATTGACATTGAATGTGCATATAGGATTGACGTTTTTACGAGCATAGAAGATGGAATAGTTTTAGCTTGTAACAGGTTGTCTCGAAACCGGGTTCAAAAATAACACGCGGCTTTGTTGTTTATGCATTATACTTTTGAATTTTTCCACTAATTATGAAATCCTTGAGGCACTACTTATACACGAGACTTGCTTGTTGTTTCCTCTCATTCCTCTTTTAAATCTCGTCCCGCTGCATTAACATTCGACCCGTGTGTGTGTCTATATGTATATGCGTTGTGTCTGTGTATAAACTGGAGAGGAAAAGAGTTTCTCGGCGAGAAATTCGTGAAAAACCGACACCCACACACAAACGACCTCGTTCCCCTTCACCGCTCCGCGAAAAATCGCGATCTAATTTTCTCGCTTTTTTTCGAACTCGCTCGAGCTACCGCTATTTTGCGTAACAATCGCCGAGCGATGCATTATTTATCGACTCGTTACACAATAGACCTAACGAGAGATCCGGACTGAGCGATTGAAGCTTCCTCTATATATACATCCCGACTTTCGCTCATCGGGGAAATTCGCGCCGGAATTCGCCTTCGCTAAAGAAAAAAAAAAACGAAGAAGTATAAGCGAACCTCTCTCTCTCTCTCTCTCTCTCTGTGCTAGTGTATACACAGTGTCGCAATGCGTAATGACGCAAACCGCGGCGAATTAGCTTCTTCTTTCTCGCTGTGTGCTATAATATACATTATACCTGCGATTTTTCTCGCTCGTAAATCCCACCGCGCTATAGAACGAGAGAAGAGAAGAGAAGCGGAAAAATAGAACTGGTATGTATACGTGTATAATGTTTAATTTTCGCGCCGCGCGTCGAACGAGTTTTAATTGCCCCACGGGATAAGGCCACAACGATAATAATTTTTATACGCGAACGCGACGTTGGATTGTGCGCTTGAATAAATAATGCTCATTGGTCCGCGTTCGATTTTTTTTCTATTATAGTTTGTTCGTTGCGGGAAGCTCGATTTATCGTCTTTTTTTTTTCAAACATCGGGTAGTCTGCGGCGACAGAAAGTGTCATTAATTTCGCGAGTGCGTGAGCGGCGACGTGAATAGGAAATGAGTATTGTGAATAAGTATATATACACACACATCGTCGAGTTTATTGATGATGATGATGAGTGGCTGCGATATGGTTGTGCATAATATATTCGTGTGAAATAAGCAATACACCCGAATAGCGATTGCAGGGTTTGTAAAATAGAACACTGGGTTTCTCTTATCTGAAATTTTCACGGCGCAAAAGCAGCAACGAGTAAAACTCTCTCTCTCCTCTCTCGCTCTCTCTCTATACACATATTATAGGCTTGCGCAAACCAAGGACTAATAAAGATAGCGATTATACCGTATATATAGCCCCGAAATAAAAATGTACGCGATAATCGTGCAATTATCAATTAGACAAGCTTATCGGGCTTTATCGATGCTTTATTAAATCAAACGAACAATAATATTCGGGCGCCGATAGCATCGTATCTAATTAGCTGTCCACTTACGGCAATCGAGTTCCCAAGTGGTTTCGAATTGAGTCAATAATTCGCCCCCGATAGTGTACGCGATGTTATTATACCTTTTTCCTCTATACTTCTCGCACTTGCGTATACGGTATTAATGGAGCCACTCTTTATCTCTCTTTCACCCCCGTGTTGCAGGGGGATGAAATTCTCGAAAAGAAACCTTTTGTGCACAGTGGTATATATACACACAGAGTCTACTCGCGTCTATAGCCTTGAAGCAAAAAAGAAAATTAACACTTGTTCTCTCCGCCGAGGGAATCCGAGAGAGCTGAGAACAATGCGGTTACAGAGAGCGCAAGGATTTAATAACGTAGGAAGTAGCTAGTAAATGTATTTGTGCACTAATGCCGCAGGTGCTAAGCGGCCTAAGTAGATAAAGTCGCATTCGGCCGCAGACCGTAATAACGTTAATCTCGCCTCTGCATCAGGAGCGTAATATTCAACTGTATATATGCGCATAAAAGTAGTAATCCAGCTTACTTCTTACAGCCCATTTTTCCGCGAACGACGCGCATACATATCTACACGTTTATAAGTTCCGCATAGAGAGAAGAAAAACCCAATCAGCGATTCACTTCGCGCGCGGATATGCGTTTCCATCGAAATATGCAAACTAAGAAAATCTCCAGGAATCGACTCTCCACTTCATCTGTGACTCGTATATATAGAAAGAGAGAGAGAGAGAGAGAGAGAGAGAGCTAAATCGAAATGTTTCCGAGCCATGAACTCGGAATCTCATATCGGCGAAAATTTACGAGCGGCGCATTGCAAAACGATGTCTCTCTCTCTCTCTGCGTGTACCGCCCCTTCGTTTTTTTTTCTTCATCGCGTGTATAAGGACCAGTTCTGATGATTGCTCTCTCGGTAAACAGGGCAATAAAAATGTCACAGAGCCGTGCACTATCAGCTGGCCCGTCGCGAAATTTAATAAACGCCAGATAAGTGTGTCTGCTACGCTGTGTGTGAATCCGGGCTTTGAGTTTTTATCGACAGCGATTGATGCGCTTCGCCTAGACTTCGTATACATATACGCCGGGTATGAATAAACACGTATACGTGGCAGTACACACAGTGCGGTAGAGAAGTTATAAGGAAGACTGAAAGGGCCTTTTGTCGAGGCTGTTATCGCCTACGGCATCGTCGGGCTACAATCTCCAAAGTTTCGAATACTGTGTGCTGCTTCTACTGCTACAGCGTATACAAGGGCTTGTTTAAATTATCAATAACGTTGCCATCGCGAAGCCGTATATGTATACGTGTATCTATATAAGCGAACGATTGAACGTGTTTTTGCGATCGATTCTGTTTTGAATTGCAGAATTTGGCCGCAGCATTGAAAAGACATAGAGATAGAGAGAGAGAGAGAGAGAGAGAGAGAGAGTTTCAACTGCAGGCCCGCAATCTGCATGAAAATTTGCCGCTGATCTTCAATATGTTTGAATTTCCCGCGCGCTAATCCTCTTAGCGACATTTCCGTAATACGCGCTCGCATTAGCTTTTTGTTCGAAGCGCTTTAAATTCGCATTATACACTCGCATATACTTAACGAGCCATTATTTCGTGCGCTCGTGCATTGGAAGATGCAAAAAAAAAATAATAATAATAACAACGTATATTCTCTGGTCTCGTTTCTGCGTAAAAATGTTAATGGTGCAGTACGTGCACTTGATCGTAAACGCGTGGAAATTTTAAACGAACTTCAGCTACACCACGATTATCGTTATAGTTCGTAAAAAAAGAACATTATAATCGAACGCGTACACACGAACAGTTCAATTAAATCCATATAAAAAAAAAATAAAAAAATAACTTTACTACTGTGTATACTACGGACTTATTGACACGCATATACATGTGCGTATATAAAAAGCGCCTATGCAAAGATAGAGAGATAGAGGCACCCCATTATCCCTAAAAACCCACTCGCTCATTATACACCCACTCGGCATGTAGTATATACACGTCCTTATTTCTTCGCATTCGCAGGAATCGACAACTCGAGGGTAGCAGTTGTCAGTCAGTCAGTCAGCTGCGCGCTCTTGCCGGAGCTGGTCGTATTATATACTCACTCGCACATATCCACTACGAAGATAATACCTAAGTATATGATATAATAATATAAAGAAGAGGAACTAAGGGTTCACAGTCGGCTGGAATGATAGTTATGGTGTCACGTGGATGCGATGACTGTGGCTGCAGCCGTGGTGGCTCCGTGGCACCGGGCCCACATCTATAAAGCCCTTGCCTGCATCGTTTTCGTCCTCATAGCATTACAGTACTTACTCAGCGGGGCTATCGATCGACGATCGATCGAGACAATTTTCACCATTAATACTAGTCGGTCAGTATATTATATTTCTACATATTTTATTTTCACCTGTATAATAAATCGAGCGATATTGCTTGCCAATCGAACAACGTCCAGAGCTATAGTGGAAATATGATATTTTTCCACACTTTTTTTTTACTTTTGAAAATCAATACGACCGGTAATTGCCAGTATACGTAGCTCGTGCGTTATAGCATACTGTGTATTCGACGTTCATTTGTGTGCGCGCTTTATATATGGATTTTTTCGTCGCGTACGGAGAGAGAGAGCGTTTAATTAATATCGGTTGTGCCGTAACACAAGTGGTGGCTCCGTGTACTCTCCATTGTTTTCTTCCTAATGTCACGCGGTCTTTCATAGCGAGTGTAAACGTGGACTTGATGGGCTTTTAATGATGCCGAATGTTGGCGCTTGATTGATGCGTCGCAGGTTGCTCGTTAATTACCGCGTCTGCCATACTGCGCGCGCTGTGTAATTGTTTGTTTTAGGTGTATTTTGTATCGATAACTTTATGAACTACTTTGTATACCAACAGTTTCATTGCCGCAGGTGAGATAAGATAATAAGATAACTGGATCGTTGTCCTGTAATAGTTTTTTAATTGTCGCTTATTAACTATAGAGTTTAATTATTTCTCTTTCGAAAGAGCACGTTCTATAATCGTGAAACAATTTCGAGCTGGCACAACTCCGAGGTAAGGCACGTTCCGCACTCGACACCGTATGTGTGTGTGTGTGTGTGTATGTATATAACGAAGTCAAAAAGCGGCAAAGAGAAGAATCGACGGGCGTTCGATGAATCAATTGTCCTATCACGCGCGTTCATCTTGCGCAAGAAACCACGACGTCATTCACACACATATAATACACTGATGTGTTGCGTCACGAAAATTTGATTTCTCTTTTTTTTTTCCACCTACTATTTCTATAACAACAACGACGACACTGCGTATTATAGAACTTCGTCTTTTCCGCTCAGAATGAAATGACCCAATTATATTTAATACCGCGTCCTCTTTCGGCCAATCAATGTTGCATCCGATCGATTATTAAACATTGGCCGACGTCGAGGAGAAGCCACGAGAGACTCGCCTTTTCCTTTATGCATGCATGAGCTGCGACGCAAAAGTAGACTTTCATAATCTACATATATGTATACGAAAAGTAAGATAATTCTGGCGAATACTGGTTTCGATTCGAGCGATATCGCGAAAAGTTAAAATATTGAACCTGCAGTATATAACCGATGTATGTAAATATTGTTTCTTTACACTGTCCACAACAGACCGCCGCACCAGCGCGCGCTTGTGATCTACGGGCCAGCGACGGCCAGCAGTAACAACAACAACAACAACAACAACAATAACAATAACAACAACAACGAAGACGAGGACGACTCCAGTAGTGGCGCAGGTCCGCCGCCAGGAAACTCCAGCCTCGTCAGTACCTCGTCGGCGGTCGTCTTATCGACGAACAATTCCTCGATATTGCTCAACTCGATGCTCAGGACTAACTCTTCGGGATCACCACTCGACGTCGAGGCCGTGATAAGATTGAGAAATGCGACGAGTTCGACCGTCGGAGTGTCCACCAGTACCATTCCTACAGCTACGCAGACACCGAGATGTCCTCTCGTGCCTCCGAATCTTGGTAGGATTCTATTTTAACGATTATACATTACTTTCGTGTACATGCGCGGCTACGTATTCAACAAACTATTTAGAGTGAAAAAACGATGTACTCCTCTGTACGTTAAACGTGCGATGCCCGAATTCACGTTCGACCAAGCGCGTCTCTTTTGTGCTTAATTAAACGGGGATATCGAATTCCCGATTAGTCAGCTACAAAAGACACGCAGAGGCCTCTCTCTCGTTTTAATCCAGAATCAGTATAAAATCAAATTCCCGCCATGCCACCGAACGAAATTGCGGTCCATTCAAGCTCCGAAATCGATATACCTAGAGGCATTCATCCATTATAGTAGACTAGCTAACACACAACCCAAGTACCAAACTAATTGCGAATTTCTGATTTGTTGAATTCACAGTGGGACCGATAGCAGTGAGCAAATCGCCGCCGGATTTAGCAGCCATGGAGAAGGCCTTCGCGAAGGTAAAGCAGGGCGGTAAAGGTGCGCCAGAGGATTGCGTTGCGCGCTACCGCGTCGCCATCGTCATCCCGTTCCGCGACCGATTTCCGCACCTCATGACCCTGCTCTACAATCTGCACCCGCTGCTGCTGCGCCAGCAGCTCGACTACCAGATCTTTGTTATCGAGCAGGAAGGTGAGTTATCGCTGCTCGCGCTTTTTTGTGCTGGCCTCTGAGTGGATGTATTCGAGCCAGAGAGTTTTCTTTCTGGTACACCAACGAATCAATTCTATACTGCTGCTGCTGCTGCTGTAGTGCTGGAGGCTTTAGAATATGATGCCGATAAGAGCTTTCGTATATATATGTACAGTACTGCATATTCAGTGGTAACTTCGTGTTTTTTTTTTCTTTTAGAATTCTTAGAAAGCTGTACGAGCTTTACATGCAGTTCGAATTTAAAATGCTGATGCGCGATGTTGTGAGCGTAACGTAAAAGTTGGAAAATCTCTTGCGAAAAGAGCGTACACGAGCTCGTAGCAACGGACTTTTATTATCCACACACAACGTACAAATTGAACGGTTACTATACCGAAATAAGCCCCGAAATACGCACTCATCGAGTTGCGCGCGATAAACAAAGTCAATACACGAAGGCAGCAGCAGAGCAATTTCGAGCGCATTATCTCTTATGTAAATTCTCTCATGCGCTCTCCTAAAGCCTCTGACTCAACGCGTCTGGATTTTCGACAATTTTCGCGCTCTCGACGTGGTTCTCTTGTTATTTATTTTATTCGCGCAACCGCTTTATTATACCGATGACTATTATGTGTGGACACTATGCCTATATACGCGGGACTTTTAACCGACGCGACGAGAGAGATTTTTCAAATATTCTTTTACGATGACCGGAAATTGCTTTGTGCATCAATATCATGCAAATTATCCGGAGCGAGCGTGGGGCACTCGACCTCGTATATATATTTTTTTTTTTTATGACGTGACGTGTGCAGTTCCATATAGGTGTCAAAAGCGAGATGTATGCCGTACTGTAAAAAATATATAATTTGTGTTCTGCTCGGGTATTCCGTCGGCTTAATTAAAAGCTCGCTCCTCACTTCTTTCTAAATCTACGAGAATATATATTATAAAATAGAGAGGGTGCGTATTAATTTCATTAAAACGACCGTAGAGCTCGTATTTTAAAACAAAGTGTCTCTTCTCTCCATTCAACCGTCTCACCTATTCACCGCACTCAAACAAATTAAACGCTCTACGAGCCATTCACTGCCGCGCGAATTATGAAAAGTCACATAGTCTGCTTCGTGCATAAATAACGCAAGAAAGAAAGTGCAGCAGTCATCGGCCGCATCGCTATCAACCCTACCTCGCGAATGGTGCATATAGAAAAAAAAAGAAGGAGCGCGCAAGAGACGCAAAATTACATTCCCGGCTCGTTGCGCCGGCGCTCTTTATATACCCGTAAAGTATGCATGAAAGCGCGGAGTGGGTATCTATGCACATATACATACTCGTGCGCGTGCCTGTTCATCGTGCCCTTATTACCCGCATGTGCATATATAGCTTAAGCGTATATATCGCGAGCAGCTGCATCTCTCAGAGTACTTATTTCGGGCTTTTGCCCTCTCTACGCTGTTCTCTGTTTCAGGCAACGGCCAGTTTAACCGAGCAATGCTCATGAACATTGGCTATGTCGAGGCGCTCAAAGAACGGCCCTTCGACTGCTTCATCTTCCACGACGTCGACCTGCTGCCGGAAAACGACAGGAACCTCTACACCTGCCCAGAACAGCCGAGACACATGTCCGTCGCCGTCGATAAATTTCTCTACAGGCAGGTTTTCTTTCCTCGCCGCGTGGCGTTATATATATATATATATATAGACGAAAGAGAGAGAATGCGGGATTCTAAAACCAGGGGGAGATTAAGGGAGAGAGTTATCTGGCGCGCTAGTAAGCTTGTTCCTGGGAAACGGGTTTTCGCGTCAGCGCTTGGACTTCCTTGTTTATATCGCCGGATTTGGAGGAAAAAAAAACGAGGTTCGACGCGTCGTTTTTCCGATGATTTATCAACGAGATGCTTACTTTTTTTTCTTGGTAAATCGTGAGTGACGCTTATTGGACCCTGATTTACGGCGCCCTCGAATTCAATTCTCCGCAGAAACAAGAGAGAGACAGAGTTTTTTTTTATTCCTCGCGAATAACGAGGCAGAGTCAATATTAGTCATATACACTGTATAAATACACTCGTACAACTCGGTATAATGCGAGTCTCGATTGCCGGGGCTATTCACGCCACATGAATAATAAATTAGCGAAATTGCATGCGAGCTCCATCGGAGCGAGAGAGGGAAAGAGCTGTAAATTGAAAATCGTTATACGGCAGTCGGCTATAATCGAGAGGAGCATCGTCGCGTGTAGCTATAGAGTACCTTAACGCGGTCAAACTTTTCGCAACTTCTAAACGAGTGTACGGGTTATATTTTGGAACTGGATACCTACCGGTCGTCGGCGTTGCTAACGCCAACTTCCGTCCGCATTAGCTCCGCACCTAAATGACATATCTAGGCGCTCGCTCGTTTGCGCGCACGCGACCGCTTACGCAATACACAAGCCAATATACAAGAGAGTATACACACATATCTGTCCGGCTATTACATACTCTCCGCATGACTGTACTCTCACATGTATGTGCGTTGTATACGCTATGCTCTATAGCATTAAGTCATAGGAATTGTAAGAATTAATAGTGCGTTGAAAAAATAATAATAATAATGATAAAACTGGAACGCGTGTGCTTGCAAACAGGTTACCGTACAGCGACCTCTTCGGCGGCGTGAGCGCCATGACGACTGAGCACTTTCGCCTGGTGAACGGCTTCAGCAACGTGTTCTGGGGCTGGGGCGGCGAGGACGACGACATGGCCAACCGCATCAAAGCGCGTGGCCTGCACATCTCGCGCTATCCGGCCAACATCGCACGTTACAAGATGCTCACGCATAAGAAGGAAAAGGCAAATCCCAAACGGTGAGTATGTGCTATATGCGCTGCACGAGGGAAATCCCCGGGATATTTCCGGGCGACGTGATAATGGAGCGGTTTGCACGTCCCTGTGTACGTTGTATATGTGCGAGGAAGCGCTCGCTTGTTTATTATAGCACTTTGCGGTGCCGCTGCTACTGCGGAGAACGCGTTCTTTCTTTGCTTATTTTTTTTTCTCTTTTTTTTTTTTTTTTTTAGTAAAGGGAAGTCGTAACGTTCTTCTCGTGGTGCATTATCGTTAGGCGGAAAACAAAGTGCGCGACTGTAAATTGTCCTTTGTGGCTTTGAAGAGCTGCTTCTGCTGCTGCTGCCATTGTGCGTTGGTTTTATTTATTTCTTTTTGTGCCAGACGAAATCCCTTTATGCTCGACATTGCGCGAAGTCACTCGAATGTCATGTCATAATTACGTAAGGGAATATAAAGGAGACTGTTAAATATTATGCGAGAGCGTACAATATAGTACTTTCGAACAAAGCCGTTAGCTGAAAATAAACTTCGGTGAGCGCTTCTTATTCTCCTTTTTACTACTTTCGAGAATAATGAGTTTAGCCCAAAGAAGATTAATATAATTTGCTCAAGAGCTTGCGGGCGCGCGCGCTGAACGAGAGTGGAATGTCCCGGGCGTTAAAAGCAATAAGTCAGCGGCTTTTACACGATTATGCTAATTTTACCCTTTTAATTTGGAAAAAAAAGCATTTCCGTGACGTACGCGAGCAAGCGCGCATGGGAAACTACGGAATCTCGCGCGCGAGGTTCTATTTTTAAATTGTAAATAAACGCGGCGCGATTGGTAGTATAGTATAGTCGCTCGAGTAAGATTTCAAGAGCTTTGATATCGATTTTTTTCGCGATGATTTTCCACGACTTTATCCGTTGCACTCTCGAGATAGCGGTAATAGGATTATTTTTCCGTCTTTGTTGGAAATGTAAGCGAGGCACTCGTGGATAATATCAGCTTAATTGGAAGTGTTTTTGCTCTCGCGGAGGTCGGAAAAAAGCTTTGTTTATGTAAGCTTCGTTTTCATCTAATGAACTGGAAGATCGACGATTGATCGCGCGATAAAATGTAGTCTAGTCTGGCAATAAAAAAAAAAAGAAGTAATGTTCGACGTGGCCTGGATACACGTGTGCAGCAGCTTTTTTCAGCATGACGAACCATTAAAGAGCTATCTCATGTTGCGTTTTTTCCACTGACCGTCGGATGTATAATGCATCTCAGAATAGTTTTTACTCTCGCATTCGGCAAAGTTTTGCCTCATGAGAGACTATAGACGTGAATACGCGTACCGGCCGCGAGAATGTAGGTCAATAAAAATATGTATTAAATTAAAATTTTTAATGTTTATCATATCCTAGGTATGAGTTCCTCAAGACCGGAAAAAAGAGGTTCCTGACCGACGGCCTGAGTAATCTTCAGTATGAGATTCTGGTGAAGAAGAAACCAAAGCTGTACACCTGGTTCTTGGCGCGGTTGACGCCTCCGGCACAGCCCAGCTGATGGCTACCTTGGATCGTCGGGTAAACTCGCGCGGAACAGACCCGGCAGCCTTTCCGCTGGCGAGCCTCGATCGATCCACTGGCCAGAAAGCCTTTTTAACACAGCTTCGCAAAAGAGACGAGCAAAACAAGAAAGAGATAAAATCGATTTCGCGGGATACGCGTGCACTACCGATCTTTTTGAAAATCCTTTCTTTTTTTACGATATAATACTACTATTTAATTGTCCTCCACCGGTCGACGCTCGCGTCACGAGCGACGTCGGACGAACGATGCATTTGTTTTTTTAGTTTTTGACGTTTGTATACACGCGTATACATACTACCTGTTTTGGTCATTCCTCTATGTAGTGAGTTTTGTTTCCTTCGTATTTAGCTTGTTGTTGCTGTTAAGAGAGAATTGTTGTGTTTTGTTTTTGACCTTTCTTTTTCTCTTTTTTTCTGTCAAAGTATATAACATATATTATAGATAAAATGGCGATCGAAAAACAAGATTGTAAATCGATGAACAACGATTTTGAGCGTGTGCGAGTGTGCGAGATAGATTTAAAGATTATATGAAAATGGAAGCATGTGCCAAAAGTGTAGAAATGAATCTTCTCTAATGAGTAGGGTCTTGTATGGACTTTTCAATTTTCACGAGAAGTTAGGGAGAAAGCATTCTGACGAAGAAAAAAAATTAACTAGACTCCAATTCCATTCGTACATTGTTATTGACTCTCGGTACTATTGTACTGTATAATATATATTATATATATAAACTCCCAATACGCGCGTGTTAAGATAATATAAACCACAGTAAAATGAACGAGCTGATTTCCTAAAGTAGACGATAAGTGATAGGACGAGGAGCGAGGATTGATTGGGACTGCCGATGAAGAAATCATTAATCCTAAAGTTGATTTTATAACTCGACAGTATAATGAAAGTATACCCCATTGTCCTCTCTTCAATAGCGCCCTTCTTCGACGAGAAATGGCGCGGGCTTTTTCACACGTTTATACACAGGAAGCATTAATTGAACAAAAGTCGTCGTATATAGACGCAAAAGAGAGAGACACGCGATGACAAAAAAAGGTTGTGCCCCGCTTAGATCGAAGAAAGGAATGCCGTGTAAGTACTGTGTCGTACGCGCATGTATGTGTGTGTGTGTATGCGTGTGTATGTGTGTCACCCTCATCCTGCGCGCGCGATCGCCCTGTTGTTTGTCGACCCTCGCCGTGCCGAACCACCGAACAACTTGTTAAATGTATAAATCTATATAGAAAGCCATGCGATACTGAAATGATTTTGAACACAAAGCTAATTCCAGAACCAGCCTGCATGCCCGTAGGGAGGTTATAAAAGCGAGGAGGAGGAAAAGAACGACGTACTGATTTTATCGATTATTGACTATAAACCATAATTGAAGGCATTGTACGAGTATTTAAAAGAAGAAACTCCAAAAAAAAGCTTCGTAAAAAGAAACGAAAAAAAAATCTCGAGTGCTTTTCAAAGTCTTAGACGCGCAAGCGTGTTTTGCGCACAATTTCGTCTTCTATTGTATAGTCGTATAATTAGTGTACATTCCCTAATCGCGGGTAGGCTATCGTTTTATCCGGGTCTTACAGATTTTTTTAGCGGACCTTTGAATAAGGAGATTAAGGAGAAGGGAGAAATTGGAGCAAGCGGGGAGTGCGACGACGACGACGAACCGTTAAAGAAGGAAAAAAAAAATAAAACGAGAGACAGAAATCGGGCACGCTACTCGGAGAGTGGTCACACCCCTTCGTCGATACGATAAGCGAATGAAATGAAAAAGTGAACGTGCGATGACTGGTCCCAGCAAAGTAGCCCGGCCTGCTCGCCTATTATCGGTGCTGTGATTGTGATGCTGTTCGAGACAGAGCGAACGCTCACCATTGCGATTGAATTGTGAACAAATTGCCTCTTCATCATTTTTCAACGATGATCTGTTATGTTTTATGCGCGGCTGTGCGACGCGATCATTGAGTTTTCGTGCGTCCTCCGCCACAATGTGTTGATTTTTGAAAAAATAGAAAAGTAAATAAATAATAAAAGAAAAATAAGAAAATCTTGTAAAATTTGAATGTGTAATAAAGGTGAAAAAAATAACTACCCATAAATGTCTCGATTTCTTTCTTGCACTCGTGCCACATGTGAAGTTTATAGCGTGTATATTGGTATTGAATAACACAATCGCACGGCCGAGACGCGCCCCATTAATTGACGATAACAGTGTGTGAATATGAAAATGACAGCTGCTCGATCGTTAATAACGATAACACGACATTGATACATTGCGCTATCTACTATCTATAAACCTATGGAGTGTGAGTATATATCATCAAGAGCACCAAAGTGATTTCGGTAAACTGTTATATTTCACGTGTCACTCTAAAAAGGTTTTATTTATTTGTACAGTGTTGGTTGAAATTTTCTCTTGCTCCTCCCAGGCAGGCTTTTTCACCGCTTTTTCACCAGACGATCTGTGACGACGACACACGCTGTTGTAGGTCATATATTCTGTGATGGCAGCAGCAAAATCAACGACACATATAATTTATATATGTACCCATGGGGCGTTCGTTCGCAGAGACAGAGAACAACCCGCGTGATAATAACCAGTGACAGCTTGTCGATATATCTAAGCGACGCGGCTATTTGTGCGTTTTACAATGAGATAGACGCACTGCAGACAATTCTCTGGTGTGTGTGTATGTGTGTGTGTGTGTGCACGAAACTTTTTCAAAGCTCGACGAACGCGCGGCAGATCGTTCCGCGATAATTATTACACTCTCGAAATAAGGAATGTGCCGGTGTACATACACCTCTTTAATTGCGCCGCGCAAATAGTCACGTCGGCTCACCACAAAACTTTTCATGGTGTATACTTAAGTATAGTTATAGTGAAGAAAAATGAAAATATGTTTACTTAATTACGCAACTAGCGGTATAATCGTTACTTTATTATATCGAGTGTTACAAAAGCTTGATTATTTGGATCGGACTGTAGCAATATATTCACATAACTATCGTCGTGAAAAATAAAAATTTAACGCTCGCATCGTTTATATTTTGCTCGTTCTCTCTCAATCACAATAATTAACGTATACACAGTCACGCCCACACACACTTATTCATTCATTAATACGCACGCACGCGAGCGCGCATTATTATAATATTCAACTTATCCTGCGCACCTCAAATTACCGCGCGATACAATTCATTTTTATAATTCGCAACTTTTTTAAGGTATCTTTCACTATTATTAATTTTTTTTGTTTATTATTTTTTGCTCTTTCTCTCTCTCTCTCTCTCTCTCTCTCTCTCTCTCTCTCTGTCTTTCTCCCCCTTCCCCTCTTTCTTTCTCATTCATGCGTGCTCCTTCTCTTTCTCTCTCTCTCCCTACCGCTGTTTAACTACTTAACTACCTATGTCGCTAACTACCTAACTACGTCTTTTTTCCACTACATTCTAGATACACTTAATTACTGCAAAATAATATTGCAATTTCTAATTCAGCCTACACCACTGTCTAGTCAATTACTTCAGTTCTCGAATTATAAATATATATGTATACGTTTACAAGTGTGGAATCGTAAGGGCAGCCGTTAACGCACGAATGTCGTGCCTAACTACCGCTGACTTTGTTTTTTTATTCGAGTGAAAGCTCCGATAAAGGTTTACAAAAACAAAACTTCAACTTGCAACACAAGATCAACGCATGGCACTCGAGAGAAAAAACTACCTCTTTCGTCTTCCGAAAGAACATTTCATTTGTCGTATCTTTCTTTTTGCTAGTGTACATGAAGAAATGAGTGAGAATTAGCAAGAGAGAGAGAGAGAGAGAGAGAGAGAGAGAGAGAGAGAGAGAGAGAGAGAGAGAGAGCAAAGAAGGAATAGAGGAAGAGTGAAAAGGATAGACAGAGCCAAAGAGATAGAGAGTGAGAGAGATATTAAGGGGGGGGGGTGTAAGGAAGTTACAGTTTAAATTACTTTTCTACAAAGACACAATTAACGAAAAATCGAGATAACTATATAGAACCACGACAATATGCAGAGACTAGACACTCTTAATCGAGTATATTTATCTGCTTGGTTACGATTCTGATTTGCGCGTAGCAAGTTGCTGACATTATTTTAAAGGAGCCTTCGTAATTATTTAACCATTTCTTCTCCCCTATTTATTAGCTTTATTCTTTCTTCTGCTTTCCTTATCTTCCAGTATAGAACAACTCTGCACACGCGCGCAGATTCGGCAAAATTTACACAACTTACGACGTAAAATGCGATTCGACCATAACAGACACGCGTCAGCAGGCTCTATATATTTTCTTATTTTTGTTTAAAGTACTTGGACGTAGTTTTATCGAAAACACGCTCTTGTATAAAAATACAGGGTGTTTCATTATTATTTGTTTCTTGCCTTCACAATCATCATTTTTTTTCTTTATTCTTAAACTTCAGTTCAGCCTGCGGCCTCCGGCGTTATATATCCCAGAGTGACTCAGCCTCGCACTGTTGCTGCACGCTATTACTCGTGTCTCCCTTGAATTTTTATGTACATTGTTCGCTTCGCGATACAGAAGTTTACAATAAGTTTTCTTTATTTCTAATTAGTAGTACTTTTATTACTTTTTTCCTTTTCATAGTAAGTTACCTAGTAGTAGTAGTGGTAATAGTGGGTATTAATTAGTGATAAATGATAACTGTATTTACTATGCAAGATAGCATGGCTTAGTGTAGTAGTCTTTGATTTTCATTTTAAATTGAGATCTGCGTCATTGGTAAATAACTCCGGGGATATTGTTTGCCCAACGCGATATTACGTGTGTACGTTCTCCCTAATATCGGAATTCTTCTTTAATAAATACGAGCGAACAAACGAAAAGTGCAATATCTTCTCTAAAAGTGGCGAGCACTGCGGATGAACAGCGTTTACTTGAATACGTATACACCGTGACAGTAACGCGAAAAGGCCTTCCGAAGGCGAATCTATAGGGTTTTTGTTTTGTCCGGGAATCCAACGAGCTTTTTAATCATTAGTTTCATCGCCTTCTTCTCTTTAAATATTTGTCGAGTGAACAGGAAACTTTCATTCGTGCACAAGAGACGTTATAGTTGCTGGTCAGCGATGACGCCGCGCTCGGACATACGAGTTTGTTTGACAGCTCAAAACTATCGAGATATATCAATACCTACTCGCAAGCCGAAAACAAGATAATGTGAGGATAGAGAGGACTGGACGATTGTTAAAACCAAGAGACTGTCGTAGTCATCGTCACCCGCGCGACGTCGCGTCGCATTTCTATTTTAAACTGTACACGCGAAGCGGACAAAGAGTCGCAAACACACACATCGACTATTGGTATGATCGCCAAGTGACTCCTTAAACATTAGGTGGGACTGGTAGTATTCTTTTTATCTTGAGCCGTTGCTGGAGCTTACTCTGAGCCGTCGACGCAGTAGCAGTGACGGCCAGGGAGAGAGGACGTGTGGCTGGCGGCTGCCGGTGCGGTAGGTTGGCCCTGGAGCCGCGTGTCTACCGTGAACCCGCCGTATCGGGCGATTGCGAAGCGGACGCAGTGTTGTGGCTGGTCTCGTATTCCATGACCTCTTGGTAGATGAGTTCCTTCCACTGGTCGACGGTATGCTCCCTCTCATCGACGCTGTGATCGTACGGACCCGGGGCAGGCTGAAAATCGGGGATGAATTCTCGATTAGTCAACTTTTTCTCATTCGCCAAGCATCGTTTCTTTCATTCATATACAGGTTTGATCATATCTATGATGTTTTTCATAGTTTTCTTTTATGTATGGTATGTTGTACTGAAATACGTGTTATTGAAGTTGCACAGAAACAGATATCTTTCCATAAATACATATGTATATAGATAATAGTTCACAAAGTAAATTGAAAAATGTATAAAGAAAAAGGACTATTTGAAAACAAACGACAAGCTATTTCGACTATAAATTGTAAGAAAGAAAAAAATAATAAACGAAAAGATACACACAGAAAACGGCTATTTGCTGTTATACAAATATCATTTCATCTACCTTATAGATCAACTTTTCTACCTGGAGTACATTACATATAGTATTTCACCGCGTTGCATTAATAAAAAAAGAAAACTCATTTCAAATACTCATTATTCTAAAATATTGATAAGTATCAGGGAGCTCCGCAGCTGGAAATATAACGAAAACGACGAAGCAGCGTCTCTTTTCTGCTGCTTCTTTCCACAACTGAAACGATCACACGGCTGCTGAGCGTTCATCGAGTACTTCCAGCGGCGCAACTCTCGCGACACTTGAAGAGAGCATGATTCTCGAAAAAGCTCCGATCGCGCGGAATACTTACGGCGTTCACTTCACCCTCGTCGTACCAAACATTTATGTAATTATGAAGCAGGGCGTCATCGACGGAGATGCGCCGTTCCGGATCGATGACCAACATTCGTGACAATAGATCCCTCGCCTGGCTCGCTGAAATCGAGAGATACCAATTTGCTCAGCAAGAACGACGTACACATTGAGAGAAAGAGAAAGATCTCAAAGTCGAGATAAGAGCGTTAAACTAGCTGACCGCGCGCACAATGCACAGCAAGGTAGCCTCTGCATTAACAATAACATATATATAGAAAGCGGGAAGGCGCTGGAGCGCGATGTGTGTACGTACCTTTCAAACGATTGTGCTCCGAAGAGTCCGAGGGAAAGAGGACATCCGGAAATAGCCTCTCGAAGGGGTAGCCGGGATAGCGTGGCCGGTTCTCCACGTAGTTCCTCACGGTCGGCTGTAGTCGCTGCATGAACTCTTGCGCCGGAGTTCCCAATTGCTCTGCAAACGAGGTCGTCCCACGTGAGTGTTTCCGAACACATCAAACGTGTATGAATAAGCAAGAGAAATCGTGTCTCACCTATGATTTTGTTCCACTGATCGATGTGATCAGTGCCAGGGAAGAGGACACCACCGCGAATCATCTCACCCATGATGCAGCCCACGGACCAGATGTCAACGTTCTCCTTGTAGCCCATGCCGAGGATGACCTCGGGCGCCCTGTAGTACCTCGTCACGACATAGGGCGTCATCATGAAGGTCGTGCCCGCCGTCCTCGCGAGGCCAAAGTCCAATATCTTGAGGGTGCAGTCAGACTTGACGACAATATTGCTAGGCTTCAAATCCTGAGGAAAGAAAACGCGCGTGACGTTATAATTCGTTCGCTAACGACTGAAAATTGCGTAAGCGAAGCCCAGCGTAACTTCAGCATCCCTCGAGTATACGAGAGAAAAAAAGAAGGCTCTATCAAGTTTGCCGAGCTGTCTTTTACATTCGAAACTCGACGCGCATCGTGGAATTCAAGTTTATACGCGTGGCCTTTGAAGCTTCGTTAGAGTGCAAAGTTGCGAAGCGGGACGGCGAGAGGTAGGTCGAGTAAATCAATTAAAATTCTTATTATGCTAAAAGGATGACGCTGTTAAGTCGCGTGAAATTCTAATGGACTTCACTCAGCTCGCGCGTCTGTGTGTGTGTGTGTGTGTGTGTGTGTAAAGTCTCCACTCTTACCCTGTGTATGATCCCGGCGGAATGCAAATGCTTGATGCCGCAGAGCATCTGGTAGAGCAGGTAGGACATGCGCTCATGGTCCAGGTCCATCTGGATGACTTGGCAGAGGTTCGCGTCCATGAGCTCCATCACCAGATAGACGTCCTGAAACTCGTCCAAGCACCTCTGCGGCGTGAAGGCGTTCAGCAGTCCGATTATCTGCGGGTACGAGCGTATCAATTAATTATTCGCCAGGCTGTGGCTGATGGACACACGGATACTCACGTTTTTGTGGTTGACGAGTTTCATGAGCTTGAACTCCCGGTATGCCCTCTTGGCGTGCGTGACGTTCTGAAAGGGCCTCGAGAGCTTCTTGATGGCCACATTCTGCTGAGTGATTGTGTCGAACGCCGCGCTGCGAAGGGAAATTGCAAAACAAAGAAGGATATAAGTAATTGCTCGCATCGACGCGTGGATGCACTTTACGTTTTCATTCAGAACACAAGCTCGACAACGAAACACTTTTACGCGCTGGCCTCGTTACACAGCGTTATCGCCAAATTAGATTTGCTCGCGTAGGAAGACTTCCATCTACTTTAAAGTTTTATAATACCCATCAAGGTATAGCTCGCTTAACGTAAATCACGGCTTTTTTTTTGATCAGGCATAAACAACGCGGCAATTGCGGATGTAAGTAAATGTAGAATATGACTCGAAAGAAGTCTGAGAAGATGTCTCACCAGACGATACCCTGAGCCCCCGAGCCAATGGGCTTGAGATTGGTGTATCTTTTGAGGATGGTGAACTTGGTGTCCCCGACCTCGACCGTGTAGAACATGGCGGACAGTCGGGTAGTCGACATGTCAGGCCCGAGGTAAGGCATGCGCCTCGCATTCGCAGCCGTGCCGCCGCGTCCCACAGCCGCAGCAGCAGCCGCCGCCGTAGCGCTCGTCGCAGCCGTGGTGCTCGTCGAGGCGGCCGCCGCGCAAGCCAGCTCTGATGCAGTTACGAGATCCTCCTTTACTTCCTCGGCACCGCCGTCGTCACCTCCTCCTCCTTCGCCTGCGCCACCAGCAGTAATAGGCCCTTCCTCCTCCTCCGCCTCCTCGGCTGCCTCTTCGGCCGCTTGCGCCGGTTGCACCACGTCGATGCCCTGCTGTTGCTGGGGCGTCAGCGACGCCGTCCTGCTGCCTATCCTCGGTCAACTGGTGCTTAGCTAGCTCACTGCTACTACTGCACTGCGTCGGCTGCTGCTGCTGCTGCTGAGCTATCCGGAACCACGAGTCTGGATAGACGCTGCTGCTGCTCCTAAGTTTCCGGGCTGCGAGCACGCTGCTGGACGAGTTTCCGGTTTGTCTGAAAAGCAGAGTCGACGGATTTTATTAGATTGAGCTATATCATTTCGAACAAAATGGCCCAGTTTTTTCCCCAACAGCGAAATTTAATATACCGTACCCCAACACACACACACACACACAAAAAACCCTATACACAATCCAATTTGTAAAAACGAGAAAAGTTGAGGTGCAAACAAACGCCAACAACGGATCGCTCGAACCACCCGAACAACGAAATGTAGTTTTCCGCGTACAAAAGTTAACAATTGTTCGTTGAAAACAAAAGCTCCTTTCAATCTCAAGCCTCTCTGGGGTTGACCAAAACTTTTATATTTTTTCACACTCAGCTATTTCGCCATCAAAACACGAAGCAAATCCCATTACACAAATCATTCTTTTTATTATTCCGATATTTTCGCACTCAATCGGCAGCTCGAGCCGTAGTCAATTTAAGCATGCTAATCCCGCGAAAACTCTTTCTTCCGCGCGCATGTATGCATAATTTTGTGCTCTTTCTCTCTCAAGCTTCCGCTGAATATGTATATATCCACCCGCAGGATTTTAATATGTACATACGAGCGGAGAGAGAAAGCTCTTCCTCTCTTCGAGCAACAACGACGATGTTTTCAATTCTATTACCGGCGAGTGATATGGAAAAGCGAACTGGGATTTCGAGGATGTCTTATACTTGTATTTGTCGTAGCAGAGAGATAGAGAGAGAGAGAGTCTCTCTCTCTCTCGCGGGGAAAGGCTACTATATACTGAATATAAGATAATGCTTGGCAGTGGCGCAGATGTCTGAATACTCGACGGCCGGTCGTTAGAGCCCTCTGTGCGCGCTTTTCTCTCTCTGCTCTCTCCTTTTGAGCGGAAGACCTTAATGGTAATTCTCGAGCTTTTTCGCTGCGAGCGCGTAATTGTTTTTTTTTTTTTTTTTGCAAAAGCTCTCTTTCTTTCTCTCTCGTTTTTCGTCGGATATTAAAAAGTGAAAATTGGCTTTGCTGCAGGAACTGGGCGATGAATAGTGCATTTCTAAAGGATAAGATCCCTTCGTTAATTCCGTATAACATGAATAAGATTTCAACTAGTCGAGTGTTTATTGATTTTTATTATCCGCATATAACGCGAGAGCTACGTTTGTATTTGTATATAGGTATAATATCGATGTTAAGTGCTTCATCGCAAGCGTATATAAAAGCAAAGTTTTATTGAACTAATAACCAACCACATATAGCCCGCCCACCGACGTTTTCATCCGAACGCAATTTCCCTCTTTAAAGCTTCTCTCTCTCTCTCTCTCTCTCTCTCTCTCTCTCATTTTTATTCCAGCTCTCTCTCTCTCTCTCTCTCTCTCTCATTTTTATTCCAGCTCTCTCTCTCTCTCTCTCTCTCTCTCTCTCTCTCTCTCACGCACACAAAGCGTATAAACAATGAACTTTAAAATCTCGACTCTCTCGCGACGAGCAATAAAAAATACGTAATCCCATTTACGGAGGAAAAGTCTGCAGAGGAATTCAAGCGGTAATTCCATTGCTGCGCCACTACACGTTATAATAATCTCGTTTTCTACTTTCGTGTATACACACAACTTGATGCGACGAGAAAAGCAGCGGCAATTTTGTTTATGTAAAAATAAAAGAGTGAGAGAAAGAAAAAGATAGAAGTCGACGAGCGAAAAAAATATCCACATTGTTTATGAGCCGTGTATAGAGATATATACTGCAGAGAGATGACGGCCAAAGATTTTCAGCGTCAAAACGATTTTACGCTCGATAGGGGAGAACTTGATCCTACGCTAGAGAGAGAGAGAGAGAGAGAGAGTTAGCCCGGTCAGCGGAACGAGCGCGTTCTCGCGGGGATAATGCTTTTTTTCCTTCCTTTTTTTATAGCCAAAAGGCCGCTATTTTTACGCGAGGCCCGCGAATTGACGTTTTACAGTATTGGATTATCGCGTTATATGTGTGTGTATAGGGATGGGGGTCACATGCAGAAAAGTACACAATCACAAAGTTTGCAGAGGTGCGGCTTTCGAGAAACTGTAATAGGAATCTTTGAAAACTTCGAGAATTTGCGGAATATGTAGAGAGAGGGAGAAGGAATATCGGAATATTTTGAATTTATATATATATCGTATTGATCATTCGATCGGTGGCGGTGGATGTTTGCTGCCAGTGATGAGTTTAATTAATTTTAAATTAAAATAGTTCACGTGTCAATTAGATCGATGTGTAACGCGGTATAAGTTATACTGACGCGAATGAATATTTCATTTTTCGGTCTAGTTTAAAATTAGACCGGTGTATATAACAGCCCTTATAACTTATACATACATCACGCCTCGAAAAACTACAAAAGCAACAATAAGTCAACAACATGCGCCAAAAAAAAAACGTTCTTTCTCAATTTTTCAACTTTACACGCTATATCCACACATGATAACGAAGCGAGAGAAAGCGCGATATAACCCTCGGAATATAACGTCTCTCTAGAGGATTAAATTTTCCCGGCGGTAAATCCGGCGTGCACTACTCCCATCGCGAGTAATTCGATTCGGCGAAATTCCGCGTCAGCCAAAAAGCTACACCGAGTAGCGGTAGAAGGTATATAAACCTATAGCTTGCAACGTCGTCTGCAAAAAATACCGACTCGTCCTTCTCGTTGAGAATTGATGGACCCGATTGAATTTTCGGCTGAGCTTGAGAGCTTCCGTGTGTACACTACGCAGTACAACACATGACGAGTATAGTCGACGAGTAAAGAAGTGAGTGAGATGCAGTGGTGCACTTACCATAAAACGAACAACATTTTGAGAGTGCCAAGCAAGTCAAAGCTTCTGCTGCTGCTGCTGCTGCTGCTGCTGTGACCGACCCAGTTGAGAGCGGAATCTGCAAGGGACGAAGAAGAAACCAGTCAATACGTCGCAAGCTCGCTCTCCATATACGTCGTATACGTATAACACACATCCACGCACATACACATATACATCCATACGCTATAGTATACGTGTATAAAGAGAGTCATGCCAGCCGACGCAAAAAATAACGAGAGACCCGTAAAAAGCGCGGTGATCCCGGCCAGCTGTAATCAGTTTGGCTTATACGGCCCGTGTATACGTGTGTTTCGTTTTTTTACGCGAGAGGCACTAAACAACATCCATCCTGCGGTTGATGCTTCTCGTGTCGCACGCGCGAAACTGTCGAGCGCTAGATAAGCGATATAAATATAAGGCTAGTTCTCTGTTGCTATTGCACATGCGATAAACGTAAGGTATGTGTGTATGTACTGCATATGTACGTCTCGTGCGTTGTATTGTCGAGCGTTCTGTGTGACAAGGACGAATAATAGGTGACGCTGTACACGGGAATGAATGAAAAAAATCAATAGTCCGGCCGCCACCACCGACGACGACGACGACGCTAGTTTCTTCTCTTCCGCTTCGGACACACGACGTCGTCGGACGCTCAATTGTGTGTATGTGTGTGTGTGTGTGTGTGTACTCGAGAGTATAGAGCTTTCGGCGTGTGTCGAGTCATTCTGGGAAAAAGAGGCTTTTCTCTCTGTGCCTTTGATCGTGTGTCCCGGGAAAAAGAGGATTTTCAGACGATGATGATGATGCGAGTTGGCTCATTTGCTGAGTGATTTTTTTGTGTCATCGGGGACTGCCCGTTTTTAGGCGCCAGCGAATTGTTCTCTTATCGTGTCCATGTATATGTATACGAGTTTTTTTTTTAACGACGATGAATGATCGATTTTTTTCTCCTTTTGCTGCACAGCCTGACCCGTTTCTTCTGGGGACGGATCATTAAAAAGACTAGCCGTGCATAGACTGCAGTGAAAATTCGCATATTGTTTTATGTAATACGCAAGTCAAAGGGTGGAAAGTGCACTTTTATGAAATATTTCTCCTATACGCGTGCTCGCAGTAACGAGCAATTTGATGCAGTTAGAGTGTAGTGCGTCGACGCAAATTATATTGCAAAATAAAGCTATAAAAAAATCCTCCTCGTATATACCTATATCAATCTCGAAAAGCAATTCCCTAACAATTTTCACCGACGAGATTATGCTCAGTCCCGCGATATTGGCTTCTGCGCAATCCTGAAAATTAGAGAGAGACGTATAATACTCCTGGCTGCATTACAATATTCCACGTCTTGAATTCCCGTGCCTTCAATAGAGTTCCTATCGATATTTTCTCCTCTCGATTGTTGTATATATACACACACACCCTCGCCATCTCTAAAAATACCTTACAGGTATACTATATATACTCATCCGACACTTTTCCATCGAAACGTATAAATCTCTATTTTTCCTTTGACTATTTTTAAAAAGCGTAAACCTCTCCCAGCAGAAATAGTTGCTCGCTCGCGCGCGCGCGCGCGCGCAATGTCATAGGAATCGAAAGAAAGGCAGGTGTCTTTTAAAAAAAAAAGACTCTCTCGTGTAATTATACAGCCGCAGCGTCACACGTCCGTGAACTTGAAGCAGCAAGCAGCAGTGAGGAAAAAAACAAAATAATGAGATGTGCCGGTTTTAATTATTCCACGAGCAAAAATCTGAACCCTCTCTCGCTCGCTTTATCTTTGCGCCGGGAAATTAAAAGCTCCGACAGGCAGACACCTAATAGCAGAGCGACGAAAATTTATCACATCAACTCGATATCCTCACGTCAGAGTAATTACAGTCCAATTAAGCAAATGCACCAAGTGTGCGAGCGAAGACAATACATACATCTCTGGTTCTACACACACACACACACACACACACACACACACACACACACACACACATACACGATCGAAAGTGCATATATAGCTCGCTCCGAAAAATCTCAAGAGAGAGAGAGAGAGAGAGAGAGAGAGAGAGAGAGAGAGAGGGACGCCAGAGCGGAATAAAAAAGAAGAGGGAGCTGCTGCTAGGTGCACGTCGTAACGACCCCCTCGAACGGCCGCCGGGGCCGCCTTTATTATCGACACGCGCGCGCGCTTGACTTCCTCGCCTCTGTATAGTCCTCCTCTACTGCCTTTACTGCATGCCTGCGTGTATGTCTCTGTCTCTCTCTCTCTCTCTCTCTCTCTCTTTCTCTCAAATGAAAGAGGGCTGTGTATATATACCTATATACGTATACATATAGGTGCACGTGCGCAGCCTGTGTAATAATCGCGAAAACTGCGCGCCGACGCACCGAGTGTAGAAGTGAGAAATCTCAACACTTTTCCTTTTCTTCTCTCGAGATATCTTCGCGAGCTACGAGCTTCCTCTTTGTCTTCTTTATTTTGATCGACGGGGATACGTGTCACGAGGGAGAGGATAGCTTTGTATTATACGTATATATAGGTGTGTTTACAACGCAGAGTCTGAGGAGAGAGAGAGAACGAGAGAGAGAGAGAGAACCTGTGTAAGCGTTTTCAGCGCTGATTGGACTTTGGGCGATATACCTCGATGTTTATCGACGAGAGCTTCTCGAGGGGTATATACGATCGGTTGGATATATTGAATTTTCGCAAACGCTGTTTGACTTGAACTGCCCGAGAATGGATTGCTTGAGAGTTTGGTTTTTAACGAACACGTGTAATTCGTTAGCTTTATCTCCGTGTATATGTGCAGTACCTTGTTTTTACGATACGCCTTGCGTTCTCCTGATGAGTCTATATGTATTATTACTGAGGATGTATACAGGAAAAATTCTCCTTAAAGTAAACAGAAAGTATAGAAGAAGAAGAAGAAACAAGAAGAGCATAATTAACTTTCAAAGTTATGAACAAACCGAGAGCTGTTAATATACTTTGGAAGTACATGCGCGCGCAAGTAGAAAACATCCGGACACGGTCAGACGCCCCTTTGGAGTATAACGAAACTTTATATATACACGTACACAGCTTTCTCGTCGGTGGTGCGCGATAGGTATATAGTTTCTATTTGTTATAGACCGTATTATATACACAAGTAGTCCACGATGGTAAACAGAATGAAGAACGCGAACACGGCCTAGTTTTTCAGGTTCGACCCACCCTATATATATCTTCCGTGTGCTGTGTATAACATATAGCCGTGGGCGCGTCGGAAAGACGCCTCTTTGTTCGCTCGGAAGAGATGAATTCCCAGCGATTTTTCTCGATATATTTTGAATATATAAAGAGCTACATTGGCCCACACACGACGTTTATCAATATAACCGTCTCTCGCGCCGATGAGAGATTGCGTTGGACGCTATAGCTGTATTGCGTATATAATAAGAATAACGCGAGGGATGCGTATAATCTATATATAAAAAATCTCTATATAGTATATTAATAGAAGCAGACGGGATATATACGCAAACGACTTTTACTGCCCTGCTTATCGCGGAGTTCAATTTCTTAGGTGTATTATGTATACACGACGCGCAGTAAATGGCTTTATTGTGTACAGCGCGCGGGCGCGCACAGCTGCCAATAAACGGGGTTATTTGTTCCCTGCTGCAGCGAAACCCCGTGTGTAATAATTTACAGCCGAAATGTGTGTGTATATATACCTGTACAGCGATAGTCACCGTGGAGAATTCCGAAATTGTATTCCTCGGGCTTTGAGTTATGCGCTCTATATTGCTGGGGTTGTACATGTGTGTGTGTGTACAGGTGCGCGAAGGGAATTACTCGTCTCGTGAATTATTTCGCCCTGTTTATACCAAAAGACAAACGCTAGCCTATAGTGGCGGCTTTTCGATGTGAATGTTTACTGCATCTTTAGAATAATGTTAGCGAGAGTTTAAAATTCAGGATGCGTGCGCCGACGACA
The DNA here is from genome assembly GCA_012977825.3 of Pteromalus puparum. Taxonomy (NCBI): domain Eukaryota; kingdom Metazoa; phylum Arthropoda; class Insecta; order Hymenoptera; family Pteromalidae; genus Pteromalus; species Pteromalus puparum. The sequence continues at coordinate 57,465,924 of CM053168.1, forward strand.
GAAATAAAATACCGCAGTACAGTATATAACCACGTACAATTATCAGCTGATTCGACGGAGAGAATGTTCGATCATGCTGAGAATATAGACTCTGCATTCAGTCTTGGCGCAGTAATGATTCAATCAATTAGCCCTGCCGCATCTCTCTTGATATCGTCTTCAGTGGCTTTTCAATTTCACCGCGTCGCAAGCTCGATGATGCAAGAGATTAATTCGAAATTGCGGGGAATAATCAAGATCCCACCTATCAAGCACTTATCGATTAATCATCATCCCCTACTTCGATGCTGCCGCTATGCTTTAACCTATACATATACACACATCACCGTCGAGTCCAACAACCCTCTCTCTATATAATACCCATCTGAATTCCAGCCAACTCTCCACCTCTCAAAAAAAAAAAAAAAATCCAGCACTGCACACACACACGCACACACACACACACACGCGCGCGTATGTAAAATTTTGCAGAGAGAAAGATAGCTACCGAACTATATAGCTCGGCGGCAGCAGCTGTTCTCGCATAAGCGGGCGACACGCCAAGTTCGCGCTCGCATTAGCCGAAAATCCATAAGCCAGTGTGCGGCGGCTCTTTCCCCCGGTGCGTCGTCGGTGAGAGCCGCGATTGCGCGCTGCTGCTGCCGGTGGTACTTCCTGAGAGAGGGTGGAGACGTCGCGACGACGCATGAAAAAAAAAACTGTTTTATGGGCTAGTTTTCGATTTCGAAAGCACACGGTAATACGCTTCAAGAGCCCCTTTACGAGCTAAAAATTAGCCGGAGATCCTTAATCTTCTCGACCGCCACCGGTTAGTGTAATCGTTGAAGTTTAGCGTCAGGGCTTGTTAAAGCGCGCCTCAAGCCTCTCTGGAGAGAGGAATTATATGTAGCGTAAAACTGTGCCTGTAATTTTGTAACGAGAAAGGAGGGAAACTTTCGAGCAATCGTACATGCGCTCTTTCTTTTACTGCATTTTTAAAAACAATTCCAAGCTCGCAGAAACTCTCTATTTGCGTGTTATAAAACCGAGACGAAGGATTTCTTCTTCTCTCTTCTTTCTCGAAGACTTATTAAAAAACTTTTCGAATAAAACGCGCGGGAAACGAGAGACACTGAATATTTCTATAGTCTTTATACAACTGAGCGAGCTGAATCAATTTTCAAAAAAAAAGAGAGAGAGAAAAAATTCTTTGGCTGCAGAACACAAGAAGAAGAACAATCGCCATAGCTGCACTACAACTGGCGTATAGAGTATCAGCCTATTTTAAAAATATTGGATTTCAGAGTAAAGTTCCAGCAGCGGCACTTGACTATGAGCGAAATACTCCATAGGATGTATTATACTCTCGAGCGGGCGCAAAAAGCCTGCGCCAATGCGTCTTTCGCTTTGATGCAACGTTATATACGCTCAGCTATATACCTTTTCTAATGCACGCTCGCTCGCTCGCGCGCTTAGAAACGAGCTACCTTTTGTTTCAGAGTGCACTTCTGTCTGATTTTTACGCCGGAAACTGCCTGCTTCTTTCCTACATTCTCACGCGCGCTCTTATTTCTCGTTTCTTTTTCTATCCGCTCTTGTAATATACAATGCAATAACGCGAGAGGGAAGTGTGTACAGCGTGTGATAAAGGATGCGCGAAAGTGATTGATGCATTGAGGAGCGGCGGGATGTATAATTCCGCGACGTTCTTGAATGATGGAATGCCGTGTGTAGGTGTACGCACGTTTATATACGAGAGTATAGAGAATCTCTCGTTTCATAAATTTCATTTACGCGAATGGCTTTTGAGTTCTTTGGAGATTGTCGTCGACGACACGTGTACAGCAACGATTGCACAGCACCGGCGTGTGTTTATAATTGGATCGATTGTCGACGGAAACTCGTTTCACAAGGACTCTTTTTGAAAATTTTTTTACAAAAGAGTCCGAGCGGAGAGCGAATAAAAGGATGATGTAATTGAATGCAGAGGCAAAGTTGTAAAAAAAAGTTCGCTGCATAACGAAATTATATACGATGCTCGAAGTTCGCCATACTCGTCGAAAATAAAAAGTTATAATTAACCCTTGTAGCAGTCGTAAAAAATTTTTTTTTAGATGCAATTAACAAGATTTACTTCCTTTCAACGCGCGCATGGATACAGAGGAGTGGTACACGTGACTTATAACAACGAGCGCAGTAAATTCTGACTATATCAGAGCCAAAGAAATATACTTAAGCGAGTTATTTAGGAGTCGCAGAAGATTATGCCTAAGTCAGGGGGGGGAGAAAAGCTCTCTCCGCGCGCGTACACACATTAGTGCCGGCTCGGAAAACAGTAAATTCCGGAGCAAAATAAACTTTTTGCTGACCCGGCGAAAAGCGCTCCACCGAAGAGAATTAGCCATTTCTTCCATTTCCGCTACAGCTGATGGACGCTCGTAATTTTTCTAATTAACATCAGCGATTTTTTTCACCGATGTATCATTATTATAGAGGGTCGCGATCACGGCATGCGTGTGTATATATACATACTTCGCTTGCGGAGCAAACGACGATTGTTTGTGTGTGCATTGTGTGCGCGGCTGCTTATGAAAGAGACTGTATACACACGCGCTGGAGGTGGTTTAAAACTGAGCACACGCAACAGGCGCAGGTGCGGAGAGAAGCTTTTTAGGCTGTTTTTTTTTCTTTGTCGTGTGTCTTTGTTTGTATAATATGCATACATAGACTGCTAGAGAATCGATGCGCGCATTTGGAAGAGGAAAGAGTGTATAATATAATTGAAACGTATTGCGGCTGCAACGTGTCTAATTATAATGCGGATATACGTTCGTGAGCGCAGAGATATGTATGTCAGCGCCGATGAGCTATGCGATAATTAGCAACGAGGGAGGAGGTGGGTGTATGTGTATTATGAATCGAATCGAGTCGTGTATACACGTGGAGCCGTTGTTGTATACCGTTATAACATGTTACGTGGAGGAGGGAAAATGTTATGCTTTTGAAAACGTTGATACAACGTGTGTGTGTGTGTGTGTATATTTCTCGTAACGATGTCAAGTGCTCGACAAAGAGTATCAAGCGAAAATATAGCTTCGTCTCGTCAATTAGCGAATTAAAAACCCTGTACAGTATAACGGCCCTCGAAAAAAGCTCCCTTTTCTCTCCTCATACTCTCTCTCTCGGAGAGTCGTATCACACACGAGCAGAGCTTTCACCCGCGCTTGCAAGAGAGAGAGAGAGAGAGAGAGAGAGAGAGAGAGAGCTGGAATAAAAATGAGATCGATATCGGATTCGCTGCAAACGGATTTTCCCTCCTATATACATGTATATACTTCGCAGGCGGAGAACGGAGCCGAAATTCGGCCCGACTTTAACGAGGCGTCCCGGCGTGAATATTGCAAGCACACACCTCGAGAGGAATCAATCGCCAAGACGAGCTTTCACGCTCCCGTGTATACATATAGCTATATATACGCGAGAATCCTTATTACGACTCGAGAGGCTCGAAGTCACTCGATTCGCACAAGGGTGTGTATTCGCAGAACGAGCGAGAGAGATCCGTACGTGAGATAGAGAGAAAAAATTCGAATTACAGCGGGGAGTAATTAGCGTAAGAAAACAGCCGACCCCCATGGAAATTCAGCACCGGTATGCGAGAGCGCAAACACACACGTATATAGTAGAAGAAGCGGCAGCGGCGGCGGTGGCGGCAGAAGCATCGGAGGGAGATAGAAGTGTCTCGAGGGGTGCAGGCTCGGCTCTCGTGCGCGGAAAGGAGAGCAGCAGCAGCTAGAGCGGGAGGGAGAGATAAAAGAGAGGGAACGAAGAATATAAATAAGAGCAGCAGAGGCCCTGTATAGTAGTAGGGGAAAGAACAACCTGCGGCCGGCGCGACTGACTCCCTCTACGTATATACATATACACGCAGAGGGGCTGCTGCTGCTGCTGCTGTATAGGGTCGCAGTGACGTCGGAGGGTGGCCACCGCCGCCGCCGCCGCCGATCAATACCGTGCCACGCCTCGGCGGAGCTTCTCTCCCTTCTCTCTCTCTCTTACTCTTTCGCGAGCAGAGAGATGCGCGAGGAGTGGGAGTCTTAACCTGCAAAATCGAACTCTGCACCGGCTCTCTCTCTCTCTCTCTCTCTCTCTCTCTCTCTCTCTCTCTCCGCACAGATCGATCACGAACACGGAGAGAAAAGAGGCTTTAATTTCGCGATCGGTGAACAACAGCCAGCAGCCGCAGCGCACCGCACGTGCCGACACGCGTGCTGATCTTTGAAAATTATGACATGTAGCTCCTCTCTCTCTCTCTCTCTCTCTCTGTATAGGATGTGTGTGTATAGGTATGGGTATACACAAAGAGAGCGAGAGATATATAGGAGCGGCGCTCGGCGCAGCGCGGCGCGATCTATATTAGCCGGGCGGCGAAAAGCCTGCATCAGCCGCGGAGGAGGCTAACCTCAAGTGGCAGCGCCGTGCGCGCGGTGCAATACACTTGCCACACAACGTAATCGACTCGGCGAGGAATATCGAATGTGCAAACGTCGGCGGCCTACATTCAAGCGCTACTAGCGGACCATTACATAATTACAGCTGCTGCCTGCTACTACCGCTGCTGTTACTACTGCTGCTGCTGCTGCTGCTAGCTATACTGATGCACTCACCTGCACACTAATAAGATGATAGTACTGATAGCGCTGCACCGCTGCTGCTGCTGCTGCTGCTCCGATCTGGTCTGCGTGCCTGTGCGACGGGAGACGCTCACCACTTTCTCACTCGCGTGTCCGTGTGTCTGTGTGTAGGATACGACTACGAGGACGATCCAAGCGAACACACGTTACGACTGCAGGTTTCCTCTTCCTGCTTGGCTGATCATTCCTCTCTTTCTCTCTCTCCGTCCGCGAGTTGCTCGTTGTAGACAGTATAGGGTAGAAGAGCTTCCCACTTGGCGTTTATCGTGTATGTGTATTGTTGTCGCGCGGGTGAGAGGTAGGATTAGGCACTAGGTGCAACGACGGACGGCAGCGTCGACGAGCGGCTGACGTCACTGCGGCAGCGGGCAGCACTACTAGCGGCACCAGCAGCAGCCATCATACGTCGAGCCTCTCTCTCTCTCTCTCTCTCTCTCTCTCTCTCTTTCTCCGTCTGTCCGTGTGTGTGTGTTGTGCGTTGCTCTTCTCTTGATACTGCTCTCCACTCTCTCCTCTTCGGACACAGCCCCGCGTAGGTATATACTCGTGCTCGTGCGTGGACTGCGCACCGTCCGGGTGGCGACGACGGATTCACACACGAATTTCTCTACGTATAGGAGATAAAACGCGACGGACAGCACAGCGCGGGCTACTCTGCGAGAGAGAGAGCTGGCTCCAGAAGCCGCGATGGCTCGTATTTTTCTGCCCGCGCAGCCGCACACTACTGCAGGTGGACGTCCGAGGAGGTGGAGGGGAGTCCGCCGCTCGACACGCCTCCGGATTCAGATTGGTCGCTCGAGGGGAGCGCGCCAATTGCCGGATTTTTTGAATGAATCGAGATCGGGATAGATAGGATTATTTCGCCCCGTATACGTTGCTATGATAATTGTCGAGATTTAGATCTCTTACTTATGCCTGAGATTTTGGTCGTTTGATTCCAAGGGCCGACGCACTTTTACCGCGGGTGTGTAATTTGATTTGGATCTCGAGAGGGTGCGATATGCAGCTTCTTAGGTATGGGGTACGGCGTGTTTTTGAAATAAGCTTATATTGACCTATGAGATGGACCGATACGCATGCGCTCTTACATCAATTCGAGTATAATTTATTCGGTTGTGCGCGAAGGAATAACAGTATAGAAGGAGAGTTGAGATATGTGTGCGTGCCGTTACGAATCGAAGCTGTACGATGTTCCGAATAGATAGGATGCACTAGAAATGCGCGATAAAAGTTTGTTCGGATGGTCTTGGGATCGAGTTAGCTGATTTGGATATCTTTTATTTTTTATTTTAGATAACTCATTCGAAAGTAGTTCGAAGAATTATTGTAACTCCGAAAGAGTAAATTAAACTCCCGAGAAATTCGAGGCATTTAAAAACCGTTCCACCGATCCCACTTCTCAATCAGCAAGTCCGCGACCACGTGGTCAGTCCGATTCTGCTCCGTTCCTTCCTTATAGCCAAAAGATCGCGATATATTAGCATAACAAGTGCCTGCCTGATCATAATAAAGATTACAAAAACAGTACTCACGGCTTGCAAAATCATGCAGTCGTCGAGTTTGACGTCGATGCAAAAGTCGGATCCGCAATTTGTCGACTGCAGACGACGCAACTAACGAGATTCCGTTTATTCATCGAAGATTGCACCGATGAAGTGCGGATATGGCAGCGTTCGTGTCAAGAGTCAATCAGATCGATGCCGTGCAGCTCGACGATGAGATCTACAAGGTTCTGCGGAGTCAAACGGACGAGGTAACCAAGTATTTCGCTCCGGGAAAGGTAGTCAAGTGGCGGCCGGAGATCGATGTTCTCGTCAAGTATCTGATATGGAACTACTCGCTCAAGACCAACAGCTCGAGCTTCGGCCAGAGGTTGTTGAATTTGTCCTACAAGAATTTGGATAGGAGAAAAGCTGTGCTGCTGTTTTTGTTCTTATCGATACCCGATTACCTTCGGGAGCGACTGGTCAACGAGAACTTCATTCTGGAGAGGTTGCCATCCAACTACCAGAGGAGCAAGTACAAGGGTTATATCGAACAAGTGGACAACTTCTTTCATTTGTTGAATTTCATTTGGACCTTCTTCTTTCTACATTTGGGCAATCAGCCACGATATATGGAAAAACTCTTGGGTATTTACAATCAATCTTCCACCATGAATAAACCCAGATCCATCGGATACTCCTACATGACCAGAGAACTGCTTTGGCACGGTTTGATTGAACTGTTCACCATCAGCTTGCCAATGATAGACTTTCGACGCATTCAAAAGTTGTGGAACAGTCTGTGGCTACCAAAGAAGAAAGAGAAAAGTATTGTTGTTAATTGTAAACTGGAGGCAAATTCAATCTGTTCTTACTGCAATCAACCACCAATTCTACCTAGGTGGGCAGGTTGCCCCCATGTTTTTTGTTATTATTGTTTAGAGGCACTATTTACTATCATGGATCCTTACAAATGTCCAATTTGTGATGATGAACTATTTTCCACTGATATGAAGACATTTTTGAATGTTTGATACTTTTGTATAAATTTAAAACTTTATTAAAAATAGTGATACAAAAAAATGTTTTTTTTTTTCTTATATCAAACCAACAATCATCAACATGAAGGTATTAGCATTCATTATTGTACTAAAGTATAATTCTATATTAGGTATGTATATAGAGCATGCACACGTACAGATACATACTCTCACATTCCCATATTTGTATCTATATTCATTTGAGAGCTAATCAAAAAATTCCTATCGAAACATCATTTTTAAAAAATATCATTCTTAAGTCTTATAAAATGCTTCTTCTCATGACGCATTAATTGCAACCTATACACATAAGAGCCAAAATTCTTCACTTACCAAAGCACAACATGAACAATTAAAAGACTGTTTTCTGGTTCTCGTCTGTCTATAAATAGTCAACTACTCTTTTTCTCACATGTTAATGATCTGCTTTCTTTTTCATACTCAATATCAAATTCTCTCTCTTCAACATTTCTTTATTTCACTACACTTTTTATAACTATGATGAACAGTTCAACAACAATATTTAATAACAAAATCAAATTGTAGTAGAATAAAAGCAATGATGAATTGAATTGATGGTACAAATATATAGCTGATCAACATGCAAGAAAAAATGTAACCAACCATTGCTGGATTTTACATAAGTAATTTAAAACGGAAAAATCGGTGATTGTTTTTGTCATGATCTTTACCCCAGAGCAAAAAAATGTCAAAAAGTCTGTTTTACAAAAATGTATGGTGTATCATTCCGTTATTCAATCATTGTGGCTTGTGTGCATTTTTCTAAATTGCATTCAGGTGCTTTATTTCATACCTCAATTAAGATAGTCTCTCGTTAACGCTAATACTTAATCATTTATTTATGTATAAATTTAATTTCCATTCCTTCTTTATATAATTTATTTTATACTAATTTCTGTCGTAACTAGCGCAGAGACCAAGGCAACAAAGGGCACCTTGGTAATTTTATGTTACATTTTAACGCATGTAGTGCAAGGGTTTTATCATCCTCAATAGTAAACACCCTAGACGCTCTTACAACAAGTACAATAAATCATTGAGAAGAAGAAATTAATAATAGTACGCCTGTAAACAATCACATAGACACATTTTAGCTTACTAACGATAGTTCACGCGTAATTCATTCGAAAACATATTTCAATAATTATCTCAAGCATATTACCAACAACAATAATAAACGCTTAAAACTGTACAAGCTTAGTCAACAACTCTCAGCGGTAAAATCGTTCGTTAGGTAAACTCAAAAAATTCTGTTTGAGAATCGAGTTCTATTGCAAATTTATAAATAACGACCAGAATTTTATTATCAAACATTGTTACCCGACAACTGGCATTTACGCGAGTTTTACCTAACGCTACATTTGATTGAAAAAAAAAAGAAAAAAATGATTTAAAATTGTTCAATAATTTATAACGAATCATATATGTATAGAGTATGATAAACATGTGCTGAGCGTGTTCGTGCGCGTACAATTGTGAAAAAAGAGAGACAGAGAGTTCACTAAAGAAAGAGATAAAAGAGTAATAATACTTTGGTCCTTTAAAATTTTACTTTTCGAGTTATACTGATAACAAGTACTGAATAAATAACTTTAAAAATCAAGAAATACCGGCTATTCCATCATTGCAAACGCGTTCTTACACTTTGTCGAGTACGTAAATTACAATTTTCAAAATTTGAACGATGTATCACGCCGAGGTCAATATAGTTCCAGAAAATTACCAAAAAAAAGAAAAAAAAATTTAAACAGGCTTACGCGGAGAGCACAGTAGCACAGGGGCACAGTATTTGCGACGCTTATTCGTCATCATACAATAATTTGTTAATAAACGGTGTAAGTCTGTTTAGACCGTTATACACTTCATTCCTTTCTTCGTTGCGAGATTATATAGGTACAAAAACTTGACTAAATCACTATACTCTTAACTTCTACTCTTAACTCCTTAGGAATAAAGCTCTCTTATCTTATTAATAGAACAACTAGAACGTGTTTCTCATCATCACAGACAAACGCGCGCCACGGCGCGATGTAAAGTCGACTAAGACGTATTCAGCGAAATTCCATACGCATTAATGTGTCACACACAGCGTCTACACACCTGTGCTCTATGTCTGTTTGTCTGTTTCTTCTCTTTCTTTCTTTCTCTCTCTCTCTCTCTCTCTCTCTATCTCTCTCTCGCTTCATTACAACTCTTTCGCTCTTCCTTCCTCTCTCGGTCTCTCTTTGAGAGTTACGCATGCATCCGTTTATATTGCTTTTATTAATCGTCTTATTTTACTTCCTTCTCGACGAGTCGAGAACGACATTTTAGAACAGTATTCTGTACTTTTTGTTCGGTCGTTCGACGGATGCACTATGCCACCTTAATTAATTAGACGAACGTGCGCGCAATGAAAAATTCGTGCTATCGTTGCGCCCGCGTTAATAATTATTATATATATAATGATGAAAAGCAGAAAAACAAAATAACTTATTCTGCTAACTTAAATCTATATCGCACCGCCTGGGCGCTGTTATAATATGAACACGTGCAAAAAAAATGAAAAAAAAAAAGAATAATAATAAGTATATAATAAAGATAACGAACTAGGATACTCGTTGGACTAGTGTCTGTTCGAAGCAAGAGAAAGCGAAATGTATCAGCAAACCTCCATAAATGACAATGTTTATGTATAGTATTAAAATTACGCAACAACTTTCAAGTATAACTTGCTTCGCTTTTTTGCCTATCGCATTTTTTAGGAAGCACGCTTGATTTCATTACCAATTATTACTTTCGAGACTGCATTTGCGAACCGGCGTCGGCGGTGTCGCTGATGCGCTTGACGAGAGCGATGCAAATTTCCTCTCTGCTCCCGGTGCTGCACTGCCAGAGAACGGACTAGTTCGCTTGTTCATTTCTGTAATGAGGAAACGATATCATTAAACTGCTGCTAATCGGAAATGAACGATCATATCATACGAAATTGAATACCAACCAGAAATTAAAAGCATTATTTTGCGTCTAGCTCCCCATGCAGTTATGCCGATCTCTACGAGATCTTTTTCCACAAGCGACGGGAAAGTTGCCATATCGACTTCATGGGATGCAAATAGACCTAGCACATACGATATAAAGCAAATTTGTCATTTTGCGACGTGCGAAACGGCTTGTGAAAAACAATATCATGCGTGGGATTACCAAAAAAAAAAATACGTTTAAAAAACTTACGGATGTATTTTTCAAGACCTACGCTGGTTAGCATGCTAGCGAGATCGGTGTAGTTTTGTGATGTGATTTTCTTCAACTGGAATTTGGGCATATTGTCGAGATAGTTGGAAGTCATGCCGGTAGATTTGGCATTTGAGCTGTCGTCCTTTGTCGAAGTTACGCCAAAGTCCTGAGTGGACGTTAGATTTGTTGGCGTAGTTGAGTCTTTCCATAGAGATGAGGTTTGGCCGAATGATTCCTGAAAAAAAAACATAAACTTAAAACCTGCTTCTAGAAATAAATTATAGAAGCCTTATTATCTCTTGACTTACGCTGCTGTTTTCGGTAGCAGAATTTAATTCGGGAATCGTTTGACTGAATCCGTATCCTGACCAAACGGAAGTAGGAACTCGATAATCGTTTGCGTTTGGCTTGGTCTGCATGGCCTTCAAGGCCAACAGTTTTTTCTGTTCGTAATCGAACGTCATCGTGGAAAAGTCCTGTAAACTCGACTGCATATCTAGCTGCGTCGTTTTTTTCTCGTTGCCCGTAATTAGAGAGTTATTGGCAAGAGTCAAATCGGATAACACATTTGATAAATCTGAAAACCGAGGAAACATTTTAGTTTAAGCAGTTATTTTTTTACCAATTTTATGCACTTGATTGAGATTCATTTAGTTACCAAGATTCGAGCTCATTTCGGAGGAACAGCCAGAAGAATTTGAACTTGGATCAATTGGCGAGACGTTTCGTGGACTTAAGGCTGGACTCGAAAGTGAACTCGAAACACTACTTATTGTAGAGAAAGCTGAAAAAAAAACAAATAAATTAAGATTTTATAACAACACAACCCCTTTTTCGATTTTTAGCGATGAGAAATCGTCTAATACTAACCACCGCTATCCCTGCTGTCGTTAGCGAACAAACCACTGTTCCGCATGCCGCTCAAGAAAGCCCCACTGAGAGTAGAGTTGAGACTGGTATTGGAATGCATATGCGCTCCTAATCCCAATAGTCCTTTGGCAGCGTTTTGCAGCACTTGCTGCTGCTGTTGTTGTTGTTGTTGTTGCTGCTGCTGTTGCTGCTGTTGCTGCTGCTGCTGCTGTTGCTGCTGCTGTTGCTGCTGTTGTTGCTGCTGCTGCATTGTCAACAGATGGCTCAAGTGAGGTGGATAAGCGTATGTCGGCGTTAAGTGATTCGCATGTATAGATATCGGCGAAAAGAGGGATGTTGGTACAGGGGCGAGAGTCCAGTGCGCAGGGAATCCCATAGCATTAGATGGCGAGGGATGCAGACTCTGGCTCGAGGACAGTCCGCAGAATGATGGTGGTGGCGTGCTCACGCAGGAACCGTTGCTTGGTACGTTTTCTGAAAAATCATACACTGTGTAAAATAAATATCGTTTTATTTCAATCAACAGCCTTGCAAAAATTTACCGTTGATAATGAAGGGTCCCAGGGGTACAGAGCCTCCTTGTAGAATAAAGCTCGTCGAGTTCGAAGCCACGTAAGTCTGCGGAATATCGGCGGTGACTTTAGGTTCATCTAAACCTAAGAGCTGTCGTCTGGCCTCGTATATGTTGCTGGCGTTTCTCTCAATGCCTTTGACGACGATAGAGAGCGTACTTTGTTTAGGCTTGTGACGAATGTTGATGAAAACGTCCAGCGATTGCATCAGTCTTGACACGTCGTCTGTCGTAACAGTGTTGATCGACTTCTCCGGTAAATCGAACATCAGTACCAACGGCAGCGAACCCTGTAACAAGAAAAAGTATTAATTAATCATGTGATTGAATGCATTACTCGAAAGATACAATAATTGATGTACTAACCATAAGTTGCTGACGGGCCAAGTACACATTGTGAATAGAGCCAGTAATCGTAACGTTGCTTTTCTTCAAGCTCGGTATATTTGGATCACCTGCATCAGGAAACATGATTTGCGTGGCAGTGGTCTGCATAATCGACTTTAGATTGTTACTCTGTTTGCCTAGGACAACGCTGTGATGTTGAGGAGATATCTCCATGGACATCTGTACTTGGATTTGGCTCTGTAAAAAAAAGAGTTGACGATTGAAGTGAATATCGAGAAAATAGAATATTTAAAGCTGAAGCTTTAAAATTTGTCATGCGCACGATTCGCTCGAAGCTTGAAATTTAAAAGTTAACGTATACTCACAGCTAGGTTCTCGCACATGTGATGAATGAGCAGTACAGTGGCTTCTTTGACTTTTGAGACCTCCCATTCGCAGCCCTTGACCACGACCAGCGTAGCGTGAAGCTTAGGCCTGGTACGGAACATCACCTGAACGTTGTACTTCTCTTGGATCTTCACGATGTAGGGCGAAGTGGAGAACGGCGTAGTGTTGGCCGCGGTAGCGATTTGCGAACTGCTGCCCATCACCGGTAGCTCGAACGAAAAGATTAGCGGCGTCAGAGTCTAGATCGAAATTAGAGCGAATTAAATAACGTAGATTTTCGCTAATTCAATGAGACTAGAGTACACATTCATTAGTAATTAGTATAACTCACCCTAACGCGAGCGCGTGCTTTCTCGACACCTTCCATATCACCGGCGATCGAGACCTGGTTGCTCTTCTCCTGGTGGTTACTGCGATTGCTGTCAGGGAAATGGATATGACAGCTAGTCTCCTCCATGACTTTCTTGATGGTGAGTCCACCCTTGCCTATGATATGCGAGTGGTCGGTGTAGCTAACGTCCAGCTTCATAGTCACCCGGTTGTTCTGCTGCAGATAGATAAACAAACATGAGATTTAGTAAAAAGAATTGTTCTCAGAAAAAAAGGAAAAATTACGAAGCTAGCGGTGTTATTACGTACTCGTGTGTCCAGAACCTGAGTTATCTGCTCCTTGGCCATGCGTACGTTGTCCTGGAGACCGGCCACTTTAATGTGCGGATCTGTAAACAAAAAAGCTCATTAGAATTCATAATATACGGAAATGCAACTTCAACTCGCGCACACATACACGCGATTTCTCTATACAGCGATGAAAACAGGAAAGTCGAAAGACACCAGACTCACTCAGCACTGCATCATATTATTCGCGGACTTTATGTAACTAATTCTTTTCATTGCCGCTGTCAAGATAATGAAACACGCGCAGCGATCGACGACGTGCACTACACGCACTCTCCTCTCCCACGAGAGAGAGAGAGAGAGAGAGAGAGAGAGCGATATACCGAACGAAGCTGCTCAACGAAATTAATAATAATAACCGAAAGAGTTGGCAAAAAGAGACGAAAAAATATTCGCTGATACAGAACGTCTGGCTCAGCGAAATTTCCATTCAAATGAGTTGCTCGTAGCCGTGAGCGGTAAAGTAGCAACGTCAAAAGAAGCTAAGGCAAAAAAAACAAAATTGAAATAATTCGCGAGAATCGGAGCGGCGTTTATTATCAAAGCGGCGGAAAAATTCGCGAATCTACACACACGCACACGCATTCGCTCCAACGATCACGATAATAAGCATTGAAAGGAGACCAAACGCCAAAGTAATACTACTCACCCTTCTTAGACTTGGCGCCGATCTTGAGCCTCGACGGCCACGTTATGAAAGTGCTAGTCTCCTCCATGACCTGCAACATACACACACACACACACAGAGCGTAGATACGCTCAGGTCAGCAGTCGGTTCTCCTCCACCACATAGCGATGACGACCTTCGCGGACTGTACACACACGTATGCGTCCCTCTCTCGAGCCCGGACTGGAACCCGCGCGATAACGCACTCACTCTTTTCTCTCTCTCTCTCTTTCTCTCTCTGTCTATCTGTCTGTCTCTGTCAGGCTCTCCCACTACTCTCGTGTATGCGTTGCGGCGATGTATATACGGTAGCGTGTTTTAATGTAGTACACCTTCTCGGAGCCGACTTATCTGTGCGCACGACGCGCTAGTACTGAGCTTGTGGTGTACGTGAGCGGTTGACTCGAGGCTCGAGAGAGCAAGAGAGAGAGATACTCTTTTTTTTGGCTTTTTTTCTTCGACGAGAGCGAGTCGCCGGCTTATTTTAGACGGACGAGGAAGGTGTGTGTAATGAGACTCTATACGCGAACGCGCACACGAGAGAGTTAGAGACTGAGACGGGTTCGACCACTGCTCTCTGGACAGACTCGTTTTGTGTATATGCGTGCACTCGCGCCCCGGATACTGTGTACACTGGAATGCGAGAAATTTTTCATCGGTTGATATCGACGCTAATATCAACGATTACGCTTTTTACGTTGCGCTCCGATTTTTGGATGCGACACACTGTGCGTGCTTAGAAGAGAGGGAGGGAGAGAGATATGTGGTGAAAGTTATGCGCGAAATTCGCTTAGATAAGTCTTACGTAAAAACGAGGAGCGAAGAAAAAAATCGGCTAAGCGTTCAAAGTCAACGTAAACTTGGAGCGACTGCCGGTTCTCGAGAGTGAAAATACATATGCCGCGACGTAGGGGAAGTTTCCGCGTTGACCGGAAAAATCGCGCCGATACCGGATACCAGCTTATAAATCTAAAGTGAAATTTCCCGAATAAACATGTAGTATATACGCGCAGTAGACAGTCTCGAGCTGATAACCGATCTATCTATAATCACGAGAAATTACGCATTCAAGTCGCGCGATCGCTTGCATAACCCGAGACGAGACGATGCACATGCCCATACCTCCTCGTAGCATCACTAATAGTGCTGCTATTACTCCCGCGATGCTTGGGCACAGCTAAGTATACATTCCTCGAGTGCACAGACTCGCTACATGACGCTCGGCATCGCACACCTCCGAGGAGTGGATATCACGTACATAGATACACTCCGACGTCGCGCGTGTGTGTATTGTATATTATGAACCGCGGTAAAAATTTTTTCGATTCACGCACACACAGTGGGAGAACGAGAAAGCGGACGGGCCGAACTGAGGCCGCTCTCGCGTCTGGCCGGCGGACGTATTATATTTAAGCCGGCCCTATAAATAATCACAACGACTGTACGACTAGTCGCAGCTTCTTCGGCACATATTTCCAGCTGCTGCTGCTGCTGCTGCTGCTGCTGTTGCTGCTACTGCGCGAGCGCTTTACGCAACCGACGTTTACGAATTACGTGACACACACGTACACACACTCACGGCGCGGCTGATAACACGACTAACTTTTTTTTTGCGCGCTGACTTTTTTTTTATTGCTCGCTCATGTCTCTGGTCGTATGCGTATAGAGAGAGAGAGAGAGAGAGAGAGAGATACAGACGTAAGCAGTGGCGGCTTTATCTGGACGTAGCCGGGAAGTGTCGCGGGTCGTCTGTGTGTGTACATAAGGGGATAGGAGAGCCGAGGCTGGCTTACCTTGTGGAAGAACATGTCGGCAGTCTCGCCGTTGCTGTCACCTGTTGCCCCCGAGTCGAATAGAGAGGTGCATGAAAAAGAGAAAGGTGCAGTGAATTTTTAGTTTTAGATCCAATGGCGATCGATTTTTTTTCACCTAGTCCGCGAGTATATGACCAGTGTGACGAACGCATTTTTCGGCGAGACGAGAGCTTTTGAAAATTTTTAAACATTCTTGCATTGCATAAAATCGTAAAAATAAAGCCACAGAATTTGACCGCGACGGATACAGAGCGAGTTGACCGAAGAAAAATCTGCACACGCGCTTTTCGTGGTCATTGACACCGCGTATCTAAACATCGCTCTCGGCTTACAAACTCTCCCGTGTTACCCGCACAGGTACACAAATGATTTATGACGCGCTATTATGCGCGAGACTCGATGTAATTGTTTGTATTTACAAACGAGAACGTTAAGAGTTAATTTTTACCGAAATATCGGGGACACGAGCTGTCGACGTTATTTATTGCACGACTATGTCGATCAGCGCAAACACTGCACTTGTTGCACGCGTTGTTGCTACTTGAATAATTAATATTTATTGACATTTACGACGTGTTTTATGACGTTGGGAAGCGATTGTGATTCTGAGCGCCGTAAAATTGATACAAAAATGTTTTTGCGACTATGAAAAAATTGACGAAAAAAAAAATGCTAGAATATTTTGGTAAATAAATTCGTCGACTCTGGAGGAAGAATCGTGACAGGCAAAAAAATACCTCCGAACGCGAACACGAAAAACTTCCTTTATACGCGTATATCTGCGATAGTTTGCTCGAGGAGTTAAAATCGTCGCGCTTCAATGACAGTAATTCTTATTTACAAACAAGAGAACACTCGGAAACGCGCTTGTACTCGCTCTCCTTTTACTCCACTATCCAACTGATATTCAACGACGATATAAAATTCACACGAGCATTTTTGATCCAACGTCAATTAAATCGTGACAAATGTTGCATTGAAAAATTTGTTACAAACTTCGAATAATTTCCGGCCAGTAGCAAAAAGCACAAGCGAGCGAAAAACGATCAAAATTTGAATCATGCGCGCAACTCTAACTGTCGTCACATAACCGTTAAATCAACACACCGACGGATGAACAACACGATGGTATAAACAGTAATTTAATATATATCTGGTTCTTACCGAGCAGCATCTGCTCCAGCTTGCGTCGGTCGACGCGGAAACGCTCCTGCTGCAAATCTTCGGAGTTGATGCCGAGGACGGCTGCCAGGTCCCGGAGATCATCGGAGTTGCCCATGCTCGATGACTTGCCGGAGATGCTGGTCGCGGTTGTGGTCGTGCCCTCGGACGTCTCGGACATCGTCTCCGTGAGCCGGCGCTCACGCTGCATTAGATCGAGGGGTCGCATCTTGGCTGGTGCTACTACTGCTGTACTCTTGAAGCGGCTTACTCTCCCGTCTTGGAAGCACACGCACACACACACACGACGTTGCCGCCGCAAACTCCCCGTGTCTTGCTCGCCTGCGAGTCTGCGAAGAAAAAAAGTTCGTGCTTGAATCAGATCTCAACTGATAACGCTATTCCTAGGGATTCTTTCTCGCGATAAACAAGTATGCTAAGATAACGGCGAGTACGCGAATTCGAGATCGTTTAAAATCGAATTTATTGAAATTGGAAATAGACTTTGACAAATTTTGGCAAACAAACATCGTAGTACAGGTGTCAATAAAATCGAGATAATAACACTGACCTAGTAGACTTTTGAAAATCACGTTCGCATAAAAACAAAAATATTTACGAGGTTACAATCACTACGTACTTCCGATAGCGTTTACGATAGAGAAACCATTAGGAGCTCCCAGGCAATCACGTGCGCACGACAAACAAACCGAAACTGTCTCCGCGCGAGCTTCGAAAGTTCACAATCCAATAGACGAGTGAAAAAATAACTGCAGTCGCTGCTGCTACAACTTTGGATGCGATAGCACAAAAATAATTCAACGTACCTTGGTCGTGCCTGTTGATCTAGAGAGCTTGCGGAGGGTTGGCCGGTGTCAATGCTCCCGGTTGCGGTAGCCCGGTCTCCGGCGATGCGTGTTTCTCGCCGTCGGGATGAGAAATGACGGCTCCGTCTCGAAATTCACATATACGCGTATATCCGAATGATTTTCGCGGCCAATCGGAGAGTCGACCCCCACACACACCGCCGGCTAGGATGATTAGTATAGGTAAACAGGGAGCGTGCGCGCGCGACCTTTAAGTTTGAGACTGCCTGTCTCCACACTACACTATGCTCTGCGAGCGAATGCTACTGCTCTCTCAACACGTGTTCGCGCAGCTATTAGGTCCTGCGGTGCGATCGCACCACAATACCCGCCAAGGAGGGGATGATTCCTGGTCATTGCCCTCCGAACGACTATATATCTTGCTATACAGAATAGCCAAGTTGCAGCGATGGGCGTTTTGGCCGGTGAGATACTTCTTGTTGGCAAACAGCGCTGAAGGTGAAGATGATGTCCGACTTCTACGTTTTACACGTTCGATGACGATGAGCTGCTTCCACGATGCGCGGCATTTTTTCCGATTTGCAGCTGGATTTTTTTAGCGAAGGTCGTTTTATTTTGCTATGCTGCGGAGAGAACTGAGGATTGCAGGGGAAAAGATCGGGGATATTTTGAAGGAAGCGATTTGTAGCCGATAAAATAATCGAGAGTTGCTGGATTAGAAAATCGTATTGATTTAAAAAATTTATTGTGTAAATCGCAAACTCTCTTTTTAGAATCAGAAGCATTGGTAGGATTAGAAATAGATTTGTAAATTGCGAACTTTATTTTTAGACTGAGTAAAAATCGGAAATCCACCTCACAAGAAATGCAATAGAATTTATCTTAAAATTTTACAAAACTTAGTTTTAGTAGTGTAAATTAATTTCATATTTACAGTTACTTGAATTCGAGGTTCAACGTTTGTACCACAAAGGATAAAATGTCAGTACTTTCTTCAATCTAAAAAAACGATTTTAGAGGAATAGAATATGGAAAGGTTGAGAGAAAAAAAGGAAAATGAAATAGAAAAGTGTTATAAGAATGTGCAAATTTTTAAGAGTTTGACGTTGCAGTATCGAACGTCAGTATTTTTTGAAATATGATGAAAATAAAAAATCACTTACCACTTTCGACGTCGGCTTCCCTCTACCGTGTCCGGCTTTGACGTCGATCCTGATGAGTAAAGGGTTAGTCTGTTGTGGCAGGCTTCCAATTTCGTGTTGCAGTGTAGCTATTAGTTTCAAACTGTGCAGCGGTACCACACGATCGTCGTGATCTGCCGTCAAGAGCAGCGTTGCTGGGTATTGTCCTCCATCTTTAGGTGGCTTCACGTTGTGCAAAGGAGAGTACTTGAGCAGGTTCTTAAAGTGTTCGCTATCGTCCGAACTCCCGTAGTCGGACGTCCAAGCGTAACCGACAGTGAATTTGTGGAACTTCAGCATGTCCATAACTCTGTTATCAAACAATAAATAAAAAAGCAAATTTAAATTATGATGAATGATTCGATGAAAAAGAAGATTTGGTATAAAAAGATAGCTTACCCTACTTGAGCAATAGCAGCACCAAAAAGATCAGGTCTCTGATTAATGCAGGCTCCTACAAGAAGACCACCATTGCTGCCTCCTTGAATTATTAATTTCTTGGGCGACGTGTAACGGTTGTCGATCAAGTACTCAGCAGCGCATTGAAAGTCATCGAAGACGTTTTGTTTGTTCGTGAAACGTCCGCCGTTGTGCCACTTTTCACCATATTCACTGGAGAGTAAATAAATTAGATTCGTCCTAAATTTTGAAATTGTTTATCAATATTTACCCTCCTCCTCGTATATTTGGAATTGCCAAAACACCATTGAGGTGCTGCAAGAAGACTAGCCGCGTAACGCTAAAGGTAGGCTGAATGCTGACATTGAAGCCTCCATATCCATAAAGGAGAGCAGGAGACGAACCATTCAGCACGAGATCCTGGGTAGTATTTAAATTATTTGGTTTTCCTCAAGGTATTAGATGAGTAAATTAATAATTTCTTGTTCAATTTGGCAAAAACTTACCTTTTTATGTACAATAAACATAGGAATTTTTGTTCCATCTTTACTAGAATAAAATATTTGAGTTGTTTTGTACAAACTTGCATCAAAGTCATTAACTTTGATTTCACGGAACACCTGTAGAGTAAAATTATTGTTATTACTAGTATACATCAAATGAAAATCACCAACAGTGGAACTAAAAACTAGAAATGACTTTTACCTTTGGCTTTTCTTCATTTTCCTTAAGATCTAATGTATAAATAATTCCAGGTGTTAAGAATGAGGTGAACTGATAAAATATTTCAGAGTACTTGAGATCTCCTGAAAAACCAACCACTGTTCCTACATCTAAAGGTAACTGTCTTATCAACTTTCCAGTTTCTAAACTGTGAACTCCTAAAACATTCTGCAAAAATATACATTATTTTAGTATTTCTATATAGTAATCTGATTTCATCAATAAAATAAGTGTTCGGTGTACCTTAACATCTTCAATATAACAAACAACAAGCTTATCCTTATCAACAGCAGTAGCCCAATCCAAAACGTTGCGAGAATGCTCTGCTATTAATTCAGACCAACCATTTTCTTGGAAATTTTCAAAATCTGTAGCAATCAATTTGAAATTTGGAGCATTTTTATTTGTCCTGAACACAGCTTTTGTACCAACATTTGTAACATATTCATAGTCAGCTTCTAAATTTCCAACTACTTCTGTCAATGGCAGTTTTCCTTTAATGCCTTCTGCAGTATTAAGCTTGGCAAAGAAGACTAGGTTATCGCGGCACTCTTGCTGGGGCATAACAACCAGCCATCGACCACAATCTGTTACTTTTGCATCTCTGTGAAAACAAGTAGCATTTCAGTATTTTGATTGCATTAATAGATTAGTCCCTTTTTTTACTTACATTCTCCATAAAGGATGTTCTGGAAAGTCTACAACCACCACATCTTCAGACTGTGGCGTGCCAACTTTGTGATAACACAACTTTTGATTCTTGTTGACGAAAGTCTCTGAACCATCAGCTTTCTCAAGCTGTTCAGGATAGCAAGCATAGAAAACCCCCACATTATCATGTGTCCATGTTATGGAAGAATACTTCACTTTTTCCAAAACTTCAGGATATTTTTCACCTTTGAACAAATTTATATTGTCAATTCACATATTCTATTCAATCATGAGATTTAAAAAATTAATTTCAATCATCTGTACCTGTTTTTGTATTGATAAAGTGAATGGTGTTCCAGTCAGAGCCACTGGCAGATAAGGCATAGGCATATATACTACCATCTTCGCTAAACTCTCCATTAGCGATGGCAACAGTTCCATCCGTGGAAAATGTATTTGGATCAAGGAAAACTCTTGGCTCTCCATCCAGTGAGTCTTGTACATAGAACACACTGCAGAAAAACAAAATGATAAATCAGTACTGGCTATTTTTAGAATACCACAAACTCTGGACAAAACTGCGAGCATACCTTTGATTTTGCAAACCAGTATTCATGTAAAAGTAGTATTTGCTTCCTTTCTTCACAGGACAAGAGTACTTTGGGTAGTCCCACAGTTGTTTTAGTCTATCATGGATAGCTTGACGCTTGGGACAGGCTTGTATGAAAGGAACAGTGATGGCATTCTGAGCATCGACATATGCCTTGGTCTCCTCCGACTCTGGATCTTCCAGCCACTTATATGGATCTTTGATCTAAAATGAGTAAAGCATGACTTAACAAAACACAACAAACACATGCACACCAACAAAAACTTTCACTTTCTATCATCCTTACCTCAATACCGTGATAAACATCCACAGCGGTCTCATCTCTTCGAGCTTTTGGATAAGTGAACTTGTTGGGACTCATGGCCGTGCCGAAGAACCGAACTCGCGATAAATCTCTTCGAAAACCTTCGATAAGAGGACTATCTCTACTACGACTACTCGGCAGTGAAGCTGCGACAGCAGTGCTGGGGAATGAGGTTAGGACGCCACCGGTGGTGGCTAAGTTGCTTCTGCGCCGAAAACCGTGGAGCCGTTGATTTGTAAGTACTACTTTTTTAACCGTTGCTCGTACGAGATGATTAATCATTGAAGCACGCAGTTGCAGTCACAAGCTCTTTCGCTCTCTCCCTCTCAACACGCTGCACCCAGTTTTCGCTTTCCGTGATCCGTGAGAAGAAAGGTATATCCTTGTGGCGACTGACGTGTGTGTATGTGCAGCTGCAGTGTTGTTTTGATTGTCAATAACTCACATAAGCCTACATGTCGTGCATATCATTATTGGGGATTTATAGCAAGAATGTGAAAGATTAAGGGCTTTTATAAAATCGTGAGAGACGGTGTATTTGATCAATTTATCGTTCTTGAGATAAATACATGCGATGCATTTTATTGTTAGTAAATAGAGTGGATTTTTTGCTAAGTTGGCAGCGAACTTTCAAATGTTTTCGTTTGCGCATGCGTCGTGCTGATACCCGCGTCGCGACACTCGCGACATGCGCGATTATTGTTGTTCTTTATGCTGTTTGTATAAAAATAAATGTGAGAAGATCGGCATAAAACAAAGAAAATATTTTCGCGCTTATGAGTTGCGAGGCTGGTATTTTTGGAAAGACAGTAACTACACTCGTATTTGCAAGGTTGTCGTTATCCGAGAAACAAAAAAGGCCTTTGACTCACATATCTGTAAAAATTCGTTATTTATTCTTATGCGCAGTACCGTCAAAATACCCTCGGCAAAACGGGCAAACTAAGTAAAATGAAACATCGCACGAGTGAAAGCTTCGAAGATAACGATCCTCTGTATTTTTCAGTGATAAAACAGAAAAAAGTCAAGCCAAAACAGATGTCGAATTTTCCGCGTGACGTCACGCGTTGAGTGATGGATTGGCCACGAGAGGTCGGTGTCCGGCCGAAATTCGCCAAAATCCTCTCTCGTCCGTTTCCACTGGAAACTTTCCAGCTCCAGCATCAGAGACCAGAGCAGTTTACTTTCCTAACGGCTAATCTCGGTAAGTAAAAAAAACTCATCTAACCGCGGGTACGCACGTGCGAGTAGAGGGAGAGATAAGCCGGCGTTGAGCTGACATCGTGCATTTTTTTTGTCGCAGGTAGCGATAATTCGAACGATGGCTCGTGGTGCATTCATTGTTTTGGAGGGACTGGATCGAGCGGGAAAGTCGACGCAGGTGTCGATGATCGTCGAGGCATTGAAGGAGAGAAATGTACCTGTCGAGAGACGTGTGTTTCCTGGTGAGTTGAATTGAAAATAAGTTGTCGTCCACGTGTAGGCTTGTAACGTTGAATGTCGGTAAACCGTAATTCACGTTTGTTTACACGATGTTCGTAGAAAAATGTTGACGTAGGTTTGGGTATGGCAGCTGCGAGTAACGATATTTTTGCTAGTTTCTAACGTTCTTTGCGATTATCGTACAATGTCAATTTTACAATGACATTGTACGATAATTGCATACACAATATACAAGAACGTTTACATATAGCGGTCAAGTTCAAGAACATATAACTCACAAGGCCTATGTGCATCATCAATATGCATGCAATCTAATATACTGCGCTCTCTATCTAATAAGACAAGGAGACTTTTAATTTATCGCGTTCTCTCTCTAGAGAGAGAGAGAGAGAGAGAGAGAGAGAGGCTAGCATACGGCTCTCTATTATACTAGTAGTAATACTTTATGTGTAGCATAAGCCAACGAAATTCAAAAAATAATCCTACGATAAAGGTATCAGAATAAGTTTTTACTAGTAGCCGGTAATAAACACGCCACCCCATATAGTTACAGACCTCGACCTCAGGTGCCGCTAGTCTCCAGATCAACCTCGAGTTCATTACAGTCTACTACTTTATACTTATAGTTATACTGTCGCGCATCGGTGATCCATAATCTAGATCCGGTGATTGTAACGATGTTTTCTTTTTAAATGTTTCAGACCGGAGCACCACTATCGGCAGTATAATAAATGACTATTTGGCAAAGAAAATCGAACTAGCCCCGGAAGCAGTGCACCTGCTTTTCTCGGCTAATCGCTGGGAATGCCAGGAAAGCATTCGCGAGACTTTAAAACAAGGGAAGACTTTGATAGTCGATAGGTAAGTTTTTAATTGTCCATATTTGTTAATCGCCGCTTGAAATGCATGACAATAATATCGTTAGTCATATTCTTCATTTTCTCCATTTCACACGTTTGTAAGCATCTTATAATAATTACGATACTCTTTTAAGTTTATATCACAGCGTGAACAAGGGTAAGCTAGTACTATGGCAATTAGTCACTAACGAAGCGCAGACTTTAATCAGGCGAAATTTATAACAAGTATTCCGACGAGAGCGATATCGAAGATTAAAAATCGCGGATATATAATCTCTCGCAATCTACGCAAATGAAGATGCTTTCTCCTTAACGAAGCCGGGGATATACAGAAATTATCCTAATCCCTTAAGAGACAAGACTTGCGTAATATTTTTCAGAGGGACTGTATATACATATATTCACAGTACTATATATATATGAAAAATGCAAATCAGCATAAAATGCAGGCGCACGCAAAAGCACCGCCGACGCTTGTTTATCGTCAAGCGGCCACTAAAAGTCGACTCTACTCAACCCACGCGAGAGCACGAAGAATCTTCCGAAACAATACAATACGACGCAGTCCTCGAACGTTTATGCGGGAGAATTTCAAAAAGATTCCGAGAGAATATACATTGTTCTTCCGGGGAAAGTCGTCCACGCAAAAGTGGCCCCGCCGCGCGTTATACTTTCCGAGAGGAACGAAACTTGCGGAGTTTCCTTTCTCTCTCTCTCTCTCTTTCCCTCAACTATCCCCAAGGGTGAGGGGGTCAATTTTCTTTTAAAACTCCGCGTTTTTTCCGCTTATATACTTTACGCTCTCTCTTTCTCTGGGGATCGAAAAGCCCGAGTAGGCTTAGATTGTTTTGCGTGCGTATATATAAACGATGAGAAGTTTAAGGAACGATATTTATTCGACGGAGCGAGGCTGATATTATAGAGATGATTTTCGAGTTCCAACTATTTTTTTAATTCTCGGCTGTAGGCAATCCTCGTTGTATAACCGATTCCTTCGACCTTGTAATCTATGGGTAGCAGCGATATTGCGTTATATCAATTAGTGGTGATAACGACCTTATCGCGATGATAGAATACAAAGTTGATAACTGCGTTATAAGCCGAACTGCCCGTTGGACGTCTGAATTTCAAAGCTATTTCGTGATTGCCTCTCCCAGCAATTATTAACGCTCGTCAAGTTTGCGGAAAAATAAAAAACTAGACCCCTTCCGTATCATTATACGCTTTCTTCTGTTTTCTTCTCTCGCGCGAAACTTACTTTAGCCATTCTTCTGCTCTCGAGCGGTAATTCCTCGAGTGCATCAGGCGACTAACTTTTTCCCTATTAAGCGAGAGCGCTTGGGCTATTATTCAATTATACTCGAGGTGCTCCTTCCAATTTCCGATCAAGCCCGCAGGTATCCGATAATTCGATATGAATTAGTTGTTCGACTTGTACGCCGCTGCTGATGATTTAAATTTCGCGTCGATTGATTTTATGCGATATCGGAAAATTAAATTAATTTCGTTCGACATGCGGAATATAATACATATAATATATAACTTACGCAATATCGTGTCATCGATGATGATTTTACACCAAAAGTTATATGGATCAAATTGAAAGCTCGTGACATAGTTAAAAACTTAATATAAATTTGCGCCAGAGTTGTAGAGCGACTTTAATTGAAAACTTTTCGCCTTACACCAACGCTTCGCACGAGTTTCTCTCACTGCACTAATGAAATCGCACTAACGTCATAAGTATATACCACCGCTTCTCACCGCATTCCAAACCGCATAATTGTTTTTTCACACACTAACCAAAAAGAAACTATCAAATCCTAGATACGCAGCTTCTGGGGCAGCTTACAGCGCAGCGACGACCGGTCGACCGTTATCCTGGTGTACGTCTCCTGATCAGGGTCTTCCAGCACCGGATTTGGTGCTGTACCTAGACGTAACACCCGAGGCACAGCAGCAGAGATCCAACTGGGGTGAGGAGCGTTTCGAACGTGCCGAGACTCAGCGCAAGGTTGCCGAGAATTTTAAAAAGCTGTCTGAGAGCGGTAACTGGGCGTTCGTCGAAGCTGGATTGGATAAGCTCGAGGTGCATCAGAAGTTGTTGCAGAAGGTGCTGGAAGCGTTGGAGGAATGCAAGGATAAGCCGATAGGGAAGCTTTACGAGGATTAGGGAGTTTATTTTTATTAGTGAGAATCCTGATTTTTATATATAGAAGTATTTTTGTATGATATTGTTGGCTATTGTACGATAACGTTGAGGGAGTAAGATCAACCAAAGATTTAATGTACTTAAATATACTTGTTTGAAACTCTGAATTCCTCGTTGATAGTGTAAACAAAACTGAGAAATAGACTCCCTGCTTCGATCCCAGAAGTGATCTATTTTTATAAATCAACTCAGCGCGCATGTCATGTACATACATAAGAAACCGACGAGTTTTTATATGACGTGTGTTTTCTTGCTGGCCCCCCGGCGATCTTCCGTCCACATCGTTGTTGACGTGTTCCTATAAATGATGATTATTGTTGGAAGTCAGGAAGAGAATTAGGCGAGAGTAGAAAAAATTGCAACAGCACTTGCTGCACAAATTGCCTAAATTATCATTGAGTATCTTTAAATATTGCATTATTGCACGTTTTAATTACAGTTTTTTACACAATATTCCTAGAAATATCTTATCTTTTTAAATGTTCCAGACCAAAGCACTGCTATTAGCCTTATGATAGCTGATTATTTGACAAAGAAAATCGAGCTAGCTCAAGATATGCTGCTCTTCATCAATCTATTAGAGAGTAAAGCAATCGAGAGGTTCTGGAAAAGGGTACGACTTGGATCGTCGATAGTTTTGTTTTTAATCGTTCGGTATGATTAAAAAAGTAATATGAATTTGCGCGAGTTATCGAACAAATTTAATTAAAAACTTTTCGCATCGCACTAACGAAATTGAGTGACTCGCGTCATATCACCGCTGCCCACCTCATTTGAAACTACACAATTTCCATACTAAAAAGAAACTATTAAATCCTATAGATATTCAGTGACGAGAACGGTTGACCGTTGTCCTGATGGTGTACATTAATTTCCAATTTCAAAAAGCTTTCGAAGAGCTGTAACTGGACTTTCGTCGATGCTGAATTGGATAAGCTCGAGGTTCACTAGAATTTGTTGCAAAGGAATGCAAGGATAAGCGATTGCGAATTGTGATTTTAGAAGATAAAAATATAATAATGTTTGTATAAGCGAGTATAATATCAACCAATAACTTATGTATTGTACTTGAATATAGTTGTTTCCAACTCTGATTTTCTCGCTGATTGTGTAAACAGAACTAGGAAATAGACTCCCCGCCTCAATCCACAGAAACGATCTATTTTTATAAATCAACCCAGCGTGCTTGTCACGTACATAAGAAACGAACGAGTTTTTTTGTATATGACTTGTGTTTTCCTACTGGTCTCCCAGTGGTCTTTTGTCTACATCATTGTTGACGCGCTCCTGCAAATGATGTTTGTTGTTGGAAGTCAGGATGGGAATTAGGCGAGAGTAGAAAAAATTGCCAATCCGTCGGGTCTACTTTTGCAAAGTGTCTTTCCATGTGAAATCTGAGACTCCGCAATCTCGCTTATAATTCATCTTTCTTCCTTTCATCTAATATACACACACACACTCGATTAATTGAACGATATTCTCGCGCGAAACTTTCACACGGCATTGTCCGATATAAATTCCGAATTAGTTAATTAACTTTTAGCCCCTATAATACAGCACGTGCGCGTGGGCTGGAAAGAGAAAGATTTCTCAAATTCTCTTGCTCAATTTTAACGTCGCTTAATGAAGTCGTAAAATTAGACGATGCCTCGCTCTCTCGCGCGCCATATCCGTTAAGACGCTCGCAATATACAAAGCGCGCTCTCTCCCTACTTCCGAGCGAGCGAGCTTTCGTCACACTCAGCTTAATTGAAAAATGTAACGAAGAAAATTTCTAAAGGCCAAGTTTCCGCACACAATCTGTTCAATTTGCCAGAGGTATACCGGTAGTAGTAATCTCGAGGCGTTGACCCCGCGTGCAGGTGTATACATATATATCTGTATATTCACAAGGAGACACGCACACAATGCGACCAACCCCCTGTTTTCTCATTACCTCTTGGGCGATTATTTTGAATTAAAGTCGCGGGCGCTATAGTGAAGGCGAGATTATGCTCTCCCGCGCGGAAATAAAAGTAAAAGCGGCTCCTTTCATTGCATTGACCCGCGATGGATGTCGGCTATGGACACTTGCATTCTGAAAGGGGAGAGCTTAAGTGCGCTCCAGTTTTTTTTTTTTTTTTTTTTTTTTTTTCATGAATGATTCAACGTGTATTCCTATACGAGCTTTTCCCAGTTGTCGTGTATTCACAGAGAGCGACCACGAGCTGATGAGACAAAATTGGATTTATTATACACATGGAAATAGATTCATCATCGTCAGCTTCTTTAGAGAGCTGTAAACATGTCAGCTGGATTATCTAGGAGTCAGAATTGTCTGGTATCTGCAGGAGAATTACTAGATACGTCGTGAGGTGTCCGAAGGTCTGAAAAATGTGAATCGATTAGAAGAGTCGTGTCGTCGCGTCTTAAAAATACCTCAGCTTCCTCTCGTTATAATAACACGCCTATCTCTCTTTCTCTCACCGAAGTCAGCAGGGGCAGGTTCACGTTGAAGCATCCGGCCGCCGTGAAATTCAATCTCCGATTCAGATAGTGTAGCGTCGAGCTGAATTCCTGCACGGAGAGGAGAAAAATCATTATAAAAAGCTCTATATATAATGCGTTATAGAATCAATGTTTTCGTTATATACACACGTATTTGCTTTGTAGATACGCCTGTCGTCGCCAGTCTAGCAAGACGCAGCTCATGCGGTTCGCCTATGGAAAATTAAATCAACGATCGATACAAGAAATGGAATAATATTATAAAGGAGAAGAAAAAAGTGTGTTTACCTCGTGCGATGTGAAGTGACAGGAGACGTGGATTAGAAGCATCTGAACGAGATAGATAAGGAGCCAGCTGAAGAGACAGAAGACAACCTTTGGGTTCCTCAAGTAGCTCGGATCGACAATCGTCCAAATCGTAAAGAAATACATGTTGCTCACCGCATGACAGAAGAGATTCAGCAGAAACAGAAATAACGACCACGAGTAGATGTCACTAAGCTTCTCGCTCGTGCTTAGCAGCTGATTGTACGAGCTTTCTATTTTCTGAAACGAGAATTGCCGCTTTTGTATAATATTACGTACGTCGCACTTGTAGAAATTACGAGGCGCGCAAATAATTCTCGCGCGTGCCCGCAAAAGTTTCGAGGATAAATTCACGTTTATATGCGCGCAAGCTCGCTCGCAAGCACAGGACGCGCGCATGCAAATTTCCCGCGCTTTGTTTGTCGAAGTTTCGGCATTTAGATCCTGTCAGAGATACGTCCGCGTTTCATCCTGTATAATAAGTATACACCCTCGAATCAACTCACCTTAACGATCTCGTCAGCCGGTCGAATCCTCTTGCCCTCTTCCTTCTGCTGCAATCTCCTGAGCATCTCGTTGAGATAAGCGAATCTCTGGCCGAGGAGTAGAACCAATCCACAGAATTTGAGCACAGCTACGCAAGTGCCGACATAAGTGAGCATGTATCCGATATTCTGGAGATAGGGCTCGTTGAACGCGTGCATTCCCAGCTGATTGATCATCGTCCAGCCGACGACGTTAGTCGTGAGTATAGTCCAGACCCAGAAACGAGCTCGCCTCAGTAACGGGCTATATTTTGGAGTGTCCTTGCCGTCAGGCGAGCCAGGGACATTACCGAACTGAAA
Organism: Pteromalus puparum; assembly: GCA_012977825.3. Lineage (NCBI taxonomy): Eukaryota > Metazoa > Arthropoda > Insecta > Hymenoptera > Pteromalidae > Pteromalus > Pteromalus puparum. The sequence goes on from CM053168.1 coordinate 57,495,702, forward strand.
GGACTCGTCAAAGTCTTGAATGGAGTTCCAGACGTGGACGAATTGCCCGCGCGAGCGAATACAGAGAAGAATGTCCACCATGGAGACCAAGTAATTCAGGATCAGCTGTAGGATGGAGAGATTTGTTTATTTTTGTTTTCTTCTTCTCCCCTCGACACATCGAGGTGTGTTGCTTTCTATTGTGAGGACGCGAGAGATGGATTTTCACACGTGGAAGTGTCTGCTTTTTTCTCCTCTAATTTAATTAGAGACACGAGGCTGCCAGTCTTTCCGGAATAGAAGCGCGTGTTATATACGGGAGGAAATTAATTCATTGGCTTCTGATGAACTCACGCCGCCCGTCGTGCGTTTTATCTATAGCGATTATTTATCTACTATTAAACAGAGCTAACGATTCTTCCTCATCCTGCAAGCGTGGGTGGATCTGACGTTCGACGAAAAAAAGAAGACAGAAGAAGAAAGTTATTACGATGCGAGGTGAAAGGGTTGAGACGTATAGATACACATGACATACTCGCGTGTGAAAAACGAGCCCGAGAGAGAGAGAGAGAGAGAGAGAGAGAGAGAGAGAGAGAGAGAGAGCGCGGAAATTAATCTCACGGTGTACGTATACACGCAACTCGTACAAAAAGGTATTAAACTTCGCGACGATAAATCAGCTGGATGTGTATTTTACGTATATATACCTATACTCAACGATCGTATCGACAAATGAAAAGTGAAAAACGTGCTGCACATGGAAACTCGTAATTTGAAGGCTAATCCGTTCAAGTCCTTTTATATATACGCGCTGCAGTATGATGGCTATTACTGTACGAAAGTCAAACTTTTGTTCCCCGAAAGCATAACGACGAGTTTTATCGTCGTCGCTTATACATACGCGCGGGTGAGCTTTCGTTGAAAACAAGTTTTTTTCTTTCTCTTCGTTGCCGAAAAAGAAAAAGCTATACCGTATCGATTTTTCGCTCCGCTCTCGCTTGCGAGTTCGGGAAGTATAGTTGGCGACCCTTTTTAGGATATTCGCGTTCTTGAAAAGAACTCGACCTTGAAAATTACGATAATTTTCGAGGGCTCCGAGTGAAAATTCAAACTTCCCTCGTATAAATCTCGACATCGCTTGTTTTTCCCCGCTCTATACTATACTCTCATATCTCCTTGAAAAATAAGATTTACTCCCCTAAAATACAACTTATATAGCGATATGGTCCAATAATATACACATCTCTCGGAGTTAACTCTACGGCCAATAAACCCAACGGCGACGATAACAGCAACGAGAGCTTACATTACGCATATACGCAGCGACTAAAGAGTAGAAGTGAGAAAAAGCACGTATATAACAGCAATATCTCCCCCCACAGTAGACACTCGCACGCATCATCGTCTCGAGAGCTGCTGCTGACCCGCGTGTCTCTCGCAGTCAAAATAATAAAGCGTAAGTGTAATAGCTCTGCGCGTCGCGTCTCGTAGTGTCCCTTGCGTATATACAGACACATATTGTTTAAGTAGAAAATTGGCTCGTCTCTCTCGCCGCGTATATATAGATATAGACGTATATATAGACGCAGCGGTGGTACGTGATGTCGCGCGATCGTTATACCGCCGCCGCCGCCGCCGCCGCCGCGACGTCAAGTGCGGTTGGATTAATAGTCGAGATATAGGCGCGCGGATATTGTCATATATAGAGGCGTATATATAAACAAGAAATTTCGAGTGTAAGGAGATAGGGAATTCTGGTTCGTCGTGGGAGTTATTTTATGCTTATTGGAAATTTGGCTGGAGCAAAGTGTGTGTATACGGAGTATTTTTATTTGTACTTTTTTCGCGAACGCGTCAATTTTCGAATGTGGATATTTTTTTTATTATTATTACATTTTTCTCGATAGCGAGTGGAAAGTTCCGAGAGAAAACGACTTACGAAAATTTCGAATGGGAAGAGCTTTCTCCTTATACTCTCTTGAGTACAGAAAATATTATTAAATTTACCCGCAGTGCAAGTCGCTCAAAGTTGGATAAAAAAATTCCGGCGTGAATATATTCTGCTCTCGTTCGAAAAATTGACACTTTTATTAAATATCTCATCTCTCCTCTCTGCATACACCGGCAATTCGTTCTCTCACCGCAACCTTTTGAAAAAAAAAAAATCATCTCATCACTAGCACAATACCTTGCCATCTTCGGTAACCCCAAGCACAGGCTTGTCCCTGTCGAGGCCTCCAAAGCGTATTATCGAGATGACAACGATGTAGCTATAGACACTGATCCAGAATATCGAAAAGAAACAGTAGATAGTAGAAGCTCGAAGTCGTTTGGGCCTATTGTTGTCCGATCGAGTATCCTCGAGTTCGTAAGGCGCCAGGCCAAAGACCCTAGCTACATAGACAGCTGGGCAGACGACCTCGTAAAGCGGCGACTCTTCGTTCCCAGGCGATTTCTTTTGCCTCGGCGTCGACCTCTGCTGATGCTTCTTACTTCCCACCTCCATCTCGTCGCTTATTTTGTTTTCCTGGAGAGGTGAACGTTCTCCTCGCTCGAGGTGAACGATTTATTTCCGTTTTCTCTCCTCGCGCTTCATTCCCACTTCTTCTTTACGTCTTCTCCTGTTTTCAGCAAGGGTGAACTGAAAATCGCAACGAGACTCGTCGTCTCTTTTTTTTCTGTATATCGATTGGAAATTCAAGCTAGACGCGCTATACAGTCACCAATTGAATTTTCCGCCGCGTATGCGAAAGTTTATGCACGCGCGAGCGCCAGAATTTTTCCTGACCTGAATATCAATTTGAAGCACAGTCTGTGTGTGTATCCGCGTGGTTCCCTATTACACGTACACTTCACACACTTTAGTTACGCGCGTATATGTGTATCTCGTAATTTAATTACCGCCCGCAGCTTTCTTTTATAACCGCGCAGCAAATCTGGCAGTAGTCCAGCATAGCGAGTGCGGACGTCGAAACCTCCGGGCGTTAAGCGCGTTTTTCCCATCCATATACCGCACTTTTCGCGCGATACTACCGTTTGTTTGGCCGCAAGAGCGCAAATGTTGTGGAACCTATTAAGCGGATCGATTAAAGCTGCGCTGTCCAAACGAACCGTCTATCGCGCGTGTATGTGCAGTGTATATAACGCGATTTGATTCGATTTCCAAGCTATATTCTCCCTTGGCTTTAAAGAGGAAGTGCGACGATGGTTATATGCGCGGCTGAACTTTTTGAAACTGATACGACCGCGTCGGTCTCGTCGAGTTTCTCTCTCAGGTATATAAAAACAAAATTGGCTGTGTGGGAAGAAAGAAAGTGAGAGAAAAAAGTCAAATTTAACTTTTAACGCAGGTTTGCAAGAAGGTATATAGCGAGGGAGAGGACGAGTCACTTGTGACTACGTAATTTTTAAGGCTTCTCGCCTGTGAGTCACAGCGTATAAGATTGCGTACGTGTACGCGAACTGGTTTTTCCGGCAGCGGTAAGCTTTATTACATTCCAAGAGCTTTTTCTTTCTCGCGTGTGTATAACTAATAAAATCGTTGATGTATCGCTGTTTCGAAGCTTTGACGATTTTTACACGTTTGGAAAAAGCTTTTGCGCGTGTATTATCCAACGCCGATAAAATCGTTAAAATACGTGGCTATTTAGACTGTTATTCAAGCCTGGCGCGCACACACACACACACACACAACAAGCGGATCACTCACTCGCTATAGCGCGAGTTATATTTACCCGTTCTTTTCCGGAAAAGAATATCGGCAAACGCCGAAAATAATCCACACACGCGTATACTGTATGCCTTGAGGGAGACAGACAAAAGCTTCGTTCAAAGCTCGTGCATTATCCCGCGAAACAGTCCATCATCCTCTGGCGCGCGGCGGGCGATTCGATTTCGTAGTCGTGTATCCGACTTGTCGCATCTGCGCGAATTTCCATTTCCATCACACACACACATGAGTCGATTTTCCTTGGCGTGACAATGATCGATTAAATCAGCCGATAGACAGACGGGAAACACGAGCAGACGCAGTAGTATTGAAAATTCTTTATTCCTCGGCAAAACTCGCAGAGAGACTAGGAGGTAACTAGGATATAAGGTGCACGCGCAGCACTTTACGGAGTCGTGTCGTACGGTCGCGCACGTCCTGCTCTGCACACATGCATGCATAAGGCAACGCGCTGTGGTTATTCGAGGCAGCCAAGTGTCGGAGCGCGAACTGCGCGAAATTTTTCTTATCGTGTGCTACTGTAGTGTAGCTATAAGTATAGGTATATAGAGTGTGCTCTCTGTTGTTGCGCCAGCTCGGCGAGGGATGAATAATTAATCGCGAGATCCCGGACGGATGATAGAGCGAGAGACTCTCGCTCTGTGCAGCAGACCATCGAGCTGTTTTTCCCTCTGACCTCTCGAGTCTCTGTGTGTGTGTGTGTGTGTGTGTGTGTGTGTGTGTGTGTGTGTGTGTGTGTGTGTTATGTGTGTGTTTGTCTGTGGGCGGAGAGTAGGCGATCTTTTTTCCCTGTATGTACTGCTATCTGTCTGTCCGTTTGTGTGCACGTATGTCTGCTAGAGGATGACGAAGGAGCTGCGGATCAATTGGGACGCGATAGAATTTCCGGTTGGGTTCGTGTGGGGTTTGTGTGTATACTTGATGTTCTTTGGCTAACGAAGAAGATGCAGATTTCAGTCCATCATCTATAACCAACGGCATTTTCCCTATTCCATTTTTTGCGCTTTTCGCGTATTACCATAGTATACAACGAGAGCCCAACACGTTATACGCAAAACTAAACGCTTCCGCGAAGATACGAGCCTCTCGCCTCGTATACGTTATTATATCGCGTGAAGTATCTATGCATTATATAGCACGAGAGAACGGCGCTATCTGACTATTCGAGGATGAAAATTTTCATGCGCGCATACAAGAGAGAGAATATTTTAAAGAGCAAACCCCTCGATCTTTATGGGGTAGAAGGATTTTTTGTCTCTTACATGTATTATTATTCATCGCGTACACGCGGATGCAGAGATTAATCGCCAAGCTTTGATTACTTTTTATACAACAATATACAAGCTTCAATTCTTGCGGTTCAAATCAATATAATAAAACGGTCTCAGCTTTCGCGCGCAGATTTGATGTTTTAATAAGAGAGCGCGAGAGAGAGAGAGAGAGAGAGAGAGATAAGGTCAAATATTATCAAATCTGAGCTGCGCTACGCTGCGTTGATAGAATACGTAAAGCCAGAGTAAAGTTTGGACGATCCGAGCGAGCACGACGACGACGCTGTGTTGACTTTATTCATTGAAGTGTAGATTCGGTTCAAGGCTGCCCCGCCGTTACTTAACTTAATGAAAAGTAATTCTCGCTTCTGAATTCAACGGAGGCGCGAGCAAACACGTCGTTATATCTCTGCTTCGTTTGTTTGTATATAATTTCGAATAAGAATCCACGTGCGGTTAACAAAATCTCACTATCAAACATTAGAGTTATATAATTATATTACACTACCAGTTCTCGTACGTGTAAAAAAGCTCAGCTTTCAAAGCTCCCACAAACATTACTATAATCCCGGTATACACGCTTGTGCGGGTAAAATTCGTCCGCACCGCAAAACAGCCCGAAAACACGCGAAAACCAGAGGAGACAAGCTCCTGCATACATATTAAAGAGAAGCGCTGTGTGTGGCCTTATTCCTGGATTAAATCCCGCGATTGAATTTCCCGCAAGCGCGCGCGAATATTTGAATGGCTGAATTTGCCATATATTCGTCACTATATACAGCTGTAAAACTTTGCATCGTATATTTCCCATCATACAAAGCGATCGACGCGTGCGGCTGGGAACTCGAAGTTGTGTAACAAAGTTTACGACTCTCTCCGTGTGTCAGACCGTACTCGGACATTATCCACTTGTATACGGAGGCAGTAGTGTAGTGGAAGCGCTTCGAAGCCAACTATAAGAGATTTATACCCGTTATCGCTCTGGGCGTCTCGAAATTATGTCAACCGAGAAAACTCTCATCGCTACATGTATACAGTGAAGCCAAGCGTGTTCGGAAAAACAATGGGGATACTCTGTATGTATACGGCTCGCTGTTTCGGCTCCTTGAATATTTCGCGAGGGTACTATACGTGGCTACACACGCTGGGAAAGAAAAATCATTCGGTGAAAACGCGTATATAGCTATACACAAGTGTAGAGAGAGAGAGAGCGAAGATATAGAGAGGTTACAAAGCGATCCTCATACATTCATTCCATCTCATTCAAAATCGATGGGCGCAATTTTCACAGTCCCTCGGTATATCTCACGCATTACGTCGCCACCGCTACAGTCGCGTATATACTATTGATCGTGCGATCTTCCGCAGATTTCTCTTGGTGTACGTATAGGATATAGGGGAGAAGGGGGGTAGAAGCTCGTCGTCGTCGGGGGAAAACGAGCGAAGGACAACGCGCCATCGTCGTATAGCTATCCGACGGCTAGATTGGACGAATCGACTTCTCGCTGCAGTGTGTATAGTGCGCGCGAAATTTCCCAAGGACCGCCGTGGGATGAGAAGACGGTTTTGCGTATTGCGTTATATATCGTGGGATCGATCTGGTCGCTGGAAAATATATTGTGAGATATGAAGAAGGCGTTTTAACTCTCATGCGTTGTTTATATATATATGTGTTGCCAGCATTAGTCCTCTCTTATCTCATCATATCCCGAGCAGCGCGGGAGATTACGGATTACAAAGTTGTAACCCCTCGTCCGTAAAGCACTGAATTATCTGGATTATACCTTCGAGCGAGTTGCCAGCGACGATAACTAATTTTGGTCTTATTATGTTATAGAAGAGAAACTAACGCGCTTTTCCTAATTGCATCTTAGTGAGCAGCCGCTTTTCTCTCTATATGTATAGAAGCTACAAACGTTGCCTTTGTTCCTTTTCGCCGTTAGAGAGACACTAAAGCTTCGGGAATCAGGAATTACAGTATACACACACACACACAGCGTATATATATACAAGGTCGTTTTAACCGGCGACTTGTTATAAGCCGCCGCTGGAGACCTGTTTGCCAAATTCATCAGGCGAATTAATTTCTCAGCGTTTGATCGATTGATCGCAATACACGCTCGTTTACGTATATACTTATATATGTACACCCGCACTCTCGTGTATTTCACGCTATGTCAATTCGACGAACTTTCCGTAATTATTCATATCGTCGTGCGATAACATTTTCTCATAATTATATAACCCTGAGTATTTCCGGCTTTTTCGCGCTTGTGGCGTATGAGATATAATATACGAGTATAATGAACGAGAGCGGAATATTCTCCAGTTTTCAGCGCGGAAAAGTCTTGTATATTCTCGCGTGTTCCGCTCTATTATTTTCAATTTCGCCGGACTGCGCGCGGTATGTATCTATAAGGCGATTCGCGCTGTATATATACACAGTGAAATATCGGAGGAATGCCGCGCGAACTTTAAGATATTGAAAAAGCTGCTCTCGCCTACGATAGAGCCAGTAGAGAGCAAACAAGAATCGGCTGCGTCAGACTTTTGTGTATATATATATATATATATATATATATATATGCGTGTGTGTGCGCGCGCGCGCGCGCGTGTGTGTGTGTGTGTGTGTGTGTAGAAAAAGTTCTCGGACTTTCGTTACAGGATCCATATCGCGCTTGCAAATAATCGTAGGGGAGATTGTACACGGCGCCCTTATTGAATAAACGCTTAATCAACTTTACGAGATCTACTTATTCACCCGCGTAATTTCTCGGCCTCGAGAACTATATACATGTGGTATCAATGCTCCTTTCGGCGTAGGTGTTGCGATTTAATTCTACACTGGGATCTATAAGCTTCGGAATTTTTAATTTCCTCCTCTCGTACAAAATATAACCAACGATGCCGCGCTTTTAAGTGGTAAGAGGATCGGCTTGGTCGGACGCGCTCGCGCGAGCCTCGTGTATACAGCTAACGAGACTACTTTATACTCTCTCTCTCTCTCTCTCTCTCTCTCTCTCTGTCTCTCACGCTAAAGTTTTATCCAAACAGCGACAGAAGAGAGTGTAAACAGTCCCCGAGCTGTGTTTGCATCTGATGACCTTTTCTCTTGCTCGTAAAGCATTCAAGGGACCTGTAATTTTTTGCACGCGCGCCGGATAATTACCCCTTCCTTCGGGTTTCCTTTGCGTTACACATTACCGCACACGCGACACCCACTCGAAAATCGATAGTACACAGCTGCTGCCACTAGTGTGTCGAAATTCACGCCCCGTACGTGTGTACACGAAATTCTAATATCCAGGAATTACTCGGCGCCTTGTGATAACGCCCTTGTTATACGCTTATATTCACGCGCTTATCTTATCGATATATATATATACGTATTATTAATAATAGATATATACACGGAACGGTAGCGGTGAGATAAGAGCGTCGAGCGGGACACACGTCGATCATCAGAATTCAGGATGCATCGTCGAGAGGCACAACCCCTATATATGATACACTGGAATCATTTTTCCTCAAAAGTCGGGTAACTATATATGTATATAACAACGTATAGGCGAGGGGGAGTCGCTCGGATTTTCGGGCCTAAATGCGCCCGACCACCCTGATTTCACCATCTTGCACGAAGGGTCACGCGCGCCCAGTGTGTAGACGTACATTATGTCCACTTGCGCTCAAGCGTGTGCGGTGCAGTGCCGAGATATCGTCCCTTTGACGGATGACCGCAAACCACGAGATAAATTTCATTCTCTCTATATAGCTTTCTCGGCTGGATTATATCGAGCGAAAGAATAGCGAGAAGGTACTGCTGCTATACGGGGCTGCTTTTTTAGATACAAGAATGTTATTTAGAGGGAGGAATTTTCGCAGCTGCTGCTGCGTGTTTAGTGGGAATGCTCTCTCCTTCTTGACCCAAAACTCTCTGGAATGTCACGTATTGTGCGCACGACGGGGCATTTTTCTTAGCCGACGCGTCGTCGTCGTCGTCGTCGTTGGAGGGAGAGAGAGAAAAAAAAAGAGCTACGGCAAATTGTTGTTTTAATTGTTTTTCTTTCCGTGGCTGATTTCGAGGAGTTCATTAAGCTCCTTCCAGAATTTAAACTCCTACGACTTTAATTACTGGCCCGTGTGTATCCAAGATGGAGAGAGAAACTTGGAGTAACTTTGCTTTCGCAAAGCAAACAAGCGAAGCCGAGACAATAATGTGACGTTTGCGTTCGGTTATATATATATATGTATACGCAGTGCAGCGCTGCGCGCGCGCGTTTGTGTCATATCCACCTTCCATGTTTGCCTTCCAAAAATACTTATTTGCACTGGCTGCTCTTCTTCTTCTTCTGCCAGTCGATCCGTCACATCTAACGGAGGAGACACACACGCTCGCGGGCTTATTTATAGGCTATGGACCAAGTTTGATGATGTCCCTGGTACTGTCGAGTTCAAGGGTCCCTCTTCCAACAAAGCTCTCTCATCTCGAGTGGGTATATACCAGCGGATCAGCTGCAATTCGATGCCACTGATGCCGTCCGAAAACTGACCTCATACTCGAGCCTCGCGTCCCTTGTTTACTCGTCGACTCGAATGTTTACTTGTTTAGCGTTACTTAAAGCTTGAAAATATATATATTTCGGCCGCGTATACAAGTGTATCTCTCCTCGAGCTTCGTTGAAAAAGAGCGAGCGATGCTCATTTTCGTAAAAAGCTCCCGTCGACACAATAAAGCTTTCAAAGCGCAGCCCAGCGGAAAACGACTCGCCGAGCCAATTTTTCTCGGTTTACAACCAATAATCCGAGAGAAACCCATAAATTTCTCTCACCCCTCCTCTATATATACGCGCTTGAATCGATCAAGCTCACTCTACACCCCCCCTCCCCCCCGCTTGCTCTAAAGTAAAATTCATCTTAATAACAAAAGCCTCGTAAAACGCAGCCCGTGGCGATCGAGCACATAATCAAATTAACTTGCGAGCCGCGACTCCTCGCTCATATAAAACTCTTTCCACGATGAAGTGCATCCACTCACCTAAATAAGGAAAACTTCTCGTCGCGACTAAGAAGGAATGCCTCGCATTTTTTAACGGATCATTGAACCAAGTGCTTTTTACCCGTCGATCCGTAAGCGTGCGTATATGTGTATGTGGGTCGAAGTCTGCGCACCTAAATTACTTCTATCGCCAAAAAAAGTAACGCTAGCGCAAGCGCAAAAAAAAATTACCCGGCGAGAAGAAAGTCAAAGTAGAAGAAGAAGAAGAAGTGGAATGAGAAAAGCTCTCCTTCCACGCGAAGCTCTCACCCTTCGTTCTTTCTCTTCCTTCCGCTTCTGAGAGACTTCCATCCACTCGTCCTGCGGTGGCATTACGCTGCAAAAAAAGGACGGCCAGCTGCGCTGTAAGTGGGCCGATCGGAATGGGGCCAATCAGAAATTTAAGAAGCTTGCCTTGGTAATGAAGCTTTTTTATATGTGATTCTGATTAATACTTGATGTGCGACATGTATACCTATACGGGTTTAATCAATTCAATTCGTGAATTTTTTCACACTCGTGCGTTTAAAGCTTTCACGACGTTGCTGCAAGCTCCTTGTATTTCTTCTGCGACTGCATTAGCCAAATCCTCTGCGCTGAAAAGGTCGGGCAGTGTGTTAATGCTCTCCCAGCTTTGGAATAGCAAAAAGTGCCACTGCGTATTTGCCACTCCGTAGAGTTACTCAGCGAATCGGCTGTGTATATATATACACTCCAGATTTTTAACTCACAACGCTCACAATCGCTGAGAATAAGAGATTAACGAGCTGCTACATCATCAGGGAATCGACTTCATTATTGAGGCATCACACGATTAATCTCCGCCCAGTCAGGGTCGAAATCAATGGAAACCTTTGCATTTTGCCCGAGACATCGTCGAGCGCAACATCGTAGGGAAAAAAACAGGAGAAGAAGAAGAAGAAGAAGTCTCGCTTCTGGTCACACCCCTTCACGATCTGCGCGCCGGTTACTCCTTGAGATCGTAGTAGTAGTAGTAGTAGTAGTAGTAGAGAAAGGCTGCAGGAGATTAAGGGCTCGAGGATGGATGGACGACTCGGAGCACTCGTAAAGGCGAACCACTATACTCGCGCAAGCTTCCCCATATACACATATAGACATAGAGGCGAGCAAGCATCACCTAAGAATCTTTCTCTCGTGCGTGCGCAGGAATATTCGAGCTTAGGTGTTTACGAGAAGAGAAGAGAGAGAGAGAGAGACGCGCGGTCGCGAGGAATCCTCGCGGCTCTTTTTTCCCTGGCGTCGTTCTGGCGGCGCCCTCCGGCAATAGATTTCAATTTCTCTCTCTCTCTCTCTCTCTCTCTCTCTCTCTCTCTCTCTCTTTCTCGCTTGCTCTCCTTTGTCAGGCAGAAAGAAGAATAAGAATTGCCGACCTCCTTTCCCGCGCACGAATTTTCGAGCCACTGAGTGCTGCGTAGCGAGCGCGAGTTATGCGAGCGACCCCGTCGTCGTCACCGCAAAATTAAATGCCAAAGTATAGTGCGACATACACACGCACGTATAAGCAGTAGCCATTGAGAGACGCTCGTCTGCTTTTTACCGCTTAATTTGCCTCAGAGAGAAAGAGAGAAAAGTAGGCGGTTCTCTCTCTCTCTCTCTCTCTCTCTCTCTCTCTCTCTCTCTCTCTCTCTCTCTATCGTGAAAGCACAGTCGTTTCAATTCTTTCCGGTTTAGCGGCTCGCGCCCGCGCGCGAGTAAAGCGTTTACGGGATTAGGTGCGCCGTTGAGATATCTCGCCGCTTATATATTTTTTCCTCTCTAGCTTCGGGGATTATTTTCTCTCTAACGCTACTCTACTGTGAGTTTTTTCGAAACGTATATATACGCGCGATAAGTTGGTGTTTCACGATGTATACCGACGAGTGTGGACTGTGGGGAAACTTTTTTTATTAAAAAATTCTAAGCCGTATACCGATGCCTTGGGAGTGTGGAAGGGTCAAGCTTAATGGCGCATTATCGCCAGGGCGTCATGCTGCAATACAATATAGCATTATGTGCGATGGAGGAACTTGGCAACTATTAAACTGCCGTATACAACTCCGCACGTATACTATTATATATCTATAGTTTTCTGGTGTGAGAGAGCAATATTCGGCAGATATTTCAGAAATGAAATAAACTTTGCCGTAAAATGAACCTTGCGAAAATTCCCCGTTAGGGTCTATCCGTGTATATATATACAAGTAGGGTATAATATGTGTACCACTGAAATTTTACCGATTATATGCGCGCGCTGAGTTTAATTCTCGAGCATATTACAGTTTAATTATACCGCTCGCACACACTATGCTCCTGCTTATATAATAGTGACTCGAACAATTTAACTATATGCGCCATCAGAGTAGTGTGATATTCATCATAATTTATAATGAGAATCGTTGAGAGGCATTGCGAAGAGGGATAATAACTACTTTATAGTTTCTTCGTCCCGAAGTTTTCGGAAAAGTTTCGTCCTTGTAAACAATTAAGCGCTGAGACGCGGGAATAAAGTGTACGACTCATTTGAGAGACACTAGTAGAACTGGCAAGAAGATTCTTAAAGCTTTTTTCGCGGAGTGTTCAGCGAAGAGTTAGATAGAGTAGAAATTTAATCTCTCGAGAGCTTTGGCGATTTTTTTGAGGCTTATGTATGTAAAGCGACGTGTAATTCGGTGAATGAATATATAGCGCATAATTTTTCCATGTACCAGGAGGAGTGTACACACCGTATAATAGATCGACATTACTTTTTTCTTCCCGCGGCGCAGAAAACAAACTATATACATAGTTTCTTATGCTTCTTTTCTCCATTAGCCGGCGCTGAATATTCCGTGTGAATAACGATTCTATTATACGCGTCGTTTGGTATGTAAATTTCGACTTTTTTTCAAAGTCATCCATCAATGACTCCCGCACACGCTTTTCGGCCCTCTTACCGCAAATTTTCGAATTTTCAGTTTCTCGCGGCGACAAGCTCATGTATCCGAGCTTAACTATATTTAGATTATTCCGCGCGTCACGTATCCTTAATACAGGCAATTTAATGAACAGATTATGCAGCAGCGTATATCGTTATCCGTCATATTTTTGCATAAAGCTACGCAAATTACATCCAGACGATAAGGAGATCCATGAGAGGACGAAACGAGCTTCGCATGAAATACACCAGCAACCTCGTGTCTATTCTATTAATTCAATGTAACGCCTCGAGAGAGCTGATGCCGCCGTGACGCGGCGAACAAGCTCGAATTATGCGGGAAAAGAACAAACGCCGCGCGCGAGAGAAGCGAAATAAAAATAAACGAGCTTGCGAAAAGCGACTCGGTGTTTATGTACGTGTATGTAGACAGGCAGCTCTGCGAGTGTATATATATAGTGTATATAGCGGCGCGAACGAGAAGCAATTTCTCGGTTCTTCACCTTGTCGACGTCGTCGTCGGGTGAGATTAAGTTTGCATATTGCCACTCGAGGACGCTTTTTTTCTTCTTTTTTCACTATATACCTATATACTACTTCGCATAGTTCAATAATACACGAGATGAGCGTCGTTTGTTAATCGCGTGTATACGCGTATGACGCGTACAGCCATGCGCGTGCGATGAGCAGAAATTTATCGAGTGCAGCGCATAGCCACGGCGTGTGTGCTCGAGATTAATGGCCAATATTTCCGTCAAAGCAGTCACGTCTACTCTCGCTTCCTCTCTCTCTCTCTCTCTCTCTCGGTATATGAGTTATGAATAAAATATACGCCCGATGGATATGAGCGTGGGATATAATCGAAGGGAAAAAAATTAAAAACCGATCGCACGCACTGATATCGATAACTGTCGGTATACATATGGACACACGCGAGAAACTTTGTAATTTCCTCAAATCGTACAGAGAGACTCTCTCTCCGTAGCAGAAAGGAACAATACGCGCTTGATTATTCGCTGGGATATATACGGTAACCGCTTCAAAGCTTCACTGGCGTATACGTACAGCTTCCCCCACCTACACCCCCTTTTCTTTGACGTTTCCGCGGACCCCGACGTATTATTCGTATGGAAACCAACTCGATTTCCAGGCGGACTCGGGTTTCCCGCTGAAAGCTTCTGCTCCGCCGTTTGAAACTCGCGCTGATTTCGATATCGATGCAGATATATCAGAACGCGTATGTATACGTGTGTGTGTGTGTGGGTGTGTGGGTGCGCGTATTATACGGGGGAAAAAATTCAATCGGAAAAAGAGGAGATGAAGAATTATCGGAGAGCAAATTGTGTGTAGCTCGATAGGGTAATTGGTTGCTCTCGCAAGCACCGACAGATGCGTTGTGTATAGGTATATACATAATAACGCGTCGCTATGTAGCTGCGGTGTATCGTGCGGTATATACGCTCTTGGCTGCTAACGGCTTGATTTATGGAGTATCCATCGCGAGGCAATCTTTCGATATTCTCGATTGTTATTATGCAGCGCGGCGGTACGTGTGCCATTTCATGCGAAAGAGTTTGGAGATGAATTGAATTATTTGAAATTTCACGACGACAAAGGCTTTTCCTGAAAATGAAACTCTATATAATGTAAACTAATACAAAGCGCAGCGACTTCGATTTCAACTGTGTTTTGTAATTGGTAGCTCGTTACGTCTTTGCGAATAATTAAGTAACGAGAAATTCTCCCTCTATATACCTACTCCAGTGCGCGACGGTAAATTTATATCCTCAGCCTTCATTACATTGATTAAACCCGCGTCGCTCCTGTTCTCCACCAGTCAATTACACTCTGCACTGTATATATACGCCAGCAAAAATAAGGTGCACTATAATACTCTATACTCCGGGTTAAATATTCATTGAAAAATCATCTCGCGCGTGCGCGCGAGCTTGACTAATTACACTAATGGCAATTAATCAAGTCGTCGCGCGGGAAATCTGATCCAGCTTCGTGGAATACCTTAAAGTCATCAATTTCACGAATATAGCTAATTGTTTCGCGCAAAGCACACACTACTGCACCAACTTGAAACTCCTCATAAATTTCTCGGTAGCGATCGTTCTCACAATGCCGAGAAATCTCTTTCTCTCTTTGCGACAATAGTCCCTCGACAAAAGCTCCGAAGGCTTAGGTTCGGTATACGGGGCTATACTCGCTTCTTTTCCCTTATGTTGACAAATGAGACGTTTAAAAGTTAATTCAGAGGTGGACGTATGGAGTGAAGAATTTCTCGCGTGTGAGCGTCGAGGACCCGCAGCTTTGCGGTGCAGCTCGAGCTTTTCGAGTGCTCGGGATTAGTTCTCGTTTCGACTACGGGTTTTCGATGAATTTACGGCTTTGTGGATGGTGTGAGAGAGAAGAGCAAAGTTTTTTTTTTCTCTCTGACGGTTGGTCGATTCGTCAGCTTTGTTTAATAATAACGTCGGCGGCGGAAACCGAGAGTCAAATTGACTGTTCCGCGCGGGCTTTTCCCTCGAAATTACGAGGCAGCTGTCGAGGCGTGGTACATAACGCTTTTTAAAGATGTAGAGGCAAATGTCTTTCGTAAGCCTCCTATAAGGACGCTTGAAAAAACGTGATATATGGAAAGTTTTACGGTATATATACGACTCGAAGAATCGCAAATCAGCCGCGTAACGATTCGAATCGATGTGTATGTATATTGTTCGTATGTAAAAATAGACGATCGAAGCACGCACGCGTGAGAAAAAAATATGGGACACGCACAAATTACTTCGCGGAGAAGTGGTGTATTTTTAACGGTTTAATAATAAACATGCGGTGTCTATTCTTTCTCTCATTCTCTTTTTCTCTGCGAACGTTTAAGTCCAAAAGACGGCCGCCACCGTTTGTGTAAGGAGGCGAACCTCGAAAATATTTGCCTTTATCGTCGCCAGGCCATCTGATAATCCCACGAGATAACCCACCGCCACCACCACCATCGTAATAATATTATACGGAGAAGAGCCGATATCTCTTAAGTACACCTTCCTCCCGATACCCCCCCCCCCCCCCCC
>CM053168.1:57511727-57809177 GCA_012977825.3 Pteromalus puparum
CCCCCCCCCCCCCAATCCCCCCCCCCCCCCACACACACACACTTATGTACAGTCTCGCGTCAAAGCTTTATTGCGGTTCGATATAGATCAGGGGCATTATTAAAGTTCCATTAATTAAAAAAAAAAAGAATACATAGTGACTGCCCCTTCTATAACGACTTTCCGAGAGTATACGTATTAAAAAACGCGGAGAGGAGAGCATTAAAGCCAATAAACATCATCCCACCGAAACTTTCACTTTCTCTTATAGAAGCAAGAGGAGAGAGAGAGACGAAGGAGCGGCGAAGAAAAAAAATATTATCGCTCATCAATCACACGGGGGGAGATTAGAAACCGGCTGATTTTGAAGCGCCCTCATTGACCTACTTATGGAGAGAGAGAGAGAGAGAGAGAGAGAGAGAGAGAGAGAGAGAGTGCATACCCGGTTGTACATACAATTTTCAGAGGTACAGCGATACAATGCAACCCTCGCACACAGATACCTATAGAGTGTGTAACCCCGCACAAATCTGCGAAAAGGAGAGTAGGAAGCTAATAACCCCCAAATAGAAACATCGACTTCCGCGTACAGAGATAGGGCGAAAATCTCGGCTCATCGGCGGTCTCTCTCTCTCCCTCTCTCTCTCTCTCTCTCTCTCTCCCCGTCGAGATTAAACGTCCCGCCGTATATATAACCAGAAGAGACACTGTGCTACTGATATCGGATATATACCCCGTCAAGGACACAAAGGGCGAAAACAGATAAAGAGCTGACATACGGTTGCCACGCGGAAATTTATTATAATCGCACTCGAGCCATCTTACGACGTATATACAGTGCAGTTGGATCGTTATCTCGTCGCGAAGAAAAAAACAGTGAGAGAGAGAGAGAGAGACTAAGCCACCCTGTGTGCTTTATGGGCCGAGCAGAGCTGCGACGTTTAATTAGAGGAGGGCTAAGTACCGCCATTTTTCGACAGTAAACGCGAGCGAGCTCTAATGTGTATATATGTATACTTGTTGCGCTTGCCCTCTCTATATGGGGCCGATTAATTCTTAATTGCCTACTCAGAGCGCGCGCGAAAGTTTTTTCTTCGCTTTAAAGTACACAATGCCGTTGTTGCGTATACCTACGTATAAGCGAAAACGTGTTGGTATATATAGATTTCGAGAAGGGAAAAAGTTCCTCGACGACGCAATTAGGGGGAAAGTCGTTCGGAAAGTAAGAGATTTCGACGGACGCGATAAGCGTATACGGAGAGACCGAGAGAGAAAGATATTCTCTTATGTACTTTGTTCGATGAATTTTCTTGCTCAATTATCGTTCGCTGGAATTTACCATTATAATATTACCGCCGAAAATTTCGTCAGTAATCGAGGTCGAGCGATTCGCGCGTGTTCATTCGCTTGGATTTGTACAATATTCGATGCGTGAGATTGAACGAAATAGATGTATGCGTGTAGTGAAGCGTATTTATCTATATATGTATTGGGATACGTATAGAGCAAATTAACGAATACAATTATCGGTTATTTCATCTATAGTAGCACATTTGTATAACACATACGAAACATCAAAATATCGGTTCCTCTCGATTTCTAGATGAAAAATTTCAAAGGCATTCCTATATATCTCAACTGTCATTATACTGATGTCTGTATCAATGTACATATTATACTCCCCCACGTCGAACTTTCGTTCAAAGTTTTCGCAATATAACTATATCGCATAATATATAACGCGTTTCTGTAAATATAAATTAATAAAGTTATAAGGCTATCTTAAAATTCTCCGGGAAAACTTTGCATAATCGTAGCGCGCAGCTATGCAGCGCGAAAGTGCAAGGAATATCCCTCGTCAAGCTTAATACCATAAGCCCATATAATTTCAAAATAGCTAGGTCAGCGCGATTTATTGGGAAAGCGAGAGAAGCTGTGATTATTCAAGGCGGATTTGATCTTTCTAATCTCCGATACTAGATAAATATTTACGCGAAGAAAATAATAATTATTATTGTTATTATACATTTTTGCGCACACATCGCTCTCGTCTCTCTTGATATTATAAAATTTGAATTTCATATCAAATGAGAGACAAGCCGCGTTTGATTGAACCCGCGTAACACACGTCTCACGTGCTTTTTATAAAACGAGATTTATATCGAAACTGTCCATCTTCTTCGTGATATTGGAAAAACTCTTTGGAAAAATAAACGACGCTATGTGTGTATTCCGTCCGATAAAATAATTAACGAATACAAGCGCTTCGCTCCGAAGCCGTACAAATTCTTCGTTTCGAATACATAACTGCCCTGCGGGCGTCGTACGCGAGATGTGCAGGCGAGAAATACACGACTCTATATAGGGGGTACATATAATACATAACATTACGGTATTAGTCTGGGCCTATATATATATTATTTATTTCGACAGCGCCTGCATGCGTATATCTATATTTATACACCGCCCCCCCCCCTTCGACCGATATATACATTATTATGCGCGACTCGAACTTGGAAGTCGTACTTCTTCCGATGTATATATGTTCGAATAAACGAATTTATCTCTTATATGTAGAGGGGCGACCAAATGCGTTATTTCCGATCCCCCATCCAAAATCGCGCATAATCCTCTACGATTCAATTAACGAAAATCTGCTGTCTCGTATAGTGCTGATGGTGACGATAATTCGAGTTTGTGTATATTACAACCATGAGCGATTTATTTACACGACGAGAGCCGCAGGGGGTGATATAACTCACGCGAAAACAATGTGTGTAGCAAAGCCAAGAGGAAAAAAAATATAAAATCGATGCGTCGCGAAAAAAATACAACGCAATGATAGATATGCCTCCAGTGTGTATCTCTTTTTTTCAGGGCAGCTAAATACCAAGGAAATAGAGGAGAAAAAACGACCGGCAGCGATCGATGTAACTTTTCCGGAAAATTAATGAAATCCACGGCTATACAAGCGCGTCATATTTCAAAAAACGATACCACAACCGATATGTAATTAATCGAATCTAGACTCTCCCGAAGGTAATCTAACAACCTATCGCGTGCTTTCGAAGAGTCGTGACTCTCGCGCTTTGATGCTCTTCTAACGAAGCACACCGCATCGATTTCCGATAATTTTTATACCCACACGTATTGTAATGCATATAATACGTGATGTAGCCGTCGTTTATATATAATATGCTATGGGAAGCTTCGCATGTCATCATAAGGAGGCCGGATTAAGCGTTTAGATTTTACGATTTAATTAAGGATAACGATTTTCAATTAGACACTGGTCGCGCAGCTCTCCGCCCTTATACACTTGCAAATAATTGAAGCAGATATATCAGCGCGCGCGACGTTCGCGAATCTTACTAATGAATGACGTCACGCGGTGCTCTCTCTCTCTCTCTCGTTCCGCGTGCACAGGATTTACGGAAAAACTTTCGTGATTTACATCTCTGGCGTCCGAATATAAAAAAAGAGATCTAGCGCGACTGCGCCATTAATTAAAAGCGACGTAATCATTTTACAAATCGGTTGTATATATATACATTGTGTAACATTTCTTTTTTTTATAGTTGTATGTATAACATACGGACGTAATACGATTTTGCGGAATTTATCGTCTCGTACGTATACGTGTTTTATAAAAGCGGAATCTGCATGGAACCGGTATTCGCTAACCATTAAATATTCGATTGAAAATATGTACGGCGACGGAAGCTAACGCTTCTTTATTGCTATAGCGAAATATAATCGAAGCTGCGAGTGGAGAGAAGTATATTTACGCATATTGAATATCCGCTGCTGAGAGAATATAAATTCGAGTGATCTATAAAAATTGATAATATAGACTAGCAATAAAAAATTTAATTCCGTCAGAAAAAAGCGGTTCCAATTCTCTGCGCTATCGGCGAAACTAGCCGCATCAGTTCGTCTCGTCGTTTCCTTAACGCGACTGCGGATCCGTTTATCCGCAGTAGCCAAGAATTTTTCCAAACTTCTATACCCACACAGACAGCAACACTGCACAATCTGCACGTATATAAACGCAGTACAGCTCCTCAGAGAGTGGGAGACGATCATTTTCCTTGCAGGCAATTCGGGCCAAGCTCTCGGCGAAAAAACTACACCGCCGAATAAATCCATCCGAGAGAGAGAGAGAGAGAGAGAGAGAGAGAGAGAGTTCTCTCTCCCTGTGTAAATTCCACCAAAGCTCGTATTCGACACCCGTAAATTCCAGTTGAAAAAAAAACGTAGGGAAAAAGAAAGCAGCAGTAGCAGCGACGGCGTAACGGCTATAATTAAAAGGCGTTATTACACGCGAGCAATATATCGGATATAGCCTCTGCATCGACGCACATACTACTATAGCCAAGCCACAGGGAAAAGCAACGAACCGAGTCGTCGCGCTAACAAAACGAAGGGGATTATAGTACGCGCGTATACGAGCCCCGGAAAATCCTTATCTTCTCGTCGCACAAAAGCCCGCCACCGCCGTAAACCCGGAGAGAGAGAGAGAGAGAGAGAGAGAGAGAGACTTGGGCTTCCATGCTGCATTACTCGGCGATATACTTTCTTTCTCCGCGCGCGCAGTAGAGATCGTTTCTTATCAACCCCTTTTCTCTCCACGTGTATGTGTCCTTGTGCATCGGGGAGAAGGAAAAAGGCTCGTTGCATCGACTATCGGGGGAAAAAAGTCGCGTGTGTGAGATGAAAAAGAGCGAGATGAATCGCAGTGCGTCTATTATATGTGTATTTGAAAAACGGAAGAGATATTATGAAGCAAAAGTGCGCTCGCGTTCCTGGAAAGGCTACATTGTTAGGATGTTGTGAGAACGAATTTATCACTTTCCTAGAACGTCGTGAGAAGGTTCTTGAATAGTATATTTCAATACTAGTGCGAAACAGTTGATTCTGGCACGAGTGCAGAATCAACTTCGCACGCGTATCGATCATTATTTTTTAACACAGTGTGCGCGAAAGCGCATTACGCACACGCTGTGTTAAAAAAATTACTTTTTGCGCTCGTGCGAAAATCACCTACTTCGCGCACTCGTATCGTAATATACTATTTTACATCAAGCACTTTGTTGGGACAATCCCTCTTATAAAAGACTGATTGAGATTTTAATGTACATATAACGTATAAGTGCGGACAGTAAGAGCGCTATGAGTTCATCAGAAGAGAGCAGTTTTGAACTGGCCCTTTCGTCACCGCCTAATCTCTCCGTGTCTGTGACAGGTGAAGATAGGTGGCGCATAGGCACTTCTTGGTTTCACTCGTCTTGATCTACGCGCCGAGTCTAGATATACAGTGATGTGCCTGCATACCAATGCTAAAACTGTTTTGTTTTAGACTACACTGCTTCGGCCGCTCATGCTATAACTGCGTGCGTCCTATAAAGTCGCTAGTGCCATCTTCTCTTGATTTTTGAAACGTTCTTAAATGCCAATTGTGAATTTGAAATCCGTTGCTAATCCAGCCTGCGTATAATGTTAGCTTGTCAGTCAACTTCATCCCGGTCTCGATCCACACTAAATCGCTTTCGATTAATCCACAACGGTAGCGTCCGAGTATAAGCGAAGCTAAATGAGATTCTCAAAGCGCACAACTCTGTGGTCTAGCCACAGCGCGCGGGCCGCTTAAATCTGGGTTAATTGTGTTTTTGCTCGATTTCCGCTTGAAGCAAGTAGCCGCGCACACTGTATATATAACACACATCTCTTGGTTCTTAAATAAACAGCTTTACATTCGTTTACTCCCACAGCTTTCCTCTTCGAAGCACATAATATTATCATATACAACGTATCTCGCATCTCAGATATCTCCCATCATCGGACGTATCGATCATTCGGTTCTTCCTCAAGAATAATGAACCTCCGCTGCATCTCCGGCTGCTGCTGCTGCTGCTGCAAAAGTGTAACAGCGCTCCAATTGATACTTTCGATCCACATACCCGAAATCGCGCGCACTCCGCACTTTCGAAAACCCGTCGCAGCGGCCCACTTCATCCATCTTCTCGCTTTCAAAAGGCATCACTCCCGATATGCAAGCCGAGTATAGCGTCGACGCTATCATCTCCCGCCTCAGAACGCTCGAGCGAGAGAGAGAGAGAGAGAGAGAAAAGAGGACGCGAGTAGCGAGCGAGCGACTCTCAATGCGCAGGCGGCCCTCACTGCCAGGGTCAGCGCGCGCGCCGCCGTCGCGGTTACGCGTAGCGCCAGACATCGCAGAGCCGGAGAGTAGCCCGGGCTGCGCGCATCTCCGCCGATGTGCAGTGTGTGTGTGTGTGTGTGGCTTGCGCTCGTCGTGCGTTACGGGTGGATATATACGAAGGTTACTGCTGCTGCCTTTTTTTCATCTCAATCTTGGAGAATTTTAAATTTCGCGCGCTCGGGGATACTTATAAAATTCGCGTGCAGTGATCGGGTGCATCATCATGTGAGAAAATTAACCGAGTACGAGACACTTGCACGACGCGAGCGCGTTTGACAAAAATAATCTCGCTCGGTGTCTCTCTCTCTCTCTCGCTCTCTCTCTCTCTCTCTCTCTCTTCGTCGTCGTCTGCGCGGCGCCCTCGGACAGCAATTTATAAGCGCGCTATACTCGTGAGCAGTTTCCTCTCCTCAAGTGCGACATACAAAAGATGGTGACGATCGGTATCGTTTAGTGCATCGTAAGCTATACAGTGCGCGAGTGAGAGTGTATAGCGACCATGCCGCGATCGGGAAGATCGCCTCGGAGAAGCGCATCAGTCAGTAGCGATCCCAGTGATGCAGATCGGTCCGATTATGGTATCAGTTATCCGCGACTCGGTACGAAAATGGTGACGTAATATTACCTCATCAACATCGTCGTCCTGTCTGCGAGATCTTTCTCCTCGCTTCATCTCTATATACGACGGATGGAAAGTACGTATGTATCCGCATCTTTCGAGTGATATATAGATAGATGTAGAACACGCTAACGTGCGCAAGTGTGTGTGTGTGTGTCACTACAGTAGCCAAGTGACGTAGGTCCCCTCCCGTTGTACATACGCGTACGTTGTACTATGTATATACGCGCTGCTCTCTCTCTCTCTCTCTCTCGGGCGAGAAGATTCGACTCGAGTTTTACGACGGGCGCGAGTTTCGGACACCACCGCTACCGACGATGATTTATGGCCCAATGTGCGAGCGCGAGACACAATTGACCGGAAATCGCTATTTTTGCGTGTATCTCGTCTCTGATAGACTCACTGATAACGATTTCGGTACGTTACACAGGGCGTAAACTGCGCGAAATTGAATCGGAGGGACTCAATTTCGTATGTAGGTATACCAATAAGTGCCAGTTATAAAGGCACATTTGACGATCGGCGCTTTACGACTCGCGGTTAGTTACGTATGTATAAACACACCCCCGAGCGTAATGGAATATCCGCGGAGATTAAGGTATACACAGCCCTCCCTTCGTCATCTCTCTCTCTCTCTCTCTCTCTCTCTCTCTCTCTCTCTCTCTCTCTCTAACCCAAAAAAGAGGCGAGATAGAGGAGGGCAGACCGATAGCATTTTTCTTCCTCCGCAGTTCTCTCTCGCGGTCATCAATAACCGGCAATTTGACTGAAAAAAAACACGTCCGCCGCGCGCGCGTCCGGTAATAGCCGAAAGCGTGAAAATTCTTAACGATCGTTGGTGGCGAGAACCACCTACACACGCCCTAGTCGCACACTCGCGTCATACTACTGCGGCTAGCGGAAGTGACGACGGTTTCTCTGCTCCTGATGTCCGTTCGCAAAATTTTTATGGACTCTTGCACACATCACGCTATATTACAACGTAGTTGTATTGTTTATATTCACGCTCGTCTCACCAAATTCGCAAGCTGTCTCGTTAAACATTTCGTCCGCCTGTTATACTCTTCGCGAGAGGGGGGAGGGATGCGCAGCAGTTGCGCCGAATTTTTTTGCGACAACGACCCTCGCGGGAGGAGGTACGCTCGGTGGGTGGAAAATTTATGCTCCCGGTTAATGGTTTCTTTCAACGGCAGCAGTGCGACAATGATTTTCTCCTTTTATTTCATTCTCCTTTTTCTCTTTCGGATGCTGCTGCTGCTGCTGCTGCTGCTGCTGGGAAAACAATGTCGCGAGACGTTTACGAGTTATATGTATGTCGTAAAGCTAGAGGAGAGTCGTGAAATGCCGGCATGTAATTCGATCTTCGAATTGGAGAAAAAACAAAATGAAATTGGCGAGCTGGCTGTATTCTTGAAATGACGCGAAGCTTTTCGAGAGGATAAATTAAACGTCTCCCATATATACAACAAAACGCGTACTTTTCTAGCGCAGAATCAGAGTATACACATCACTTACAAATCTGCGTCGCTTTCAGCTCAAGCTCGAAATACCAAATCCATCTTCCTCTCCACACTGTGCGAGGTATACAGGAGCACAAAAAGCTACTCGAAAGGCCTTTAATTACTCTCGCAACAGGCGTAATCGCTCTTCTTGCCTCTTACACGCGGTACAACAGTCGATCTTACCTCTATACAGATATATACACATCACGTATACAGACGAAACTTCTCCGTACGAGAAATAGGAAATCAATTTGACTTCCGACTTAGCCGCCATAGATGGTATATACATATAGGCTATACCTATCGTCGAATTGAATTTCCAGCTCACTACCGTGTCGATCGGTTTAACCCTGTAAATTTTCACGCCGCGCGACGGAAATTTCTTAACTTCCTCTTTCTCTCCCGCTATATACACGTAGAGAGAGAGAGAATAACGTTTGATATAACTCGCGAATCGATTCGTTCTCGAAAAATAAAGGAGAGAGAGCGAATATCTGCGTGTATGTAAATTCTCGCGCGCGCGCGTATAACGTACATGCATGTGGACTAACGTGAAGATTTATAGTATTTCACGGGCTATTGAATCAATCAAAAGGACGTGAATCAGCGATGACTCGGTAAATAAATTTCATCGATTCATCGGGGCAATAGCGCGCGCCCGATATGCGTCTCTCTCTCTCTCTCTCTCTCTCTCTCTCTCTCTCTCTCTCTCTCTCTCTCTCTCTCTCTCTCTCTCTTTCCCGCGAGATATAATTGTTTTTTCACGCCTACACGATATATATGAGGAAATCTACGCAAATCGGTCACTTTTTAGGGTCGCGAAATGGCAAATTTTCAAAAAGCGAGCACACCTTTCTAACTTGGTTTATCTTGTTCATTATATCATAAAATGTACAAAAAGTCAGTGGAACATGAGAAAACTGCTTTGTGATGACACTGTNGAGAAAACTGCTTTTGTGGTACTGCTTTTTCGGCCCTTTAAATTTAACCAAAAATAGCCATTGTTCAATGACATTTAATTTCCGAAGATGCAAACGGAAAATTCAGATTACTAGGATGAAAGAACGGTAAAAGAACTTTAATTAAACAAAAAATGCGTTGAAAATGCTTGATTTGATCAAAAGTTGTCTACAATTGAAAATATAGAAGCATTTTCAACGCATTTTTTGTTTAATTAAAGCTCTTTTACCGTTCTTTCATCCTAGTAATCTGAATTTTCCGTTTGCATCTTCGGAAATTAAATGTCATTGAACAATGGCTATTTTTGGTTAAATTTAAAGGGCCGAAAAAGCAGTACCACAAAAGCAGTTTTCTCATGTTCCACCGACTTTTTGTACATATTATGATATAATGAACAAGATAAACCAAGTTAGAAAGGTGTGCTCGCTTTTTGAAAATTTGCCATTTCGCGACCCTAAAAAGTGACCGATTTGCGTAGATTTTCTCATATACATTGCTGCTGTTAAAGGAGAAACTTTTCGCGATGCACAGATGCGTAAGATCGACGGGAATGAATCAGCCGATCGCGTATCCATAAGGGAATATATAATAACCTGTAGGTATACGTTCTCGATTACGTCTCGGATGCGTCGTTTATATTCGCGATAAATCTATCAGAGCGTGATGCTGTTTTTCCAATTACGACATTATGCGTGTGCGCGTCGGCAGCAGAGCATAGTGCGAGAGAGAGAGAGATTTTTCCGGAAATTGATATTTCGCTATCTGAGTAGCGCGTATTGCCGCACAGTCGCGTGTGCCTCTCGCTTCAAAGATTTGTAGTTTAACTATAGTGCCCGCGAGCAGTGTGTGGTGTATTCAAGAGCGTATAGAAGTGTATCGTTTACGCTCTCGTGTCTTCTATTTATTAAAAATAAATCGTATGGATATACTTTTGAAATTTATACAGATCCAAACTCCTCTTGAAATTTAGCGAAAGAGCCTCGAGCTACATACGTGTATTATCAAGTCTCGTGAAATATCCGCATTGGCTGACTAAGCCGAGCCTTTATCTACTTACATGGATCTGAGATATAACGCGCACCTCGTCTCCTTTCTTATAATACACCCCATATATCTCTCTCGCGCGCACAAAGAAGCTCATTTCTCCGCGGTCCGCTTTATTTTTTGCCACACACAATAACTCCGTTCTGAAACTCAATTTGCATTCCCCGAAAATTCTCTAATCCTTACACACCCGCTAAAAACTCTCTATGCCATATATCCACAATATTTTTTCCGAAGATCAACTCGTCGCTCCCTCTAAATCAAGAAGCTGTGCTCCACTTGAAACACACTCCGCGTATTATATATCTACCACCCACGCGCGTGTACTCACTAAAGCGTCAATGAAGCGGAGAAATAAATGTTTTTTCCTCTTCGAGTAAAGGTTGTGCGGGAGCATCTGCGCCATAACTCAAGAGAACGCGAGCGCGACAGAACGTAAATATTCTCGAATCATAAGCGCGACCGGCAAAGAACTTTAAAGATAGCTGGACTGCTGTTATGTAGGAGGTATAGCGAGGAGTTGCACGTTTTGCCCGCCTATGGGACAAAGTTTTGGCGACGCCGTTTATTAACCTACTTATATATGACGCGACGATTTATGTTGTGCTGGCCCTTTTTCGGAGATCACGTAGCAAGATGCGTTTCTTTTTTTTTTTTTTTTTAATAAAAGTCTTATCGAGATATCAAATTTATATCAAGACCCTGACGAATTATGTTTCTCACGGATATGAACAATCTCATTTCGTTCGCGATTTTCTCGAACGATGTATAAAAAAAAAATCTGATATAAAACTTTCAGAGATAATTTATCCCACCGGTATAAATCCGATCCTTTTTTTCTGCATCTTCCCATCAACGCAAGCGTCAAAACCGAAGACTTACGCACAACAAAGTACTTTATATATCTCGTCTACTTCATCTCCGAGAAGAATAAATAAAAAACGCGTATAACGCGAACTCGTTCCTCGGAAAACTTCTACTTTATACTTATATATAAACTCTGTCGTGCTCGCTTGTCTTTTCTTTCTATATCTCTCTTTCTGTCTCGGGTCTCAAGGAATTTATCAGATGTTCCGATTCTGTTAAACGAAGCCGGCTTAACTTTTTGCGCTCAACTTCCGCTCGTTCGCGTAAAGACAACAACAGAGAAGAGAAAGAGCTCGAGGGGATGAAGTTTGCGCGAAACTCGCCAGCGGTTATTATGCTCATCCTCTATATATATATATACTCTCTCTACTTCGAAAACGATTTCAATTGCGAGATATTGCCCGAACTTTATATCGCTTGCCGATCTATATGGCGTTGTGCAATAAAAGGGTATACGTCCATACTATAACTATAGGTATATGTATAAGAGAGATGAAAACTCGCCGCGAAATCCAATTAAGATTTTGAATGTAATAATGTACATATAGAGAACATCTCGTTCCGCGCGCGTCAAAGAGACGAGCTTCCTCAGGGAAGAGGTACTTAATCAGCGGGTTATAAGAAAGAGCGCCAAACGCGTTTACGGCTGCGCGACGGTAAAAAGCTCCGAGCGCGTAAAGCTGTCAAAGGACCGCTTAAAATTTCCCGCACACAACCAACGTGGCATAGCGATAAAATCAAGAAAGTCTTTGATTCTCTCCTCGGAAAGCGCAGTCGCGTGCAAAAAGACAGTTCGTAAACATCGTCTCCCTCCTCCGAAAAAAAAAGTATCTTCTCCCAGAGCAGCCCTATATACGACACACGCACTACACGAATAAAGCTTCTTTTTTTTTCTCTCTTCTCTGTCCCCAGTGCGCCATAGCTAAAGCTTGAGCCATGACGTTGGAGCCGGTGTTCAACTGGACAACGTCCGAGGACAACAACAGCAGCAGCTTGGTTGGTAACCTAAGCATCGTTGCGACGAGTTTAGGACCACCGAAGGAGTGCGAATTGCCGGTGAACGATGGCTTCCTCGAGTTCTTCGTATATGGGATCTTACTGAACGTGGTGAGCTTTCTTGGGATCCTCGGCAACGCCATCTCGATCATAGTCCTGTCGAGGCCGCAGATGAAGTCTTCCATCAACTACCTGCTCATCGGCCTCGCGACCTGTGACACTATTCTCATTCTCTTATCCGTAAGTGAAATCCTTTCTTATCTTGGCGCGCGGGCGCGGGAATTTTAAATTTACTTCTTCTTCTTCTTTTACTACGCCGAGAGAGAGAGAGAGAGAGAGAGAGAGAGAGAGAGAGAGAGAGAGAGAGAGAGAGAGAGAGAGAGAGAGAGAGTTACTTAAATCTCGATCTTTCTCTCTCTCTTGCAAGCGTGCGCAGATGAGAATTGCGAGGAGAGTTAAGGGAGAATCTATTCCGCCGGGATGTGGGCCAATGGCTTTTTATATCCTTAGCTCTCTGTTTGCTCTTGGTATGTGTGGGTGTGTGTATGTGTGATGCGAAATTTTTATCGCGCGGTCCGATCCTCTTCTTAATTAACGCATTGGATTTTCTTGGCTATTCAAAACTCCATATGATTTGATAAAGAAGTGTGTGTGTACCACAATGAATCCATGCAAGAGTTAAATCAGCTCGATACTACGGCTATCGTATATAGTTGCGTATAGAACCAATACATGGGCAAGCTTGCAGATTCGCAAAGCTGAAATGGAAAGAACGGGCTGAAAGCAATGAACCGTCCAATTTAATGCTTACTTTTAGTCAGTGATCGAAATGGAACCCTTATTTTGATGCTTTTTTTTTACTAAAAACCAATTTTAAAATAGAAGAAATGTTGAGTAAAGTCTGGTCAATTTGGATAAAAAGTGAAATTTTAAATAAATCGAAAATAATAGCAAACAATTCCATTATAGATTATTCTATACTACAGAACATCACAATATTCCTATACCTAGTAAGGTTTTCGCCCACTAGATGAATATTTGTTTTTTACGAGGTTTCTTAGTAATACCTACAAGTAAATTTGTCATCCAAATTATATATATACCACCGCTTTGCACACGTCTTCTAACGAAAATACTCAATACTACCTTGTTGGGTCTGCTCGGGACGCTCGTGCTATAACTGCCTGCAGCCTGCAAAATTGTACGTTTTTTTCTATCCTCTTTCAATAAGCGCATCGAGCTTTGAAGAAAGATCTTGATCTAAGATTACCCAAACCCTATATATATATAACAACAACGTAATTCTCGCACAAGAAATAAATTTCCGGCACTAAGCGAAAACGAAACCTTCCGCGATTATATCGTTAATTACAGAAACCACTCGAGTGTGTGTGTGTGCTAGGAAGAAAAGCACACGCTCGTAATTTCGCCGAGCTTTTGTCCTACTACAGTGTAACGGTGAAAATAACATCGTTTTCCCCGCAGATAGGACGGAATAACCCGCCGCCGACGCTAACGTTGCTAAAAGAGACGACGCACGCGTTCGCGTTGGCGCAATTTTTATCATCACTTCGAATCAAGGCTGACGTTCTTTTTTTTTCCACAATTCACGCGCGAACGGGAAATATCAGTCGGTTGACGCAGCCGGTACGCGTCGTTTCGTAATGCGATTATTATGCGTCTGGAATGCGGGTGTAAAAAAACTCTTATATTCTCACGTATACGTTACGCCCACGAGACGGTGATTTCGAGGTGTGGTTCCGCTATAACTAGCGCCTTTGTCACAAGAGACATCTATGTACGTGTTATATATACCGTATTGTCGCACGTGTGATTGAATTTCTGATTCAAGTGCGTATACGAGTATATGCATCAGGATCGAAAAGAAAAAAAAAACGCGCGCACACTTGAATGCCATTGTCAAACGATACGCGCGAGCGAAACCCGAGCCGCGCTCATCTGGAAAATGTCGTTGATGCCTTTTTTTCGCGTGTTTCCCAATCTGGTCAATATATGTTGTATATACATGCGTACAGCCAATTAACTGCCGTTGTTTTCTAAACCGTTCGATAGTTTTAATTTGCATCTCTCGTCCTACGCTATATACATATAACAACGCTTAATTTACCGGTGGAAACTACTATACCGCTACTACGTCGAACGAACAATTTGCATTTAAAATCTTTTTCATGACATGCAAGCCTTAATTGAGTTTGCACCTGATGCGTCCGAGTACGAGCTTGTTCTTAAATAAACACAGCGAGAGACGACCTGATGACTTGCAAATACAAAAGTTTGTAGTCGTCGTCGTCGTATACCTCGATCAATTACTCGCGGAATCGACGTGAAAAGCTCTGATGAAAATTATCCATCGAGAGAGAGAGAGAGAGAGAGAGCTTGATTACAAGAACGGCCGAGCCACAGCTCTGTCTGCTGAATGTTTAATGAAATGCTAAGTTATGCACAAGAGCTTGCAGGAAAAAAGCTCGGGCCGGACATTATCCGGTCGTCGTCGCACTAATGGCTTTACGCGCACAAAACAAATTCAAATTCGTAGTTACATATAGATAGTAGAGTAGAGAAGAAGCTTCTATCGTAATGTTTACGCCCACGCGAATGTGCTCTATAAATAAACGCTAGGATAAAAAATTAAACTTTTCGCTCGTCAGAATACACAACGTGTCGTTTCATTCACGAGTGTGACTTGCGCATACTATACGCATATAGTCGCGGGAGTATTGTCTAAATTTATACGCCACGTGTCCGACGCGTAGCGACATACGCTATTCGGACGTTGTTTATTCGCTCGCCCACGACGAGTGTAATAAAAAATCCAATAACAAAAACCGCAAAGCTACAACAAACACCTCTCGCTTATGTAGCCGTTATGAAAATGCAAACGTTTGGCGGGAAGAACTCGGCCAAACATCTTGACCCAGAGAGAAGCCAGTATATATTAGGTATAGTATAGTAAAAGCAATAAATATAAAAACTAATCCTCTTCGAATAAACAGCAGGCTCTCGAAAACATTTCGATAGCCAGTGCTTCCCGCCGCACACGGCGAGACAAGTTGGAATAGACGTTTGTCTAAGTTATCGTTATTGCTAGATTACTCGAAAGAGCCCGGAAAGCTCACGTTCCGACCTTTAATCATCTTGAGCCGTGGCGCTTCGTTTCTTCTCCTCGAGCTACACTATACCCTGTACACAAGCAACAATGAATCCCTCGTCTCTCGGCGTTTTATTACACAGAGCGAAAGAAAGAAAGCTCTGATAATAACTGCCTTCTCTCGGAGCTTATAGTCTACCGTTGCACTCGCTGACGAGCTTTCTATACAATATGCATCTCGCGATAGATATCGATCGGACATTCGAATCCCCCGCGTTGATCGGAGCTTTTGCTTAATCTTGAAATAATTAACGCTTTTTATACGCTCGCGTTCGACGATAACTGTGTGTTATTTCAAAGGGACACACATCTCACACACTGCGCTAGAGCTATATATATGGCGATGTTTGCTATCCGTGCCGGGGCATCGAGTTTAAAACTCCTCTCGAGCTCAGCCGAGATTATCCGGTCTTAATTTAACGGAGCCTCAGCAATGTCGAAGCTCGCGCGCGATAAATCTTTGTCTACGCGGACGATCTGCATACACATACAAGGCAAAAAGAGAAAGAAAGAAAAAACTAAGGTGAGCCGAGGACTCACCGACTTGATATCGCGCAAAGCTTTATTATCCTTGGCGCTGCAAAAGTGATGTACATTATGGAACATGAAAATTCTTTTACGCGTACGTGCTTGCAGTAAGTAAGAGATGGCCTGGTGAGAGGGTTGTATAAAGCTGTATAGTAGACGATGCTGCAGTGGTTTTGTAAAAGGAAACTCGTTGCCGAGTATGCTGTAAATAAAAAAAATATGAACATATGAAACGAAAATAAAAACTGTGAAAACACGAGCTTTGTCGACGTCGTGCTTGAAATCAAAAATTATGGATACATCAACCATGAAAAAAAAAGAAACCCCGTAAAAAAAAAATCCGTTTATAGTGTTTATACATGGATAACAGCACGCACGCGCACGAATTAAAACGTTACACGAAATCGCAATCCCTTTGAAGACTAACGGCGCGCCGATGCAGACTCGTGATCACGCTCGGCAAACAGCACTCATCAAAGGTAATTTTAACGCGTGAGAGGTAGAGAGAGAGAGAGAGAGAGAGAAACAATTGTAAACAAGCGGGCAGGTGGTGGTGGTGGTGGTTGTGCAAGCTCTTCGTATATGAAGCCGCGGAATTGGATCCACGAAAGCGTTAAGTCAACTAAAAGACTTGCGTGAGAGATAGTTGACTCTCTCCCTTGAACTTTGAGAGAAAACTAATCAAACTCGCAGCGCGCGTATGTAAATAAAATTCTCGCTTCTCAGTATACTATAACGTAATATTAACGAAAATGCAAATATGACTAGTATAACACGTGTGTGTATTTATGTATTCCAACAGGTGCTGGTTTACGGACTGCCAGGAATCTACGCCTACACAGGCTACCTATTCCACTACAAGTTCTTCGTCTATCCAAAGATCGTGAGGTACCTCTACCCGCTCTCGACGACGGCGCAGATGGCTACGGTTTACCTCACCCTCACAGTCACTATGGAAAGATACGTCGCGGTTTGCCATCCGTTGAAGGCAAGATCGCTATGTACCTACGGAAGAGCCAGGACGGCTCTACTCCTCATCGCGCTCATTTCCATACTTTACAATTTGCCGAAGTAGGTGGATTCAATTATTCTCCGATGCGACTGTGCGTTTTTCCCTGCGCTCGAGATTTATCGAGAGATGTGTGCGTCGGACTGGTATTGATGTGGCTTCGCTGTAGCGCGGAATGGGGAAAATTAAAAGAGAGAATTGCTGTCGTTTGGCTGACTGTACGAGACCTTTATCTACTGGCGACTACGTTTATGACGGCTTTAGCTTTTTTCTCGCGAATTCAGTCAACTCGTTGGGACAAAAGACAAAGTGGAATGTAAAATTACAATAAAAACAAGCCTCTCTTCGTAAACTGTAAAATCGCATAAATCAATGCATCGTAAACACAAGAGCACTAAAGCTTCGATTCCCCCCCAAAGGAATTTCAAACTGCAAGCTCGCATACATTCCACTCTCCGAAAGTCAAAAAAGCCTGCCGGAAGTCGAGAGTTTATTCAGCCGCAGCATAATCGTAAACTAAGCATTTTTTCGCCGCCGGGGACACACGCACACACCCCCTTTGTCGCTCGTGCGCTCGCATGGCTATTACGCAACGCCGAACCCGCGCCGATATTTATCACCGGGACTATTACTCGCTTGAGGCTCCTTATTCCTATCCAAGAGAAAGAAGAGATACGCGTTATACACGTACCACCGCTCACACATATTTTTTTCCTTCTTCTTCTTCTTCTTCTTATCTCAAGCTTTCATATATATACATCTAGGTATATTTTGTTCGCTGGTGTATATAGAAGGTCTTAACTTGTTCCTTTCGCTGCAGCCGCGCGCGAAATTTATTTCCCAAGATTTCCGCTGAGCCTGCGGAAGTCGCGATCCGCGCAGCCGAATCGGCCGTATATAGACACGTGTGTGCGTTTACCGGAGGGCGGAATGAAAAGGACCATTTGTTATTGCCGACGTTGCGCGCGCGAGCGTGCCTTAGCGGAAACAATATTTTATTGGGGCGGATTGACAGGTGGCGCAACGCGGAAACGCGCTTTGGCCAATTAGAATTGACGGGTTTCTCTTTTGTCCCTTCGGAACGTTCGCTGGGATCGATGATCTTTTTTTTTTATATATTTCCGCGATGCTTGCGGTTATTCTGTATATCGCGGAAGAACAAATAAATCGAATCTGAAAAATAACTCGTTCGCCACTTATAGAATTTCGTAATTTTACTTCGACAGTAATCAAAAGTGCGATTTAAACGTGCAAAGTTAAAATCGCGAGTAATAATATTGTATTTTATGCCGCGCACCTGCGATATTAATTGAATTTTATGAGCTTTCATAATCGAGAATTCTCGCAAAATGAACGTAAATATTTTTGCTTCATATCGAGTTGATAAGTGATACGTGCGTGTGCGTATATAATCAGGCGTTATGAAAATAATAAAAAAAAAGCTTTCCAAGAACCATTCATTATACGCTCAGCGAATAAATGCCGGTAAATCAGCTTTATACGTCGAGTATCACGAAATTCAATAAATTCTGCATTTCAATCCAGTAAATACGAGAATTTTCCCTACATGCGAAATCATACGAAAATTCACAGAAATCGTCCACACAATGTGTGTGTGAATTACGCCAACGAAGCTCGTAAAAAACAGCAGCGTTATCGAGTCTTCCCTGACCATTAACCCTTCGCAAACTCCCTAAACTCTCCTCATCAAGCGGTAGTCCGCACATCAGCTAATTCACCCCCTGCCAAAAAGCCAGTTTCTCGCAGCTAACTCTCCAAATGAATTTCCGTCTCTATTAATACCACAACGTTAAATTACATCCGGCTCGCGCAGACACACACACACACACACATACAATTCGTTAAAGCTCATCCTCTGATTTTCGCAGGTTGTGGGAGGTACGGCTGGGTGAGGAGATCCACTGGAGGTACAACATTACGGTCTACTGCATCGGTGCGACGCAGCTGCGCGAGAACTCACTCTACAAGACCATCTACGTGCACTGGCTCTACTTTTTTGTCTATTACGCATTCCCCTTTGTGGCCCTCGTTATTTTTAACGTCGCCATCTACAAGAGGGTTAGTGTTTTGTACATCATGGGTATAATACGCCTATATACTTTCTCGCGCGGTGTTTAATTTTATCACGATGAGGCTTTATTCTATATGCCTATAGACGTAATTTTTCTCAGCTTAAGTAAAAAACTCGTCGGTTTTTGTCGGCGCAGTAAATAAGTATGTCCGTACGTGCGAGCGTTATTAAAGGATTTTCGGAGAGATGCTCTTTCAAGTTCTCGGAGAAGCTTTGGCACTCGTGCGCTGATTCTAAAAATAAGCTTTTTAACTTTTTTCTTCTTTGCTCCGCTCTCTCTCTCTCTCTCTCTCTCTCTCTCTCTCTCTCTCTCGCTCTCTCTCTCTTTCGCGCGCGTTCGCCTCACTCGTACAATCACCTTACATAAATGTATTTCAATTTTGCTTCGCGCGATGATAAACCCCGATTTTTACGCGCGTAAATATAACACTCAATGAAATTATACTCGCTCGCTTGTATATTTTTAACCCGCGCACATGGCCGGCCTTCCGCAAAACTTTATTATTTTCCTCTGTCTCTTTCTTGCGAGAGAGAGAGAGAGAGAGAGAGAGAGAGAGCTTGCGGCACGGATATCACAATATCTCATTCAACGCGCGTATATAGGATCTAATTAAGATCGCTCGCTCGAGAGCTTAATTCTACTGTACGGTTCTTCTTGTGTGACGCGAGGGAGAGAGAGGTAGTGGAATGACGAATTTCGCTGCGTATACATGCATTGATCAAGTTTTTCGCGCCGCGGGTCTCCTGTGCGCAATCTAAGTTTCCAGCCAATTACCCGCGAGAGCTTTGCTACGCATTTCCATACGGAGGCGCGCGGAGCTTCTTTGGGCTATACGGCTGCGCGTATATATAATTTGTAACTCTCTCTCGCGCGCACGCTCGATTGCGAAGAGACAACTTTGATTTTCCAGTACTAATTATGAATCCAGTCGCGTATGTCTCGCGCTTCAGCTTGTGTGTTACATCGCGTTTGTTCGGGAGGTTCGTGCCGACTGCGTGTATGGAGAATCATCAATCGTGTTTGATTTCGCTCTTCTTTGCTCCGTATAGTTGAATGAGAAGTATACGTAGCGCGACATGCGTACGGAATTGCGTCAATGAGTTTTGAGGAGATATTATTCTCTCGAAATTATTCAAAATTATTCATATACCTAGTTGTATTTTAAATGAGTCATCCATATTCATTAATTTAACCTTTCTGCGCGCGCACAGTACTGTATACGTTTAAAGCTCTTGCGTGCTCGTCATAATCTTGGCACGATTTTTAAATCAGCTCAAATTCCTGTGGTATATGCATTAATTTAGATTAATCTCTTCTTTTTTTTTTTTTTTTTTTAAGTGGCATTTCGAACTCGAAAGTTCATCGCCTCATCTACGCAAGCCTTCCAGGATCCCTATTTTGTGCTAACCCTATCCATTTCGCGCCGTCCCGTCCGATTTCAGTTAAGTCCGCTTTTACATTGTCCTCCCACCTGCGTCTAGGTCTACCTAGAGGTCGCGATGTATTTGGCTTTCCTTTCATTTATCGCGCTGCCGGTGCGATCATTTCCCATTCTTGCAACGTGCCCTGCCCATCTTAGTCTTCGCGATTAATTATTCTGTTTATATTCGGTGACGCGTATAGGTTATGTAGCTCGTCGTTGTGCAGTTTCCTCCACTCCCCCGTTTCCTCATCTTTCTTTTGGGCCGTATATTTTTCGCAGAACCTTATTTTCGAACACCCTAAACGGTTTTCTTCCGCTTTAGTAAGCGCCCAAGTTTCGCACCCGTCCAGGATTACCGGCATTATTATAGTCCATATATCCTTACTTTTACATTTCTAGTCAGCAGTTTTGATTTTAGTAATCTATTCACGGCGTAGTAGCAAGCATTACCCGAATGAAGTCTCTTGTTATCTCGGCTTTAATTTCGTTTCGATCATTTATGTTGTGCCTAAATATCTGAATTCGCTAACTTTTCAAATATAATTTCCGACTCTAAGATCACCTCACCTTCGCAATGCCAATTTATCCATGATCATATATTTCGTTTTCGATTCGCTCACCTCTAGACCGTGTCCTCAGCCGCCTTTATGAGAATTTCCGGTTTCTCGCTACCGCTGCACCGTATCCCCTAGTATGTCCAAGTCATCCGCATACCCTAAATTTGTGTTTTTCCGTTAAGGGTTGCACCTGCCCGCTAGTCTGCATTTTTAACAACATATTCTAGCGTTAAGTTAAAGAGTACTGTAGAGAGACGTCCCTTGTTTCAAACCGTCGCGTATCATGAATGATTCGGATACGTTACGGCCTACTCGGACCTTTCCCGTGGTTCTCCGTTCAGACATATTTGATTAATTTACGAGTTTTTTGGTACTCCGAGGGCCACCAGGATTTGATACATTTTGCTTCGTTTGATAGAGTCATACGCTTTTTTAAAGTCTATAAATAGTTGTGTATTGTTTCGGCATGTTCCGCATTTTTTCTCTAACAACTGTCTTATAGTAAACATTTGATCGCACGTCGACCTGTTACGCCGGAATCCACACTGATAGTCTCCATTATATCTTCCGCGAAGGGCGTGAGTCTGGCTGTATTACGTTTGATAGAACTTTGTACAGTTAGCTAAAAGTGAGATTCCCGGTAGTTATTGCAATCTGTCTTATCTCCCTTTTGAAATCGGTATAATGATAGATCTCTTTCCAGTTTCCGGTATCGTTTCATTTTCCAAATAGCACATACTAGTTCAAAATTTTGAATGTAAGCGCGGTGCCCCCGTATTTAAGTAGTTCAGCTGGTATAGAATCGTTTCCCGCGCGCTTATTGTTTTTAGTTTTTTGATCGGGCTTCTACTTCTTTGTAGGTCGGTCTTCCATATGGAGTTCCGCAGTGTGGATTCGTCTCCCGTTTCCTCGCAGTTTTCATGTACGTTTAGTAACTTATAAAAATATCCTCCCAAGCTTAGAGTTCGATTTTCGCTGGTAAGAACGAGATTCCGCCCTCATCTTCATTAATTGTCGATCTACTCTGGAAACTATCTAAAGCGTTAATTCCTTTGTACATCTCGGCGCGGGTTATTTTCCTTACTAATTAGTTTCTATTTTCTTAAATATGATTCTTTTGATACTCGTCGCTTTTTGTTCCTAGTAAATCGCCCCCACTTGCCTTCTATTTCGGTACCTCTTACGGCTATCGCCTCCATTGTGTACGCTGTCTAATTTGGCCTTTTTGCGCCTTTCAAAAACCAGAGTTCGGACTCTTCGTCCAACTATGGTTTGCTCTTTGGCTTTGTTCTTTCTCCCTAGCAGCTTTAATTCGCGGCTGTTTATCGCTTTTTTCGATACCCCCAAAGACTGTTTGGGTCGTCATCTACTCGCGTCGGTGCAATCCGTTCTTCGAGTACCTGAAACGAATTCCTTTTTCTACTGATATATTCGTTTCTATCCGTCGTACTTTTCAATACGACGTTTCTACTTTGCCCCGTTTTACTATTTTGCCCAGCCTTACTAATTGGCTCTTAATTGTGCGACTACTAGAAAATGATGTCGAGTGCAGTCCGCCCGGCCTATAGGTTTACGGTCGAGCAGTTCGTGTGGCGCCTCTTATCTATAAGAAAGTGATCGATTTGATTTTTCGTGGGCTCCGTCGCGGCGATGTCCACGTTATTGTGTATTATCCTGTGTGCTTGAGGCAGCGTACGTCTTTACTATAAGTTTTGCCGCGCGAAATTTATGACTCTTAATACCGTATGCGTTGCTGGTTTCGTGCAGACTTTCCTTGCTATGTGGGCTCAAAGCATTTCCTCTTTCCCTTTTTAGGCGTTGAAATCCCCGCACTACATTTTGGTGTCGTAAGACGCGCAACGGTAGATTAATTGGCTCCAAGCTTTCGTAAATAAGATCTTCAGCCTCTTCCTCTTTGCCTACCGTAGGATCAATGCAAGCGTAATAACCCCACGTAATTGTACACGCTCACTTCATGACGATTACGAGAGTCTGTCGTTTATGGCGAATTTGAAACTTTAACCATCGCGTGTATAATTCTTTTGCTAATCAGAAATCCGGTACCTAGGGAAGGTCCGCTCGGCGCCCGTACATAAAGGTGAAGTTTTCGTTTCCTTACAACCGCTATGCTGCCACCCAGAGTTTCTTTATAGGCATATGAAGTCTAGATTGTACCGCGTCAGCTTCTTTAAGATTCCCGGTAGCGCGCCTGCTCTGTATAAACTGCGGGCACATTCCACGTTCCTACCTCCTTAAGTCTATTGATTTGGTTTGGTTCTGGTTTTTTTGAAGGCATGGTAGTAGTTGAAACCGACGCGTTTTGGATCTGTTTCCGATCGCAGGTGAATCATCGTTCTAGAGGTGATAACTCCCATACCTCTCTAGAACTAAGTATGAGAGCTTTCCGACTTTGATAAGGCGGAGTCAGCTCATCGTCGGACACACTACGGATCACCGGTATCCTAACGCCCCCCTGCAAGGCAGCGCGCCACGCTGGCTTCGTTGCCGTGTAAGACAGACTGGTCGAATCATTCTACACATCCCCTTTCGGGGCAGTTGTCATCGCTCCCGCATTCTCCACGACAGCAGGATTTTTGTAATGTGTGCTAAAAGAGATAGATTATAGACATAGTTAGGTAGGAAGAGAAAGTGAAATAAGAAATATTGTTGAGTGTTCGTTGTTGTGGTCATTGTTGTGGTGCTTGCGTAGTGTTTCTAGATGAATGCGTTCGATCGCCAGTGTGGGCTCATCACACCCACGCCCGGGCCTATCGGCTGTCCGCGGCTGCTTATTCGATTTATTCGCAGCTAACCTCTTTCTCAGGGGCCGTTCCTCTATCCGCAACCTGAGGACGCGCCGTGTAGTGGTGATAGGCACCCACCCGTCCGCTCTGGACGCACAGAGATTAATCTCTTCTACATTTATTAAACGACGTCGGCAAAATTTTTTTCGTTGCAGGTGAGGAAAGCAAATCGAGACTTGCGACGACTATCGCGTCACCAGCGCCGCGAGATCGGCCTCGCGACGATGCTCCTATGCGTGGTGATAGTCTTCCTGGTCTGCAACGTCCTGCCCCTCGTGAGCAACGTCTACGAGAACATGTACGTCAATCCGCCGGGTTGGATGATTCAGATGGGCAACCTCCTGGTCACCATCAACAGCGGCGTCAACTTCGTCATCTACGTGATCTTCGGTCGCAAGTTCAAGCGCATCTTCCTGAAGATCTTCTGCCGAGTCTCGGGCGAAACGGGCCTCGACTGCATGGGTCGTCCCAGTCGAGCTGACAGTCCGGATTTCCAGACGAACGAGGACTCGAT
Source organism: Pteromalus puparum (assembly GCA_012977825.3). NCBI lineage: Eukaryota > Metazoa > Arthropoda > Insecta > Hymenoptera > Pteromalidae > Pteromalus > Pteromalus puparum. The sequence goes on from CM053168.1 coordinate 57,536,012, forward strand.
CGCCACGAATCTCAGCAACGTCGAGCTTCGCAATTCCATTCGCAGGTTACACGGTAGTCATTACCATCATCATCACGGCAGTCATCACGGTAGCAACTCCCTCAGGCCAGGAGGAGGTAGTACTCACAGCGGTGGTAGCAATGGCTTCTCCCGATCGTCGGTGTACTATCCCACGTCGCCCAAACCCGGATTTCACAACAACGGCTCGAACCACTCGCAGCACAACAATCACCAGCATCATCACAGGGACAGAAGCACGAACCTCGAGGACACGACTTTCTGCTGACGCGCTGGCTTATATCGCGTGCTTGCGTTTTACGATATGTCTGCCCGCTACTGTGTAGCGCCTCATTGCTCTTCAGCTCTCTTGACTTCTCATGCACGCGCGCGCGTGCTATACCTATTACCTACCCCCTTCTTTTTTATCGCCGCGAGTTGTCTCTGCGACGTGCTCCGGATCCGCTATGTGGACTGCATGATGATGACTGTGTGCGTGAGGCTGCTGGGAAAGTGTATTGAAATTCGTTTATTTATTATTTGTCTGCTTGATTGTGCGTAGACGAGGTTTACGGAGCGTTTTGTGTTGTTCGGGCTGGCGGAGAATTATTTTGTTACGAAATAAATTTTATTATAAGTTATTTTAGGTATTTTTACCTTTATTTGATCATTGAATTTCATCATTCGTTTACTAAAATATACAAAGTACTTTACTTGACCGATTTGTGTCTTTTTTAATTTCGTTGAATTATCGCCCCAAGAACAAACCTCAAGCTGGGCGATTTAGTATATTGTATTTTTTTGATGATAAATTTTAGAAAAATAAGAAATGTCTATTTTTTTAAAAGGTACTCGCATGTACGTTTTATTTTTCGATTTTCGTTTCGATAATCACATTAATTGGTACCTCATACTCTTGGTCAGTAAAGTATACCTCGAAAATATGCGTCCGATTGAACTAGATGGAAAAAAGTCGATTAAGACCGTATACATTTGCGTGGATATACCATATGAACTTGTTATATATGTATAATTACGAATTATAGCGCTTTGTTAAATTTATCATATATTAGTTTTAGTTAGATCGAATATAGCTTTATCAATTTTGTAAAAAGAAAATTGTTGTAGTTTTATTAATATTTATCATTGCAAAGCTGTTACGTTTCAGTATTATTCATAAGGAGAACGGTAAACACCACAGCTGACCAAAGTATAAAAACGAACTCGTGAGTGTACTAGCATGCAACGTGTCGCAAACAGTTACTATTATAATATCTAATATAGATCTTAAATTTATTCAAGATTCAAATAAAAAAGTAATTTTTCGATTCAAGCATACGTTTCTCAGTGTGCGTGGTCGAGCATATGGGTATGTACAAATACTTCAGAAAATCTCATTAACTGCCTACGTCGTTTCCGTTTCTTGCCACTTATAATATACGAGATACAATTTTGCTTTATCTTCGAGAGTATAAAAATGGTACGAATTATAATCATATAAATGAACATTTCACTTTGAATAAATTCTGTATAGCTCAATCGAGTTATGAAACGACTCATAATTGGTATATACGTGGAAAAAAGAATTTGTCTATTGAGAGAAAGTTTCCCAATGTTAATGTGAATGGAACTATTTCGTTTATCAACGAAAAATAAAAAAACTTGCCTAACAACTCTCCTATAAATAATCAAGTATGATTGGATCAACAAAACTTAACATGCATGTCATTTTCATCGTCTAGAGTACCTGTCACTCACAACTCTACGTCTGCATTAGGGCAGTATTACGTACGAGCATAAATATACATTTATCACATCAAAGATTCGCGTATAGTATATAGTCAACGGTTTCTCTGCATTTAGCCAAGAGTTTTTTTCAAGAAAATAACTGTATCATTGACCTTGCGAGAACTTAAACGTGAATCAATAAAATACACTACTGCACTGGGAAAGAACTATTGAACAAAGTGATGCAATTTCTATTACTCCTCCTTTTTGTTATGTATAAATATCAAACTTCAACAAATTTAAAAGATAAAAGAAATTCACGATGCGTTGGATTTTTGCAAATATCATTAATTTATTTGTATAAGAAATATTTATTGTTGATTTTATTTTATCTAAGCGTTATTATAATATATTTTTAAAGATTGTACACAAAAAAAAATGAGTTGGAATTATTGCGATTATTTCGAAGGAATCGAAACGAGGAAAGTGCCTTAGATTGGCCAACAATTTTAAATATACTTAATTACGTGTGTCAACGAAAATGTCCTATCTCTCCTACAAACTCGTAAATTTTGTGAAAACTGCTGCGATTACCATTACTGATTCAAACTATTTTATCTTCAAATATTTGAAGATGCTTCGAAGCGAACGATATTATATGCGAATGTCTATATAACTGCATGCTGATGATGGTCATAGATTTTAGTACGTATACTATAAACTTTGAATAAACATATTTGAATTGGTGTGTATCTGTATAAACTAGGCGTTTCTTCTTTGTACATACAATTTTCACCACATTGCACATTGTAAATTATTCCTAAACATCTAAATATTATGGATCTGTAAAACTTTTTACAAAACTATATTTAAATCGGTGCCATTAAGTTTAAATCACAAATCACAAAAATAATAAGTGTGGAATAGAATATTTGAATAGGTACATCATTTTTCTTTGGGAGCTTATTAAGTTTTGATAATAATTCATTAAATACACACAATGTGGGTGATAATACTAATCACGAATGTTCCAGGATGTTATGGTACAGAGGAAAAGCTCATGCGGATGTGTTGCAGGCGATATTTGTTGATTGGTCAATTTTACCGTTGCCAGTCGATTAAATAGTTTATGATGTATGTACTATTTGTATATATATGTAATTAAGATTACAATCACTAGATTGGTAAACATTTTAATAGTTTTAAAGGACTTTGAATTTTTATGAGAAAATTAATTTATAACAAACCGTCAGCCAGCATTATCTGAATCGCAAAAGCATGATTGAATGGCTAACTAAAATATTATATGCAGTTTTGCAATGTAAAAAAGAGCTGTATTTGCCAAGACTGGTATGTAGCATATTCAACGTGCTTCCTTTTAAAATTATTCATCTTTGATAATTAATGAAATAACATCTGTACTTCACAATTGATGCAAATCAAAGAACTATATAGTTTATAAGAGATTAAAATACGAATATACGTGTTATCTTAAGACTGTTCATTTTCTTCCAAAATCAAAGTTCTATCGTTAATTGAATTGATCAATATTTTATACACTGTAATCAATCAAAGTTTCAATCCTGATGTACATACTCAAAAGTATAATTATTCAAATACAAATCCTTGTTTAACAAAAAACCTTATAAAATAATTTAATCAACATCTAAGATAAATCAAGCAAACCATCTTAAATTTAAATTTGTAAATATTATTCATTTAATAGTTATTGTGCAATAAAATGAAACTGTACTTCACATTTTGCAAAAAAATAAAGACATTTTACATGACCAAACTGTAGCTGTAATAAATATCTTTTTTTCATCAAAGTGTAATAAGGAATTGTTAAAATAAAATGTATCGATAAATGACTTAAAATATACAAAAAATCATCAAAATTCATCTAAATTGCATTTCAATTGATTACCTTAACTATAACTATAACTATATTTAATTAAGTTATTTATATTTTGAAATATAAAATTAACGTATATAGTAAAAGTCAATGATGCATGTGGTAGTATTGCCTTAACAATGATCGATAACGTAGGAAACGATATGAGCAACTGGAAAAATCGACTCTCTTATAATACACGACTTACCAATAATTTTTTGTTAAAAACTATTGCAAGGATATAATAATAACAACAGTAACAGTTCTGGAAAACAATAATTTACATTCGATTACTTTATTTAACCTTTATCATTCTTGTAGATATTCCTTGCATATACAGTGATGGCGCTTATCATTATGTAATGATATATATTATTTTCTGAACATTCTGACGACCTTCTCACTTTAACAAATTCTTCTACTTCTTTTTGCTCTTGGGCTTCAATAAATTGTACGCTATGATCAGACCTATAGTGGCATACGTAGCCTTTGCAACCTACAAAACGATCATTTTGTTAACAAGAATAGTTCATAATCCTTAGAAAGAAGGAGAATCATTTAGAGGTTAAAAAGTTGGGATTGACTTACGTTCGCTCTGCCAAAGTTAGTCTGACTGTTGAAGATCTTGCTGAGGCCAGTTAGGTTTTCGGAACCAGGTGGTTCAGCGCCGGCCATTGTTACTTGTTAATTTGGTGGAGTTTCGACAGAAGACTTGACAATCAATCCTTTCAACAATCAATCCACGGCGAATTTCGGGCTCTTCTGCGCGCACTTGCTGCCCTCTCGCTGGCCGGATGTGTAGTTGGCAGGTGCGTGCAGTGTGCCATCAGTGCGGGTTTGTCGTCCGCTATCCCGCCGCCAAACATGAAATCTGTAAAAACTACGACTAACTGGGACTTATAAGTATAGTATGCAAGAATATCATTGTCTCGTTAATGAACGAACTATTTTTAAATCAGACGTGAGAAATTATTAAAAAGCTCTGTTTTAGACTTAATAAAATATCTTGATTGGCAAATTATTTATTATCACTTACAGATAGTACAAAAATAGTATTTTTATGGAAAATTGATAAATTTTCTACTACTCTAGCTTTGGCTTGATTTGGGCCTTAAAATAAAAAATATTTTACTAAATATTGTTGAGAATAAAAAAAATAAACTGATTACACGCATTTGATACAGTTAATTATACTAATATGTTAAATTTTACAGTATACATAATTATACTTGACAGAAATAAAAAATAATGATCATTTTGCTGATACGTTTTGCGTCCGCTTAAATACTCTGTACTGTACTGCCACATTCTGAAACAGAAAAATTATTATTATTAGTATAAAACTTTACTTTTAATTTTCAAATATAAATTTTAAAACTGACCAATGCATCAAACAAAATTGTGTTATTAAAATGCTTGTATATGATATCTTCGGTATTATTACTTAGTGTCTTCATCAAAGGAATTGCTTCTTTAACCATCTCAGTTTTAATGAAATCTAGATCTATTAAAAGTTGTATCATAGCCTTACAAGTAATTAGAGTCAAAACAAAATCTGAGACAATTTTATTTTCTTCATCTCTGGGCGCCTTTAATCGGCTTCTGTAATAAAATAGTTATGTACAATATAAAATTTATACTTTTTTTTTAACAAATAAAGAAAAATAACTTACTCATCTAGTTGGGAAAATAAGTGAGGATTTGTTTCCCTCGTTAAATTGCGAAACGTTACATCTAGTCTTAAAACTTTGACAAGTTTCATCAGGACCCTTTCATCAAAGTAATTTGTAAATGTTTCAACAACTTCGTTTATGCAAACCCATCCATTGTTTTCCAAATGAAAGATGTGAATTAATTTATTGTCGCATTTTTCGGAAAGTCCTGAAATCAAGAAAAAAAAATTATCATACTTCTTTGATCAAAAATAAATTATTCAAATATTTATATAATAGCAATAAACTTACGTAATTCAATATACATAGGAGAAGTCACAGAAGGAGTATCACAAGCAGCTGAAGTTAATGATAAAGAACCATTAGTTCGTGATTGTCTACTACCAGTCAGATATCCCTCATCTATTTCATCACAAGGTTTTACATTTTCAATAAAATTGACTCTCGTAGAATCCGCGTCATTCTCAAATTTGTTAGCATTTAAAGCTGCAAATTTAGATGGGTACTTTATATTGATCGTTGGTCTTTGATAACTTTTCTCAACTACTCTTTCAAAAAATATAGTCCCATCTTTTCCCTCTTTTAACTGATTAGTATATTCCATATTATTCGATTGACTGTATTCTGATGTATAGGAACTTGCAGAATGGATCGACGACGGTCTCTTGATACATTCATTTGTCTCATGATACGATTCTGCATACCCATTTTCATTGGCTTCTGGTATTGGCAATTCTTGTTCTGATTCATTTTTGGAATTTCGATTTATAGTTCTCGTATCTACATGACCATTTTGGTTTATGTGACTTACTGGCAATTCATAATCTGATTCATTTCTCGAACTCTGACTCGAGGGTCGACATTCATTCCGAACGCTATCAATTTCTGAATAGTTATTTTTTACAGACAATGGGGTTTTGATAGAACTGAGATTGTCATTGAAGTCTGAGCTAATAGGTGTATTAAAAGTTTCCAAGCTTATGTAACCATTATTTCCAAAGGCTTTATTTTCTATTCTTTCATTTCTCAGATCTTGGACATTGCCGTTCGAAACATCATCTAATTTATTGAGGGGTGTATTCAAAAGAATTGCTTGAGTAATAGTATGAGTTTGCTTTACGTAGCCAATAGTTTCTTGGACCAATGTTGCCACACTTGAAGCAGTGTAAAAAGATCCTGTATCCGAAGTTGTAAAGTTTGATGATTTTGTACTTGATATTTTCGTTTCTTTGTATGTGTTACTACGATGTTTAAGACTGATTTCATCATATGTAGTCAATGTATGAAGAGGTACCTCCTTAATCTGTAGAAAAAAAAATACGTCAGTTTCTGGTTACTTATCTGATAGTACTACATTTTTTGGGAAAAACACTCACTTTGTGCATATAAAAAAAAATAAAATAGAAAATAATTAAGAAAAATTTTAATTCTTTATCAAAATTTCTTTATTAAACATAAAAATTGTAGATTGTACATTATTTACAAAAATAGCGTCTCGCTTACGGTTATAAATTGTTTCGAAAAATTTTAATAACACAAGTAAGTATTTTTCCAAAAATAGCAAATAATGTATGCACTTAAAAGCAAATGTATTTTTTGGCAAATTTCGCATAATAGCATGATAGTTTATAAAAGTACAATGAATCATAAATAAAAATAGTGTTTATACAGAGTATAATTGTATATACAAAAAAAGAAACAAAACTTATAAACACTTTCTACACGTTATGAACAATATGAAAAAAATATATATAGATACATTTATTGATTTGTTAATCCAATTAGAATAAATTCTGTATGTGTCAAATTAATAATTATAATAAAAAATGAATTTACTGGCAATATTTAGTACTGATAATAATAAGAAACATGTAAGTCATACTGTTATTACACAATTATTGAAACAGTTTAGAATACGATAAAACACTATTAAAAATTATGAAATTTTCATAACTATTGCGCAAATACATATGTAAAACTTTCATAAAAAAGAAGAAGGAAATATAGAGAATTAGAAAAGCTTGTTGTCAGAAGTTTAAGAGCTTGAAATTTATAGCGTTTTTATGCGATTGAACTATGATTTAGAGCGTAGTAAATAAGCGTCATTGTGAAGCGCCATCGACCAATCAATGTTGGTCATTCGACCATGACCACCATTGTTACCGTGAAAACTATCAGTTTCATCCAAAGCATTCCCCGAATTTTTGTTACGAACCGTGAATCCGTTATTATTTACAGTAGACCTTGCTTGCTCTTCTTTCGTCAAATCAAACTGTGTTGAATTTTGCAATTCGTCGCACGTTGTACTATAATCTTGCTGACAACTTTCATTTATATTATTTTTCTTGTTAGAATCGCTTCCATCAATATTTGAAGAATCAAATATTCGTTTAACCATCAAATCCTTACATCGATTAAAAAGTTTTTCACTGCGAGCTTGCTTACTGTCTTCAACTTTGCTAGCATAAACGTAAACCGTTTCATCGAGTAATGAAGAACAGTCAGATGAACAAGAATAAAACGACATACACTTTTGTAGAGCGTAAATTGTCGGGCCGTGAGTAACAGAATTTTTCGATTTTAAAGAACTTTTTTCAACTAATTCATTCTTTATGGATTCACCATTAATTGGTAAAGTGCAGCCATTTATTTGTTGGCATTGCCGATAATGTTCAAAAGCAAAATTTTTTTTCATACAAACCATTTTACCCCATTCAGCAAAATTATTCTCCACCAACCAGTCATTTATGTGCAAATCATTATCGTCATCACTTGTATCTGTTAAAGTGATCATCATGCTGTTGTTCTAGAAGGGCATAGAACAAATTAAATGTTTGCAATCATCATTAATTATATATTTTTAAGTAAGAAAATATTTACTTCTTCATTTATACTGGATACAACAGCAATCAGTGGTATGTTCCAAACTTTATCATAAAATGCTTCATAAGATTTACGTGGCCATTCAATGGATCCAATAGGCTTAGTATTGCATAAACCAGAAGCTATTGCTTGTGCAGGTAGAATAGAAAACCTTGTGTGCAAGAAATATACATCACTTGGATGGTATGTTGATACAGTTCCATAGTCATAGAACAGTATCTAAAAAAACATTTTAATTTATGTAATTCAATGTAATCCACACACACGCACAGAGTAATATAGTAAAGTATATTTACAACAACAAATCCATCGGGTTTAATCTTTTTAATTATACCTCTATGCCAAATTTTAGCATAAACACAGGCAATGTTTAATCCTGTTTGTAATACAACCTGTGGAATTCTAAATAAATCCAAATCTTGATACCGGTAGAAGTCACTGAAAGAAAAAATTCACATAATGACATACGAGTGGTTAAAAAAAGCTTAATAATCAATGTAAACAAACTTACTCTAACTCAGTCATCATTGCTTTGAACTTCTTTTTATTTTCACGCAATGTTACCCAAAAGAACGATGGAGTGAATATTTCTGAAACATTAACTTCAATATACTCCATGGTACTTAATGTAAGAACACTGATGATTTCTACAGTTTCATTAGGCTTCATAACACCACTGGGAAAAAAAGTTTTAGATGTATCAGATGTCTGAAAAAAATCAATTGATTAGATATTTATACTATTAAAAATTGAAATATCTTCATTCATCAAAATTAATTATTACCAATTGAAGAGGTACTGGCTCTGGTTCTTTTGCAACTTCGATATTGTACATGGAAGCCAAAGTCTTTTTCTGACAATTATTTGGAGAGTCATGACTGGGTCGGTTGGCATTCAAAAGCATTACTGTATGGTTATCTAGTGGCTTAGTAATCTCAAAAATATCTGGCAATTTAGCAACAAATTCTATGATACTAGAATAGCCTAAGTCTTCATAATCTAAATCTAAATTATATTCCTTTTTATATTCATTTCTTAGTTGTGAGCCCCAAATTCCCTCTGGATGTTTCTCTATTAATTTCTGCAACCGAAATCTAATTTTTTCGTTGATCAGGTCACCTGAAACTGAATCAGCTTTTATGGGTGGTGATTTTGGTTCTCGACAGTATTCAGAAAATTGACTAGTAGTGTCCATTGCTTCAACAGTTTGATAATTCAGATCTTTGAAAATAGGAGACTCTTTGACAAACGATTTTTTTTTCTCGTCCTGTTCTCTACTGGAAATCGTAGGCGACTTATCACAACGGTTTGTGGTTAAAGGAGGCTTTTTCTCATCCAAATGTCTTCTCTGTTGCTCCTTAATAATAGCTAGTTCATCTCTGAAAAAAATATAATCTTCTTTCATCTCGACTTCATCCCGAAGTTCTTCTAAATGGTCATTTAAATTTTGCATCGAGTAAATATCGTCAGGGTCTCGTCCAGCTTGGCAAAGCTCGAATTTAACTTTAGTCAAAACATCAACCTTGCGGATATCAGTGCTGGTTTTTGAGCTTTTCATATCTTTCAAAACCATCTTCAATACATTCAAGGCATCTTTGCGAGACTGTGCAGTCATACTAGGAAAACCATTGGTAGGTTTGCCATAATTGCTAGCAGCATGGTTCATAGACTTATTGTTATAATTATAAGCTGTGCTGGTAGGATAACTATTGTTGACAGGCCTGCTGTTATAATAGCTTGAAGTATTGGTGGAGTAATTACTCGACGACTTGTATTTGTCGTGCATCCCGTTGTAGTTATTGGTTGGCTTGCTATAATTATAATCGACGGACGGTTTTCTGTAAGCAGTGGATGGTTTGTAAGGGTAACTCGATGACTTGTAGTTTATGCTATAGTTATAAGGTGGACGATAGGACGCTTTTCTCTTCGCGGTTGGCTTTTTCGGTTTCGATTGTCGGCTCACGAGCGAGGTAATGTGCGCGGATTTTTCCGTGTCCACATGTCTGATGCACAGCTCGCCGGCGTAGTTCGTATACATCTTCACAGTGTCATCGATGCTTCTAAAAAAATCAACGATATTTTGGAAGCCGAAGTCGCGGTAGGGAATGTAACGATCTTCCATTTCCTTATACATTCCGCTGAGCTGTTTTAACGTGACAGTAGTGTTGGCTTTCGCGATCAACAACGATCGCAGGATCGTCTTTAGCTCAACGAGCTTGTCGTTGTTGTCCGGCATTTTCTCTCAGTCTTTTGTAACCGTCGAATTTCGAATATTTATACACACAAAGAGTACAATGCGTGCACTGATAAACTTAGTCTACGATCTCACGCGCGATACTATCACTATTATACTATAAGACTAACCGATACACAATATTTATGTACACAAATTATACATACACACAGGAAGATAGAATACGAATCAAATCAGTCTTTTACTTGCAGATCACACAAATAGCATATGGAGAGATAACGATTACTGATCACGAAGCCGGTCTTTGTTCTCGAGACGTATGCTTGGAAAATGTACTTATCCGCGAGCTCGAACAATGCAACTTGACACCGTCGTTGACTCTCAGAAACAGGCGACGCGACTGGCGGACTGATGATTCTCCCTTTTTGACGTCCTTCACGCAACTGGACTACTTACTGGTGTGATGACTGATGACCAGTCGTCGAGGTTTAGTTATGGTTACATATATGTATGAAAAGTACGTATGTGTATGTGTCCCTCGCGACAGTGTCCAACTCACCTTTTGAAGCCCTTGTCAAACATAGGAAGCGCTGCGCGCCGTTGGCTCGGATTCGTTGATTTTTCTTGGAATTGACGCGGCGCGCGACACTCGCGGCCAGTCGAGGAGTGAAGAGTGTGTGCGCCTGTGCGCACAAAGGGCTGACTCGCTCGGGAGATATTTAAGGAGTGGGAGAAGCGGAGGGCGAGAGGGGTAACCGCCGGGGTAAGGAGCTTGCGCCCCCTGGGCAGCTCGCATGTTCGTGCAATTATACTATTATTATTCGTGTATGCATTGGGCACGAAAGGCGCGAAAGCCATTTGCCATATTGACGAATGCGAATAACACGACGACTGACAACTTTACTTTAGATCCCATCGATAATCGATACGTCTGCGGACTGTTTCTTTTTTAATGCTCTTGTTTATTTATGTGCATTTCAGGGACACCTTCGCCGTGTGTAATGTATACAGAGAGCACCGAACTTGAAATAACTTTCGACAGGGTGCGACTGCGTTCGTTAGAAACAAGAAAAATAATTTATATTTTCCATTTCTTATCTTTCACGAGAAATTCCGCGAAAAACGCGAAACATTCATATCGCTCGAAGCGCTAGTGGCCTATAAATGCGAAAATTATGCAAGCCCGTCGACGACGACGACGACAATCGAGGGAACAATAAAAAATTGACTCCAGCCGACAATAACAGACACGGCTGTCACATTGTACCTATATACCGTCGCGAAGGTATATAATGCAACAGCGGGTCTCGAGGGAATTCAATAGGACCCGCCGCATGCAGCCCCTGCATAATATAGTCACTACAGTCTGCAGCTGTCCAGCTGCTCTACACTCCGGCGCGCATCGTCTTTCGCATTCTGCTTCCGACAACATTCGTCGTATATTCCATCCCACGCGCATAAATGCAAGAGTATCGAGTTATCTCAGTGATTCAAGGTCTTTGTCTGCAGTTAATCGACTCGCCACACAACTGTGCATCAGCGGAAAGCGGAAGGAAGCTGCGTCGCGCTAATAAATCCGTCGGCGCGCGCGCGCTAATCGAGTGGGGGCGGAACACGCACGAGAGAAGAGAGAAAGAGAAAGAAGAGAAAGGAAAGGACGCAGCTCGCAATAGTAGCTAGCCCAGCAGTCGGCTGCAGCGGACGATCCATGCGCTGGCGGGGGCGGACTACATCTGGTGCAGCAAGATATTAAAATACACAACGTATATAGCAGCGGCAGAAGAGAAATTCGTGGATTGCTCCGGGGGTGAATGCTCCGCAATCTTGGCGAGACAACAATAAAGTGTATGTGAGCGCGCGAAGAAGTTATTATAAGTAAAGTATAGCGTAGGTATACAACGATCGTGTACGTATATACTCGAAACATACGTAGGTAAAGGAATCATAATCTCGAGGGAACGTGACGAAGGTTTACACAGTGGGTGTGCATCTATACTCCAGACCAAGTATTTGAACATCTAGTCAATAGAATTCGATTATGATAAGACAGCTCCGCGTGGGCGCCGATAAGAGCTTCGGCATCACAGCCGGCACTTTCACGCTCATTGAAGCTCGAAAGAAGACGATCCCTCTGCTGTAATGTGGATATACACGAGGCGGAAGAGACTTGTTTATCAATTAAAAATTCGACTGCTGTAGCTGCTACTTATACGATCGGACGCCCTCTTATTATCGGTCGAATTTCTGCTGCTGCTGCTGCTGTTGCTGCTGATATGGTTTAACAAAGCTTATGAGATTAGTGCGCATTGTAGCTCATTTTAGTCTTTAGCTGATAGTCGTGCATTGCACATCACTCCACCAAGACCGCTTAGTATTATTCTAGAAGCATGGCACCGTCTTTCTCGCTGGAGTTAGTCCTTGTGGCTTTCATACTCATATTACCATTCCTCTACGAAACCAGTAGGACCTTTAGGTACTACTTCAAGTTTCTCATGTATTACGGCACAGTCATGCTCAATGCAGTAATACTCATACCAATCATGATGTTCCGTCCTGGGAATGTAAAAAATTTATTGTAAGTATTGTCTTGCTTTCATGATTAATCAACAGATTGCTGACCAACATATTGTTTATTCATTGACAATGTGCTTTGTTTCTTACAGATTAGCTTCATCTTTGTGCCATCACACCAGCAGTTTACTGGGGATCAGATGGCAGATCAGAGGTCGCGAGCATTTGGAAAAGGAGCGTGCATGCATCATAGTTGCCAATCATCAGAGCTCATTAGATGTCTTAGGAATGTTTGATCTTTGGCCTGTGATGGATAAGTGCACTGTCGTTGCAAAGAAGGAGATTTTTTATGCTTGGCCATTTGGATTGGCAGCTTGGCTGTGTGGTCTGATTTTTATTGACAGAATTAATTCTGAGAAAGCTAGGTCAACCATTAACACAGCTGTTGAGTATCTTAAGGAAAATAAGGTGATTTGGAATCATGTGCAGCATTATCAACAATTTTTTAATTTATCTGATGTATACTTATGCTGAGTATTTTTCTAGATAAAGCTTTGGATCTTTCCAGAAGGCACAAGACGTAACACTGGTGAAATACACTCTTTCAAGAAGGGTGCTTTTTATGTTGCCATAAATGCTCAGTTACCAATTTTACCAGTAGTATACTCTTCTTACTATTTCATGTCAAAGTCGGAAAAGCGTTTGGATTCAGGTATGGTATAATTAAATGTATACTTCTTGAGTGTAAACAGCAAATTTTTATGTAAACAATTGTCATCTAGGGCGTGTGATAATTAGTACTCTACCACCAATCTCAACTGAAGGATTAGATGTTAAGGATGTTCCTGATTTAATGGAAAAAACAAGAGCGTTGATGACTCAAGTATTTCACAATGCCAACAAGGAGATACAACTGTCAATGGCATCCAAGAAACAAGAAGTCCGGTAGAGTACAAAAGATACTCAAAGCTTTGGATCATTGGTAACGATAAGTGAAATACTAGTAAACTAGTATTTTTGTACACTTACATTTATTTTACTTTATAATAATTATTAGCAATTTGTTTTAAGATAGGAAATTTTGATATTTTACTTAGTCTTATTTTTAAGTTTTTATCTGACCAATATTTCGGTATTTTTGTTTTATATCGGAAAAATTATATTCTAATCATGAAATATTTTCACAACGAATCTGTTCCTTTGATATTTTTAATGTCTAGTTTTTAAAAAAAGTCTGATTTTAGAATTATAAACAATTTATAGATTGCAATTCGAAAAAATTTTAAAATATATTTGTACTATTTTATCAATATTTAATTAGCCATTCAAATTATGAATACGTGAAATCGTGATAAGAATAAGATAAATCTTCTATCATCTTCTACCATAGTTTTAAAAATAGATATCTTGTACTTATCAAACTTATTCTAGGCTTCTTGGATAATATCCTTATCTCATAGTAAATGTGCACTTTTCTCAAATAGCTATTCACTTAATAGTAATTTCCAACATGTGATTGCACAATTTTTGAAATTGAAAGACTTCAGTGGTTTAATTCGTGATTTTAAAGATTGAAATGATTAAATGATACAAGATTTATCTGAGAATATGAAAGTTCAGTAAAAGGTATACTTTTTAACACAATTATCGAATGAAAGTGCCTTATTTTACATTGAACTATTTTTAAACATAGTTTCAGTTTTTGGCGCAATAACGCTCTAAAATTAAACTTTGGATGATTTTTCAATCAAAGTTTAAGATGGGATAATTAAACCTACTACTTTATTAATGATTCCTAGACTTATTTAAAAATATTTTCCACATTATCGTTACCCAAATGAACCGGAGCAAAAGCGTGAAATTTAGAAAAAAGAAACTGATTGAAAGGATAATTTTTTGTTATACTTTTTTAACCGTGAGAAACTGGAGGATGCACTTTGTATACAAAGCACAGCTAGCCAATAACTGCGAATGATAAAAAAACATATATTTGCACAAAATACAATGCTTACTGTATAAATGCAACAATATTCATTGTACATTAAAGCAAGCGTGAGAATGAGTAAAAGTGTAGGCTCTCCAGTTCCTTTTTAATTTTAATGAAGTCAGTCTTAAAAATGTGATTGCAATCTAGACTTTCTTTAGAATTCTGATTTTTGATCTTTATTAAGTTAAACCAAAGATAACATCGATCGCGAATCATATTACATATAGTTTTTAAGTTTTAAGACTATATTTGTTTTCGCTGTAAAAATAATCTGAATCATGTAAGCTAATGGCAAATGAGATTAACACAACCAGTGAGATATGAAATGTACAGCTTTCAACAGTCATTGTTAAATAGTTACTTTTTTATTGCCTTTTTGGTGTCATTAATTATAAGTTCGATTGCCATTGTATAAAGCGTTTTTATCCTTTTCCAAAGGAATGTATTTTTCAGAGTGCCAAGCTTTTTAACTTTAATGTTTACATTCCAGTTATATATGTAGGCATATTTTGCTTTTATTTGTAATAGTCAATTATGTGAAGTCAAGAAAGTTAGCTTTTATTTGTGGAACTTTTGGTACATATAAGATAAGCAAGTATAAAAAAAATAAAGGTTTTTGCACAAAAATTATGTATTATCAAAAATTGTATTAATAAATAAAAATTACACTGTATTTGAAAAAAAAGGAAATTTTATTTTCTTATATTTTGTACATATGTAAACATTCTAGAAATTAACAAATGCAATTACTTTATATCTTTTAAATATTAAAGGTGGCACGTGTACTTATAATACTTCTATCGACTATCCTACTTATATGTTAGGTAATCCACCCATGCTAGTTTTCTTATCTTGGCTTTCGGTCCATGCCTTGGCAATAGTCTTTTTCATCTCATCATCTCCATCTTCGTACATTTTCTTCATAAGGCTCATCAAACTGGCATTTGGATCAGTAGAATCACTCATAGATGGAGCAGCTACTTTTGCATCCTTTATTCTCTTTTCCACACTCGTGACACATGTCCATTTGTTCTTTGATTTCTTTGCCAAAGAAACTATTATCATATCTGTTTTAACTTTGTAAAAACTTTTGCTTGTATCGATGTCTTCGCATAGATTGTTGATCGGAAGTTCATAATTTTTGTTGTCTAATCCGCGAACATGCAAGTCCATAGATCGGTCTGAAAAATTGCAGAATACTGCTTCTTTTGGAAGAGATTGTACATTATTTAACGTGACATATATTTTAATGAAGTCCTCAGTTTGATCCCAGGCATAATTGTTAAGTTTTATGTCGTAACATTTGGAAGCTGAATTGACAATAGGTTTTGAAGCTTTGTTTTCCTGATTTGTGCTAATTTGATTTTGAAGATTTGACAGTTCTGTTTGTAATCTCCTAATTTCAAGATTTAGAACATCTTTAGACTTCTGACGCGAAGCTTTATCCAGCAAAGAATTGAGGTCATCAATGTCCATTTTAATCTGCAAAAGTTAATGAATAGATTTACTTTTTGTTTCTATACTTTTCTGAATTTTTTAATCTTATAAAACTGTGTATGTCAATCGTAAATCGAAATCTACATCTCAAATTGTGAATCAAAATAATATTAGTTAATTGAACTAAGTAATACTAAGTTAAGGAAATTATAATGTTTACATCAAAATGTTTATCTCAGTTTATCTCCACAAGTCACTCACCTCGTTAATTCGCGTCGTCATGTTTGCTGATTACGATTATCTTTTTGTAATAAATAACGGTATAATTGTAAAATCTGAGCTGTTACTGCTTAATCTACAATCAATCTCTGCACTACTTTATATGCCACTTCGAAATCAACAAATTTCAACTGACGCTTGTTAGTACTTTTTCTCGGAATCTCCAACAGTCCAACTTTTGTTTGAAGTTCTTCGACGCGCAGATTCGTATATACTGAGCAGTTTGTCGTCCTTTCTACAATTTCGGCGTGGGACGAATATTCTCGAAACCGGTACAGTACGTAAATTGGACTGCGAAGTGCGAATACCTACTGTGATATCCAGCAATTTCTGTGAATGTTGTTTCTAGAACTCTCCAGCAGATAACGCCATAGTCGTATAGATAAGTAATGCCATCTGGTTGAATCCGCTGATCCGCATATGCGCTTGCGCTGGTGTAGTTTCCAACAAAAATGGGACATACATTCTAACATAGGCAGCATTATTAGTATATTTAAGTAGTAGTAGTAGTAGAGAGCTAAGTAGTACTACTCACGTGTCGAAATTTTGGTGCCATTCGAAATGTGCAGATTCTAACCGTTGTATACGTTTGTTTACACTTGGAGTTTTCGGAGCTGGATAAAGCACGAAGCAAGATTTTTTGTGTCATTGTTCGTTTTTTAAGTATTTTATGGAAAAATGAGTAATCAAGAAGTTTCGGATGAGAACTCTATCAGTTCTGTGAGTGAAAAGAAAGTGAACAAACGCAGATCGTCGGTTTTCAAGAGGCAGTCGATTGTACCACCACAAGATCAAGGTTTCTTGATACACATTGCCTAAACGTTTGTTGAAAAATAATTATTTACTTTATAAAATTAATTACTTTGATTTATATTGTTTTCATTATAGATCTTGAGAATACTAATGCTACTGAAGAAATAAGTCATGAATCAAAAAAATTCAAACCTCTAAAGGATGAAAAACCAAAGTTTGACATAATAAAATATATAGAATCGCTGAAGAGAGAAGACAAAAAATGGCGAGAAGAATATGCCAAAAGGAAGACTCGTGTTCAAGAACTGACGAAACGTGAAAAAATTGTACAGCAAACAGGGCAAAAATTGGATATTACAGTGTTATCAGATAGTGAAAGAGCATTTTTAGCAGCAAAACCTGATTATGAAGAGTTTAATAAGAACCTTTTTCAGTTGCATGCAATGGCAACAAAAGTCACATTTTTAAATAGATATGCTGAAAATTTTTATGAAAAGTCAACATTAAAATTACAAAATGACACAGAGGATGCTGTGCATCGAATTATTGATCTCACTGACTGATACTCATATTTATCATTAGTATTTGTACATAAGCATTGTATTATAGATGCTATTATAGATGCTTGCACTTGTTTCACAGTTGTATAAATTAATATTTATAAGTTATATTAGAATTAAATAAACATATTAAGTTATACTTTTAATATCTTTTCTTCAAAGGTCATTACCACCTAGATTAAAGTTTTTTCAAAAATTCAACAATAACAGTACACAAAAACCAATGGAGTGGTCATCTGTGAATGTGGAAGCTTTTTCTTCTAGACGCTTTGCGCTCCTTCTGCGCTATATACTCCTTTCTGGAAGAACTGCTTCTTAATTCGAGTATATGGTTTATTTTCCTAACAATCTCTTCAGCTGTAGTAGATTCTGCCTCAAAGTCATGGTTCTTAAACGATGCTGATCTTCTGAGAGATTGGGTATGACTAATAGAAACTGCAAACAAGTTATTTTTAACGGGGAATCAATTCTATACAGTATGACATTATTATTCAAAAGTAAATTATTTACCATTCAAACCATCCAAGGTTATGGAAGTGTGAGGTGTATACACCAGTGTAAAGGTTGTCTTTGATCCCTTATTTTCAGTCAACTCACACCATGCAACATTATCCATGTGATAGCTAACTGCCCTTTGCCTATGCCAAAATCGACTTGCTCTTTTACCAGTGATAACAGGATCAATTTCTATTTTTTCTCCAGAAATTCCAAGATGTACCTCAGTTTTTGTTCTAACTTTATTTATTATGTATACCCTGCAAAGGATAGTTAGGTTTAATATTTGATGGCACGGCCAACTCTATTATGCATAAAAATGATAATTACCTATATAGTTGATACAGTGGAGCTTCCATAGCAGTCGTGTGACCCTGCATTTTAGCAAGATCTTTCGCAACTTCCTCCTGTATTTTTTCTAACTTTTCATTCTCTTTCTTTTGTTCTGTGATTGTTTTCACTGTACTGTGTCTGGCTTTATCACTTGGTTTCATTTCGACAAGTCCCAATGTAGAAAATTCAAACTTACCAATGACTTCTGTAGGATCCAAACAAGGAAAATCCCAGTCAACTTCTCCATCATCCTCAGTGATATATAATCCATATTTACTAATATCTTCACTGTAAATATTAACTCTAATTATTGTTCTGTCCTATCACATATTATTCTGAACATTATAACAATTTAATTACTTACTGAATGTGATGATCAGGATGTTCACTTATGTACTTGTAACAAATCAGTCCAATAAACTGTTGAACTTTGGCATTGGCAAGGACAACAACATGTAGAGGGTAAGATCTTTGGTCTTTAGGAAGCATACACATAAATATTCTGTATTTTCTTACAGGAGCTCCAATTTGTGACTAAAAGTGAAAAAAAAAGAGAGCAATGATATACTTTAATCTGTGAATAAAATTGTACCTGTTCTAAAATATAAATTCAATACTAACATTGCCATCAAATCTGGCATATTCAACAAATGGATTCTGTGGAAGCTCAGGACATTTTTCTAGTTGCTCGGCAAATAGAGATTTCCTTTGAATATTTGGTTTATTATTCCTAAAATCTTTACTCTTAAATAATTCTTTTTGCTGCTCTAAATTAATCGAGGTGGGATTGTATTCCCATTTAATGTGTTTAATCTTTGAAGCATTTTTTCTCTCAAGATCTAATTTCTCCAAGCGCTGAGCTGTGTTTGTTCTCTGTCTGTGACTAAATTCCATATCTGTGAACGTTCATACAAAAACGAATTAATACTTACATTAAAAAAAAAAAAGAACTTAATCATAGTTCTAAGAAATTGCTCATTACCCATTTGAATATCATAAGAATCTGCCAAAGCGTCAAGGTCTTCTTCGTCACTATCTTCAGCTCCTGGATATGCATGCAGCACGCCACTACTTTGCATATCTTTTGGTATGTCATCTCTCACCATGACCATCTCACACATTCCTTAAACACAAAATTCCACATTTAATGCACACACTGCGTACACTGAGAAGTAATAAAAAGGTATACCATGATCGAATGCACTACATACCTGTGTCATCACCAGAGATAAAACTATCTCTAATGTGAGAGAGGAGCCAGTGAGTATTATCATACAGTGCCATTTTCACGGCTTTTATCACTGCTCAGCCATCGACGAGGTTTTTTCAGTCAAAAACAGTCCTACTCTTCTCTACGACCCGCAGCTCCATTTATTATTAAATAATTGACAGATATAAAGTCTGAGGTGAGCACATGATGTCACTGCCAGGCTTGTCAACAAAAATATAACCTAACAATCGGCGCGAATCCCCGCACTGCGTCTCCAGCACTAAAAATCGCTGGTCCTCTGAGCACAACCCTTCGTCATGCAGAAATTAATAACGCGATGGTTATATCCGATGCAGATCAGCTGATATTACTCACGACTTTGCACGGCGTTTAGCGGCTCCAAAACTGCCGTGTAAGTATAGGACTTATATCGGTACATTCTGGCCGTATGCAAGTCAATGAAAAACGACACGACGCGCCGTCGCAGAAGATACAAGTAAGTGGCGCCACCACTCGGTCGTCGAGAAAACCAATGCAGACAGTACACAAATGACAGAAACAGCTGCAATGTCTGCAATTGTCATAAGCAGTCAAACGTAGGAGTGAGGACGCGGAGAGGTAAGACCTAACTGAGTATAACCTAGCTGCATTTACGTTTGACGCATTGAGACGCACAGTCATTGCAACCATTGTCCGCTCTCTAGAGGATTAGCAGCTTTACTAAATTCATAGTTTTTTACAAGACAAGACAGTTCATCAACATGGTAAGTTTTTGTTGTTGTATGGGATATGTAATCTTTATTATTTGACATGATGATGACGACGTGTATTTTCAGTTTCGACTATTTCCCGAGATACCTCGGCCCTTTAATACTCAATACAAATGCTTCTCAGTGTCTATGTTACCTGGCAATGAGCGACAAGATGTTGAGCGAGGTGGAAAGAGTAAGTGAGAAAATTTAGTTAAGATTTGAGTTGGTACGATGCAATAATGTCTAATCGAAATCTTGCTTTGTTTTAGTTATTATGCCGCCTTCAGCGCTGGACACTCTTACAAGACTGAACATTGTTTATCCAATGTTATTTAAACTGACAAATAAAAAGACCAACAGAATAACTCACTGTGGAGTACTTGAATTCGTTGCTGACGAAGGAAAAGTTTACCTTCCTTATTGGGTAAGATTGAATTTAAAGCATTGCTTGACTTAATTTATTCAGGTGTATTTATGATAATATTATTCTGTAGATGATGCACAATCTGCTTCTGCAAGAAGGAGAAATCTTAAATGTCGAGTGTGTCTCACTACCAGTGGCAACCTATGCACGTTTTCAACCTCAATCAGAAGACTTTTTAGATATTACAAATCCTAAGGCTGTGTTAGAAAATGGGTTGAGAAATTTTGCCTGTCTAACAACAGGTGATGTTATAGCTATCAAGTACAATGCACGTATTTATGAAATGTGTGTACTAGAGACTAAACCAGGTTCAGCTGTTACTATTATTGAGTGTGACATGAATGTCGAGTTTGCTCCTCCTGTTGGTTACAAAGAGCCTGAAAAACCTGTATCGAAAGAAGAGAACAATGTAGATCCTGTAGATCTAATGCCAGAACCAACTGGATTTGTTGCTTTTAAAGGACAAGGAAACAGATTGGATGGCAAAAAGAGGAAAGAATCTGCAACCACAGAGACTGCATCAGACAAACCGGTTTATGTCAGAGGCATACCGGATTATGATTATAAGATAGGAACTTTAAAATTTTTACGCAATGTGAAGCCAGCAAGTATCAAAGAGGTAATTTTAACTTTCATTATCTGCTCAACTTTTGATTCTCTATCATAGATATCATCAAACATTTTATTTTCTAGGTGAAAGATCAGGATGAATTCAAAGCGTTTACGGGAGAGGGATTTTCCTTACGCAAGTCAAGGAAGTGATAAAATCAATATTTGTAAATCTTGGTTTGTTTTATTACGAAAAACAATACATCTTTTTATAAAACATTGTGTGTAGCGCAGTGCAGGGTATCACAATACCTAGCACTGTGCTGCTTGTGCATTATAAAGATATAAAACGTGTTTTTTTTTTGTAAATATAAATATACGTCTAAGTATAAAAAATATAAAGATAAGTTTTCCAAGTACCGAGTATGGTACTGTGGTCACAAATTGGATGAAAACGTTCGAATGAGTCTCGTCGAATGAGAGTAAACAATATATCACTGAGAATGACTAACATTATGCGACGCTGAGATTTATTAATCAACTAATGGTCCCCAGAAATGCTTGCTGGGCCTGTGATGATCTTGAGTGAGGAAGAAATCACGTCCCAGTTTAACGAACTCCTTAAGACTAATTTTTCCATCTTCATTGGTATCAATGAAAGTGAAACTGACTACTGCATCCTGAAATAACAATAAAAACTAATAAGTACAAGATTGTTTATTGACTTGCGTGAAAAATGTGCACAATTTGTTCGAAAACTTACGTCATTGCCTAATCCCAAACATTTGAAGAAAAGTTTGAACTCCTCTACTGATATTTCGCCACTATTGTCTTTGTCAACAGCCTGTAAGAAAAACAAATTTCTTTAATAAACATATTCTTATAATTATATTATTGTTAAAAAGTTTTCATGTGATTTCTAACGTACTTTGAATAAATATGGCAAAAAGTGGTGTACTTTTCGCCTTAGAGATTCGTCTTCGAGAACGTGATGCATTTCCGCAAGATATTTCTCGACATCAACGAAATTGTATGGGCTGGGTTCACCCCACTGCTCTTCCCACATTTGCTAAAAAACAGAAAAATACAATAGTTATGCACGCGCCTTAAAATACTAACGAACTAAAAAAATAAAGACAGATCTATTTTCATGTTCTTTGTTGAACTAATTACTAATAAATATAGAAAAAAATGTGATAGCTAAAAATAATTCGCCCGTTTCTCCTTCATTATTATTTTCGATAAAAGATTGTAAATTATCGCGGTTTAATGATACATATAAAGATGATACGTGTACGGATCACATGTGCGGCGTTGGCCGAAGCTTGAGATAGATACGCTCTTTATTTTTCGTCTTTGGCGCATCGCAACTTGAATCAATATTGATCTTCAAAACGCGTCTGCAAACGGAATACCTTTTCGACAATTCGAAATTCAATTCTAAAATATTTTATGATCAAAACGTCTCTTAAACTTCAAACTGCATACTTCGTCATTATTGTAGTTACACGACTCTAGTGGAAATTGAAATTCTAGCAATTTAAGTAACGGCACTCGAACCTTAGAGAAATCTATTTTTCGTTATCTAATCTCATCCAATTTATCTGAACTATTCAAACGCCACTTCATACCATAGACCGAAAAACATTTTTCGTCACAATCGTTCTCTTAATCCTCCACGAAAGCCGCGTTATATCATCGCTCTTTATAGCTCCGCATAAATTTCGTGTAAAAGAAACAACGAACGCTTGTTCGCCTCGCTCGCATAATTCAAATCCAAGCATAGATTGGAAACTTACATTCAAAACCTTCTCGAACTCCACCTTTTGATCCGCAGTGAGGTGTCCCATTTTGGCGAATCTGTCGCCCAGTAGCATAAAGTCATCGTAACTGAGGACTCCATCCTTGTTGACGTCCAAGTGACTGTGTAACGTCCTCATTTTTCGTCTCCAGAAGTGCGACTCAGTCTGTACAGGAAAAATTCGAAAGTCATCAATATATAATACATACACACAACTCGCGTCGTTACATTACATTTCAAGAGAAAGAGGTGTATAGCAGCATTGAGATACGAATTCAAGATTCATTTTGCCGCGGATTATGATTTTTTTATTTTCCAATGCGTGTCAAGGATGCCATCGTTTTTTAATATTATGATGTATCGCGAAACACCTATATTAGCACAGAAAACTAGCACGAAAAATAAGAGATAAATTTCGAGCCGATAACCTTCGAGCGATGGCTTTTAAGTTTGTCTCTCGTTCTCGGCCCACTATAGCTCGTGGACTTATAATCTCACCGCCTGGCCGATCTTATCGCGCGTAGACACACATATACTTACACTTTTTGTGCGATGCTCGTGAAAAGAAAATAATATTTTTCGTTATATACTCGAACAGAGCCATTCTAACACCGTACGCAAATGCGAGATAAAGCGTGGGACACGACGCTATGTTTACAGCTTATGTAATGATTAATACGGCGTACAAAATTTTGTTTATAGGTGACCACGTGTTCGTCGATTAGATAAAAAGGCCACCTGATATTCGTAAACAAAAAATCGCGGCAATTCCGCACTACAAACACAAACATCACCTCGCAATAATTTATATAAAACGAAACCACACGATTACTTATAAATATGCAAAATGACAGTGAATCACCGTCCCGCGCTAACGCTCCGGCATAATATTTAAAAGAACTTGGGCGCCGATCGATAAAAAATCACTGTAACTCTACGCTCTACGTCAGGTGTGTCTCGTATGTGCGTATAAGTAAACATTGCGTGCCTACACCTCTCTCTCTCTCTCTTTCTCAATTACGCTGGCATGCAGAGTATCACGTACCCTGGACGGTTCCTTCCTCGATTTCTCGTCGTCGTCGCTGTCGCTGTCGCTATCGAAGTCACTGTCGTCGTCCTGTTTCTCGTCCAGCGAAGCCGATGTCCTTGTGTGGTGGACATTGCGCTTGCCGCTGCTCATCTGGCGCACGGCAAAGTGCTGGAACTGAAAACAAAGAAAAACATCGGTATTATTGTGTGTTATTTCGATTAACGTACGCTATAATACGTTTGGGGTCATTAAAAAAAAGTACACACTTTGCCCGGCAAAGAAGCGAAGACGAGGGGAAAAAAAATATCTAACAGTACTCGTCGAGTTTTTACTGTTAGCCACGAGTTATAAAAAGATTTGCACACCCGCATGTGTGCGGTTGGCCTCACCGCTGCAAATGTCGCGCGATTGAGTATGTGCATCTCGTTTCTTTTTTCCTCGGCGAGACAACTTTTCGCACGGCAACGTATAGATTTTTTTTCGATTTATCATTTTATTTATACAAACGACTGTCGGTTGAGTTATATGCCGAACGAACGCGGAGTAGTATACGTAAATTTATGGTAAAACATTGAGAAGAATTTTGAAGCAAAGTTCGCGAGTGTCAGGCACATTTGAACGTGTTTGTTGTATGCGTATACTATACGTGAAAAAGAAATCGGCGCGCGCGCGTGTGTGTTTGAAATTGAATTATCGTCTCTCAGTCTTCTTTTGAGCGTATATTAATGCCGTTGAACCGAAGGAGTACATAGTTTGTATGATAATTTGAACGATTAGAGACAGATGTACGGAAAGATTCGGTATCTGGGGTATAGAGTATATAAAGGCCTTATCTGCCGACCTCCTCTCGAAAAAAAAAAAACGGATTATACAGAGGCTGAGATGAAAACATTATTTTCGATAAATATCTAAACTGTTATTCCAGCTCGACCGGTTGTTAAAACAACGACGCGTGTCACGTATCCATTGAATTTCTTTAAAAATAAAAACTCGAAAATCACTCGCACAAGCGACTCTACAGTACATTCACCATCTAGAATGGAAGCCGCTCGTGAAAGCATCATCTGTTCTTGTGTACGGCTCGAGAGAGCGCAAAAAAAAAATGTCGCGAGTAGCCATGCGTGACTGTATTTCACTGTACAGTGCGATGCTCGAAAATCTAACTATAGAACGCTATATACTGCAACGAGAGACAAGTGCGAGCTTCCCGCGAGCAATTACAAAGATCCCGACATGGAATGAAAGGATCTGAATCTCGAGGCGTGAGTGTATATCAACAGAGATGCATGCTTATATATAACGAAGTCGAAACTGTGGAAAACCAGTATTTCCACTTTTTTTCTGCTGCAGCACGAGAAAGGCCCGTAATAAGCGATTTGAAGGGGATCGGGAGAATAAAAAATTGTTGAAAACAAACTTAATCTTGTTGTCAATTTATATTGAGCACGTGGCAATCGAAGGAGGAAAGTATATTGTGAACCAGGTCTTGGATAAATATTTACAGTTTTTCGACTAATTAAACTCGTATCAAGTCGTTACTTCTTGGAAAGAACTCTCTCGATTCGTACATATATACAATTTATCACCCAAACAAACAAACATAAAAAAGCATCTGACCTTTCTCCAGCGAAACAGACGGCTATATGTAACAAAAGAAAAAAACAAGACCGCGAGAGCCCAACCCACAGGCTCTCAAAAAAGGTCAAGCATCCGGTCGAAAAAAAGAAAAGTTCGATTTTCGAGCTCGTTCTCCGCGCAATGCGCATTATCGTAATCCCAACGTCGAGAAACCAACTGCGTAGGTCTGTCCCGGTACAACAACCCCGGGCACTTCTCCTTTCCCTAGCTGCGATGCACTCCATCGACCTTTTCGCGGCTGCACGTGTATACCTATAGACAAGTGGTATATACGGGGCCACCGATGGCGGCTGCTGCTGATAGTGCAGACGAAGCAGAGAGAAGCCCGGACGAGAGAAGAGAAATCCATACTCGGGACGAGCGTAGGTATATGCAGTTTCCGTTTACCTGGGCGGTTCGAAGAGGAAAATTCGTAAAAAATACGCGTTGGAAAATTACGGGAAGCGGAAGCCTTATGGTGTCCATACGGGTAGGGCCGTCAAGGCCGTGTATGTATACATTATATACACACGAAGCGAGTGCAAAACATCCATGGCTTCCATCAGATTCATCTCTCTCTAGTAATCTGTATACGGCGAAGGACGCGCGTGACGCAGTTGAACGACCCGATTCATTTTTTCATTATACTCGATACACCTAGACACACGTGTTGAAAGCTGGGCCTATACTTTATGTTTACGTAATCGCGCGGCCGAAGGGGACCGATTATTTATGCGCATAAAAACGTGCGGCGCGCTTCTTACCTTGGGGCTCGTCTGCGTGAACGAGCGGTGGTTGGCGTCGGTTGCGATATCGTTGTTCTCCAGGAAGCTGGAACAGATGGTCGGGGCGATTTTCCGCTCGAGGAGGCTCTTGCCAACCAAGGCCGGGCGCAGGCCCATTCGCATTAGGACTGTTGCCATCCTATCTCTCGACGATGTGTATTTTTCTTCACCTTTTTCTTCTTCTTCCTTTGTGTCTTTGTGTCTGCACTATGTGCAGCGCAGTCTTGAACGTTCTCGACTTTCTTCGCTGTCGGTTATACGGTGTGAAAAACAAGTGTAACTTTCTTCTCGAACAGGCAAGTAATACTCGAGTGCGTTTTTTTCTTTTCAAGAGTCTCGGTTAGATCACGTTTAGGTGCTTTCAGAACGGACTGTGCGGTCCTACTGTATAGTCGCGATGCACGGGCCTCTTTTGTATATGAAACGGCAACGGCGCCGGCTACCCCCACTCTTCCGCAGCTCTATCTCTCTCTCTCTTTCAGCAGCTCGCGACTGATGTATATAGAGAGCGCGACCCTTTCCGCCGTGCAGCGGCAGCCCTCCCCTCCTTTGCCGTCGTAAACAACGTCGCCGGCACCCCAGAACGCGGCAACGTCGGGAAATCGGTGATGATGGCTCTACGTGCACTTTCTCATATGCACTGCAATTCTTTTGTGTGTCACGCTGTGTAGACAACAGCGATTGCGATAATATTGTGTTGTTGTTATTATTTTCCGATGCGTTATTAAGTATATCAGTATCAGAGTGTGCAAAAAGTTGCGTTACATCAACAATTATAGCGTAGGACGTAGGTGTCGTAGTGCGATACACAACAGAAAAACGTGCCTCGTGGTTTTGCGTCGTTTTTTCGTCTCTCTCTTTCTTTCTTTTTCCCGCCCCTACGCGCGCGTCGACTCCATGGTGCGAGCGGTTTCCCCTCTGCGCGTTTTCACCAACACGTGGCTCTCTGTATGTATGGACGCTCTACGTCTCTCTCCTACTCTTATCTGCGTGTATACTTTTACACACGAGAGCTGTAAAGTGCGTATACTTATCTGCGTATACACGCGCACACGCGGGGGGACAGAGATAGAGACAAAGAGAGGAGGTGTCTAGGGGTAGGGAGATCAGAATGCGCAGCAGACTCCATAATAACGTGATTCCTGGCACGTTCTCCACTTTCCGGAGAGACTCTCGGCTACTTATACTCGCTCTCGTGTGCGTCTACAACTTATCGATGTGTAGCATCATGCAGAGATCGACTCAAAGACCGCATTGGCATTCGGCAATCGGTATACGGACTGCTTAATGACGCCGGCTTCTTATTTTGGCTGTGGCTTTATGATAAAACAGTGCGATCTACGCACTTCAAGACTCATCCGTTTATAATGAGAGGCGCACGTATGAGCTTCGAGTAATTTGCACAATAACCGACAGATGTTATTTTTGGTAGCCTACTTTTTTCAACGATAAGATTAGAGAAAAAAGTTGTACTAATTTGCCCGGCGGAGACAGATATCGCGCATACTATCCAGTTCGCGGAATCGAGACTCGTGTGCACCTTCACGTGTACCGATCGCGAGGTTCATTGTAAAATCGATGTGACCTCGTTTTCGATAGACATTGTTTGTTGTGCTGATTGATACTCGTGATGTTAGAGAGAGAGAAGGAGAGCTCGGAGTTTCTATTTTTAGCGGTGCAATTTGCGGCTTGAAAGTGTATTACACTAATGCTGCGACGGATGACCCGATCTCTCTTAGATCCTTGAATCGTTTGTTTGTTGACATTCGCGCGTTTAAGCGTTTGTTGTTGTTGCGGCTATTGAGATGAGTTGAATGAAAGGAAAACGGGGGCCGACCGTGATTTTCACGAGCTGGAAAACGAGTGTTACATTGGCAGTAATGGGTTTTTAAAATTTGATTTGTATATATTGCTGCGACTCGATTATATTATAAGTATGACACAGAAAAACGATATAGCTGCGACGTGCTTCTATTTGGGACTTTCTCGCGGGTGGATTTAAAATTGTAGAAAGGACCGATGGATAAAAACGTAAATTGTTTGATTAATTGGAATTGCATTTTCTTATTACATAAATTGACTATTTTAGAATATTAATAGTATTATGAATAAATAAAAAAATCGATTCCAGAAAATCTTTATGTCTGCACAAAATAATTTTATTCAAATAATGAATTTGGTGTACATCTACAATGAAAGGTATGAAAAAAACATGACCGAATGGCTTTTATAAGTTGTGTCGGCGCTTCGCATGCGGCTGCATATTTTGGGCTCCTGACAATGAGCATCCCGTTGGCATTGAAAAGAAAAAGATTGCAATTGAACTACTGCATATTCATATGAAAAAACTATATCTATAATTAATGACAAGAATTTCTTGTCGACGTGCTGTCCGTCACATAATCATATTCATGGATTGCAAAAGTCGTAT
Organism: Pteromalus puparum; assembly: GCA_012977825.3. Taxonomy (NCBI): domain Eukaryota; kingdom Metazoa; phylum Arthropoda; class Insecta; order Hymenoptera; family Pteromalidae; genus Pteromalus; species Pteromalus puparum. The sequence goes on from CM053168.1 coordinate 57,565,335, forward strand.
TCGTGAGAAATTTGCGTGTTGATGCGAGATAACGCCGACGGGACAGTCACCCACAAATACAAGCACACAAAGTGTTGGTTTTTACTGAATTTTCAGTTATTTTGCTCTTATGATGTAAGATAACAGAAAGGTATAATTTTATAATAAGCTATATAGCTAACGATTTTCAATAGTTGTTTTAAAGGCCATTTTGTGGTTGTGTGAATTTATCGTATTTGTGCATAATTATATTGTGCGACCTCTTTAAACTAATGATAATGAAAATTGTACTATAAATAATAACGCTTTCGCGACAAAAAATGTAGATTAAGTCAAATAGTTTCTTACTATATATGGCTGCAGAATTGCAGATGAGATGTGCTATAATGTTGTATAATACAATGTCATTCAGTCTATCGGAAGTAGAAGTTTGAACAACTGTATATTATAATATAGGGCGCAGAAGCGAGTTATTTACTCTTTAATATAGCTAGGTACAATTCGTTTTCCGAAGTAAATAATAAGAAGAAAATTAAAATATTAGCCAGGTATATGATCCTCTCTTAAAAAAGTGATGTGAAGCATTTAATTGATGTCCAATTGCCTGATACAAGAATTAAGGAACGCGAATTAAAAATGCAACATAACCTACAAACGCTTTGAACTGTTAATGCTCAGCAGGAGGCAAAATTTAAAATCATTCTGGAAAGATATAATTGATGGTATAATATGAGGTGCGCGAAGCGCACTTAGATTAATTCCTAGTATATGTGTATAATTATTTAAAATCCTCACGACATATAGAATTAACGTAACTAAACGTAACTAACGACCTTCCTCACAACTAAGTCTGGCAAAATATAATGGACAGCCTCGTTGATCACTACTTCGAGTTCCAACATAAAGTGATAGTGGTTTCGCACGCGCTCGATAGCTTCGCGTATGTCTTCGGCATACATGGAAAATCTGCTTAAATCGTACAGCTGCAAGTTGGCTTCAAAAGCGGGATTCTGCATCAATAGGGCAATCTGACTGGGTTTCTTTGCGAGGAGATCCATAAATGTGCAGCCCTTAAAAAACTCGATATGCTTCATTTTCCAGACTTCCGCGCAGAAGTCTTGATAATAACTCCAGATGATCGGGCGCTTACTGAGATACAGCCTTTCATCTTTTATTTCGATCAACGGCTGGGAAATTTTTTTTACTGCCAGCACCCTGACCATCGGCAATATAGGGCCCGGCATCATATTCCTATGTATTCTATAAAAAAAAGCCGATGAGCTACGAATTAAATATTCAGCGAACGGCGTGCTACCCTCGTTGTCCTCAGCGAGGATATCCGCGCCAGCGGACAGAAGTATCCTGATGAACCGATCATCGGGTTGTACGGCGGCAGTGTGCAACGCGGTGCAACCTCCTTCTTTAGTTTTTAGAGTGGTATCGGCGCCGCGTTTGAGTAAAGTTTTCACCACTTCCTCGTTTTCCTTGGTAACCGCCAAGTGCAGCGGAGTTACCCAAGAGGCTGTGTACTGCGCGGTTCCCTCATGTCGCGCATTCACGTTTGCGCCGTAGTCCAAAAAGAGATTCACCTGAAGAACAAACAAATTTACTTATATGACAATCAAATGCCTGTTATATTGTTTTGGTTAAACGAAATACTTACGAATTCATTATTCATTGGATGGTGGGATAAGGCGGCCCGGTGTATCGGCTGCAGCCCAAACTCGTTAGCCTCGTCGACCTTGACTCCGTTTTCGAGAAACCATTTGGCCAGCTCAATTTGTCCAGTTTCCACTGTGCAATGCAGGAGGCTTTGGCCTCGGCGGTTTTGGCTACAGAAGTCCCGAGCTTGTAAGAAGGAGTTGTAAGTAAGGGTGCAGGGGAGGCGGCCCGTCACGAGACGAATCAGTCGTCGGTCTTTTTCCGAGACAATCTGCTCGATCATGGGATCTCCGTTATGAATAACGTTCGTTATAAAGTCACAGACGGCGAGACAGCACTCGCGAATTATCTCGTTGCGTCGCTGACGCAGCATCTTCTCCTCGATCTTATCATAAATAGAGCCCTTTATTTCGACTCTCTTGTCCGGATCTGACATTTCGCAGTTCGATCGATCTGCTGCGGCCGACAAGTTATATTGACTCGACAGCTCCTCTGCACAGCTGCCAAAATCAAACTGACCTTATCTTAGAGTTTTATATTTCGAGCCTGTAAGCGATGGGCGATTTTGTCAAAATGACAAAATTATAAGGCGCGACTGCTCGTAATAAACAAGACTGACTTGTTTTCACGTATTGAAACTTGAAACGACAAACCATCGAAACGATGCACTCGCGTGAACGAAAACTTCGGCTCTACCCTATCTAACCCTGCTCTCTCTCTCTCTAGTTCCTGCCCCTGTCGGCTAAAACTACATGCGTCCCCTCTCCTTCCGATCCCTGACCCTCGGGTTTCTATAGGTGGAATCCAAATTTTCCGAGAAAGGCTCCCATATTTCCCGGCGACTCGCCAGCTGCTTCCCCCTCCGCGGCGTATACCGCTGTACGAAAGAAACGGACTGACGCTCGTCTCTCAGCTGTTTCGTCGAATGCATCTTCAATGAAATTAAATTATTTTCTCGCTTAGCTCTTGACAAATAGGTCTTGACACTACGCTATAGATTTGTTGTAGGCGTTCAAAGTGGCGTTCTAGATTACCTGCTCGTAAACGAACAACAATTCTGGGAATTAAACTCGAGGGCGAGTACAACGACATGGTGCACAACGAAATAACGAGAATAATTATTTTTTGAAAAACTTTATTCATTTTAAATCTGGCAAAATCGCCAAAAATCATGGAACTTGCAAAATCACTTTGATCACATCAAAAAGGCTAGCATAACATATAATTCTTCTTCCAAAAAGTCAATTAGGTAAGTAAGCTGCAAAATGTCATAAGTGGCCAGCTCGTCGATCGTCTTCTGCTGTTCCAGCATGTAGCGATATTAGTGATTTCGAGCGCGCTCAAAAGCTCGGAGTAAATCGGAGTAAATGGTGGTGGTTGCACATGTCGAATTCGTTCAGATCGTACAGCCCGAAGTTGGCCTCGAAGCTGAGATTGCGCATGTGTACGTGCGTAATAATGCGAATAGGGTGAAAGTGAACATTTTCAAAATACTTACATTGACATTGACAAGACGTTAACACAAACTCTCTGATCGGTTGGACTCAGTGTTACCATCTGATTGTCAGAACCGCTCTTGAACTCGCACGTTATAGGGATTTTTTTGGTAATCTGGGGAATAATTAGAGGCAAATTGATGTACAGCGGTTCTGACGATCAGACGGTAACACTGAGTCGAACCGATCAGAGAGTTTGTGTTAACGTCTTGTCAATACGTGCAAAAGTTATTTGTAAGTGAACAAAATTCATTGTTGAACCATGTTGTCTTCGTTCTTCCAAATGGTGTTATTCAAGCGGCGCATTGTGATTATTCGCGAGTGCTGCTTAGTTTTTTATGACATAATTAAAAGCATCTTTCACACTGGCGATCCAAATATTGAACAGACTGTCTCACAACAAGAGAGACGAATTCTCGGCCTCATAACTGGCCGCCTCCCGTCAATCTTGTCATGGCGTGATGCTCGAGATAATAATGGTAGGAACCTAGTTATGTGGGCTGTAGAACAAGAAGAAGTTGAGAAAGTCAAATGGCTTTTGAAACAAGGTGTGAACCCAAATGTTATTGATCATAAAGGCATGACACCATTGCTATATGCTGCAAAGGGCAGAAAAGCAAACGATTTAATTCCTCTGTTGATTGAGTACGGAGCTGATGTTACAGCGAGAACGGCTGCTGGAAATAGTCTTCATTTTTTAACCAGAGATAATCCTGTGGAACTTCCTAAAGTGGCCAAAGCCTTAATCGAGAATGGAGCCAATCTTCACGATAGAACAGATTATGAGAAACACTACCAGCCGCTCCACTTGGCTATAAAGCACCACAGAAACGAGATGGTGAGTGTGGTTTTCAAGTGACATTGTTTTTATGAAAATTCTGGATTTTAGTTTTTAAGAATTTTGTATTTCTTAGTTGAAACTATTTATTGAATATGGCGGAGATATAAATGCCGTTTCAATGAACCCAACACAATTGCCTATCCATTTAGCGGCTGGATTTAATAACATCATTGGAACGGCGACATTAATAAAATGCGGCGCGGACCTTACGTCGAGGACGATTTACGGCCACAACGCGTTACACTTGGCTTGTATTAACGAAGATGAGGAACTTATTAAGCTCCTTTTGTCCGCCGGCGTGGATGTGCTCGCCGAGGATGAGAACGGCAAAACGCCGTTCAGTTTACTAAACTTATTGACAGTACCGCAGGGGGTCAATCTGATAATCAAGGCACTGGCCCTGGCAAAAATTTCTCGGCAATTGTTCCAAGTGAACGATGAAAGGATCATCAGGGAGTATCCATTACTGTGGAATTTCTACCAAGACTGCGTTATATGTGCATTTAGGATGCAGCTAACGCCAATCATACCGGGTTGCACATTTTTGGATCTCCTTACCAAGAAGAGTTGGTACATTTCGTTACAGTTTATCAATCGCAACTTCGAATCAAATTTTTGTTTGTATAATCTGACAGCATTTAACATGTATGGTCCAGACTTACATGATGCTTTCGAACGTGGACGATATCAGTATCAGATGGCCATAGTGGGATATGGAAATCTCATCAACGAGGCATTTTATTACGAATTGCCTGACCTCGTAATTCGAATAATTACTCGTTTTCTTAACATTATGTATTGATCATTATTTAGTGTGATTTATATGAAGTTAGTCATTGTAAAGTATTTGTCATCGATACTGATCGTGAAAAACATATTTTTTAAAATAAATTTCATTTAATGAATTACACTGCCTATACTGCCCTGTGCCTGACCTTCTCCTTATTTCTACCGACGCGTTCAATTCTCCGAAAGGTAGGCCGGAAGGAAACGTATTTACTAAAACAGAGAGATGCAGAAGCATCGTTAGTCTACCCGGCGGAGTCTACCGTATATACCGACAGTACGCCGCAAAATGCAGACAACAAGATCAGTTTTCTCGGCATCGCCAGCTTCTCATTTTGAAAACATCGCCAGATCAACTTTTGCTGGCTCGCTGTAAGTAAAAAATCTGACGTGAAAGTCGAATAAGTATTACTATACATTTTTTGACACTCTGTGTGCGAAATTCGATTTCTCCTAGCTGCGTAGCGTGCGCGAAATGCCTGATTTTCACACTAGTGCGCGAAATTCTGCTAAGAACGTAGATTCGCACACTCGTGTCAAGAAATAGTATACGATACTCGTGCGCGTAGGTGATCCAGCACACTCGCTTTTTTGCGCTCGTGCTAAAATCATCGTTCTCCGCCATCTTTCATCGGCTTCCCACCGCATTCGTAAACTACGAAAATGAACTCGAGCGTAAGCTTCGTCCGATTAACTCCGGACCGTTGCTGTGTCGGTTCATTTAAAACTTCGCCATCGGATCATCGGATCCTTACACAACTGAAGGCATCGACGTCTACGACAAACAACATGATCTTCCGTGAGCGCGATCTCACCAAGCGCCAGATCAAGGAACTTCTTCGCTCTACCGATCATGCCAGCGACGATTCCATATTCAAGCTTATCCAGAAGCAGGAACCCGCCTGCTGCATGCACTGCGAGCACCGTCCGGTCTTGTGCCGTTACGAAAAGTCGTTCAAGCTGCTCGTGTGCTATATGGTGCCGATGTGAACGAGACCTTCGGTATCGACCTGCTTCAGATCGGCCTCTCAACGAGAGATCGACTGTTCTCCACGCGATGCAGGTTCTCTGTCGCTCGATGCTGGAAATGGAGGACGAGCTCAACGAGCATAATATCAAACAATGTACAAACCCCACTAGGCACGAACTGGTGAGGAAGGGAGTTCGGTACTTGCGCAAGTGCAGTTACTTGCTCAGTGCAAGGGAAATACGCATCACGAATTGAAACCATTTCTGCACGACGTGATCTTGGACGAGAAAATAATGCTGACGGAAATGTTTCTTCAAGAAGGAGCCGACGTCAACGCAGTCCTTAATACCACTAAAGGAGCGACACCTTTGCTTCTCGCAGTCGAAAAAAGCAGCGCCGACAAAGTGGTACCATTATTGCTGAAACACTGGAGCCGATCTGTCTTCGTCAAGGATAAGATCGGTATGAACGTTCTTCACCACTTGGCATGTTCCTCCGAAGAACACGTCGATCTGGCTAAAATGTTTATCGAGAAGGGCGTTTCGATCAACGATATAGATGTACTATGCACCAGAATCAGCCGATAGGATACACGTGGCTGCCATGTATGGAAGGAACGAATATGTAAGTATTATAAACTTGGATAACATTTATAATTATAAATTACATTCTCAGCTGATGTCGTGACGTTCTCTTACTGTTTTTCAGGTGAAGGTCTTTTTGGACCACGGCGCTGACGTGAATTCGCGAGCAACGCGAGACGACGACGACACGTTTCCGTTGTATCTCGCAGCTGAATGCAAAGACCCAGCGGTATTAGAAACTTTGCTCAAACACGGCGCGACCATTGATATGAGAACGAAGAATGATCGCACTGCGTTGCATAATGCCTGTAAGATACGTAAATTAAAAAGTGTCAAGCTTCTTTTGTCTGCCGGCGCGGATGTGCTCGTAGAGGACTACCAGTAACATCATGATCCAGAAGCTGGCGCTGAAAAAAGCTTGCCTGCAGCCGTCCATCGAACTGAAGGACGAAATGATCATAAAGAAATTTACGATGCTCAGGAAATACTATCAAGACTGCATCGAGCAAATTATTAAAATGAAGGTTACACAAGCTTCACCGAGAGTTGCACATTTTTTGATCTTATCACGAAGAACCACCGCCAAATTGCCAAGCTCATGAAAAATCCCGACTTCGAGGCCAATTTCAAACTGAATGATCTGAGCGAATTTACCCGTTATGCTGAAGACATAGTCGAAGCTTTCAAGCGCGCGAAACAGCGCTAATGATGATATGCTTGAACGGGAAAATGTGATAAACGAGGCCGTTTATTACATTTTGCCTGATCTTGTTGTGGAGAAAATCGTTTGTTGCATAGTCGATTGATTTGAAAAATGGTAATATTGAATACTGCATACAAGACAATATCATAATACCTCTAACTCTATCAATTATCATTTATCTCGTCACACACACACACATCTAATTGAAACGATCGTTTTTCTTATATATATAGGTATAATGATTTTGTACGTTTTTCAGGGTTGTGAAAACACGAGTTGCTCGAATTTTTATTTGACTGATCTTTGATCTAAAAATCAGACTAAACGCAATAAGTAAAATGCCGTAAATGACCGATACATTTGTTTGGTACATATCTTATATTATGATTCAAATGCATTCTTCATAATTATCATTTCTCATTTATAGCATATTAGATACAGCAGTGTGAAAAGTATTACAATAAAACTACACCATGATTATTTAAAATTTTACTATTATTTTCTAAAATTCCAACTTCTACCAATTATTATAGCAAATTAATAAACTAACCGATATTAAATATGTTTCTATGATTTATTTCCAAAATTAGATTCATGTTTGATCATTTATTCAGGTTACGTATTGCAAATCTAACTCCACCCGCAAGACTGACTTAATTTCGATAATTCAGTATTCGCAAACATAACGCTAATAATAACGATTTGTACTGTGCGTGAACGCTATGAATTTCAAATAATTTTTGCAGCATCTAAAGAACAAGATTTTGTATAACGTGATCTCTCTCACGTACCATTACTACTTATCGTGACATCTTAAATTAGCCAATAAATAAAAAAACAGCGCTGCTACAGATGACAGTGTTATTTAATTTAGTAGATCACAACGAAATTGAATCATGTTTCATAATATGCCCAGAATCTTTTCAACATTTTTTTATTCTATATATCCACTAAATTTTGTAGAATTTTATTTTATTTTTCATAAAAAACGAGTGTTCAATAATCTATACAGAACTCAGTTTGCATTTCTTGTGCGATAAATATTTGTGCAAACTATACTTTATATAATTAATTTTTAATTTGAGAAAAGATCTATCTATCTTTCATTCGAATCATAATAGGTCAACTATTATTTTTAGTTAAAAATTCAACAAAATAAACATATCAACATGAAATTTTATTTAAAAAAAATATGTTTGTTTCATGATCAGTATCGATGCCAAATTACTTTACAATTACTAATTTGAGTGAGAAGGTATTTGCTAATTTCATTTGAATCATACTAGATCAATCATTATTCATGTTCTCTTAAAAATATGATTTAAAAAAACATCTGAACTATGAAAATTATTACAATGAACTACAAAATAAGATCAAACGAAATCTAATGCAAAGGATTTGGAATACAAATATACAGGTTTCAAAGAAATAAGAGTGAAAAGTTAATTGAGTTTTTTTTTATTATACGCAAACTTTAATTTAGATTTTCAGAGCATACTTTCTTTGCGGGAACGCAGAGTTCTTCCTGACCTCCTTCAGCGTTTTACGACTGGCTTGGTATGGGGTAAGCTTTCTGCGGATAGCTCTGGTCTTCTTGGGCCTCAAGTCCAAAGGCTTGTACTTTTTGTTTTTGTACAAAAGACGAAGGTTCTCCTTCTGCTTCTGGTGCATAATAATGTATACACGGGCAATGGCTTTGCGGACCACACGGCTGTAATTAGAAAGAAAAGAGTGAGTTTTTGGGTCGAGGTTATAATAAAAAGCAGAAGTATGTATACTTACATCTTGGAGAGCTTGGAAGCAGCTCCTCCGGTGACTTTGGCTACTCGCAGGCTGGTCAGCTCAGTTTTGAGCTCCTCCAGCTGCTTGAGCAGCTCCTTCTTGTCCTTCGTCCTCAGCTCCGAACACTTGACCTTACCCTGTAACAAGTGATTGAAGCATGTATTGTAATGAATGTGCAACATAACCTAACCACTACATTGTAAATTTTCATTTTCTATGCATTTTGTAACACAAATTTAATTAATTAAAAATCCCGACAACGCGATTTTAACACTGCACCGAAACACTTTAACGTTATTAACAGAAATCAATGAAAACAAAGTTTCGGAAACATGGTAAATATGAGCGACGTTGCCGGACGGATGGACCCGTCTTTTGACACATTTGTTTATAACCATATTTAACAATTGGTCGAAACTTGTCACACGTATAAAAAGCTCGAGAACCGATCTTTAACACTATCGTTCAAAATTTTCAATGTTTTCAAGGATGTCTTGAATAAAAACGGATTTTATAGAAGCTTCTTCAACTAACCATTTTGTCAGATTTTGGGCTGTAAAAAGAGAAAGGAGTGGGGGACGAAACGAGCAGCCGAAGAACGGCGAAACGCGTACAGACCGGAAGTCGCGCGACAATCGCGGTTCGATTCCGCGATATTATTCTCGATTCTGTTGCGCGGGAAGATTCGAAAATGACTATCGAACAAACATTGTTACGGCGACGACGACGTTCATTATTGCAAAACTCGTTTGTTCAACAAAATCATTTCAACCTTCATTACCGATGACTTCTTATCGGCTGTACTAGAATAGTCGTGGGCTTGAAACGAAAAAATCGATAAAACTAGGCAAAATCAAGGTGAAGAATCAGACCAACGCCACCTATACCTCGAGCTTTACAGAATCCGCGCAATCCGCACTCAGTTCAGACTCGTCTCGCGGGACCGGGGACGTCGTCGTCGCGTGTGGGTGTGTTTCAAAGGCGAGTCCGCAAGTGCGATACGATACCTATACATACTCGCGCATATATACACACAATCGTCGTCGAGAGTATTAGCGTGAATAATAAGCGCGCACACAGACAACAAATGGGTCGCTCTGGTGGACGACGGCGGTGGCAGCGGCGGGCGGCCGATGATCAGTAGTGCGACTGCGACGACGTCTAGCTCGCTTTGGGGGGCCGTTAAACAAACATATATAGGACCCAGTACTCCCAGTAGAGACTCGCGACTGACAGCCGACTCGTGAATTCGTTGTCGATATCCAGGCGTTTTTGACAAAGCTGTGCCTGCAGCGAAGAAGAGGAAGAAAGAACACTGCGAGGATCATGTGAAGAAACAGAGGTGTAAGATAAACCAAGGCATCGAGCGCTTTTCCATTCCCATCCAGCGGTGCATGTGTGCGTGTATAAGTGCGCGCCGCTGCAAACTTACATATCTAAGTACTTACACTCCCCCGCGGACGTTTCTGCTGAAGCAATAAAAAAAAGTGTAGAGTTTCGGTCGAGCGAGTCGCGACTGTTCGATGTTGTTGCGAGCCAATGCTGCTGTACCGCCGTCGAGGCTGATCTCCTGCAGCATCGTCACGTGCAGCGCTGGACGAAGTCCTGGAGAACTGCAACCATTGCTACGATGATCTGAGAGAGAGAGAGAGAGAGTATAAGCGAGAAGGAAAGAGAGGAACCAATTGCGAGCTTCCAACTATATCATTCTGGTGAGTTGATAATTTGTCTATATAATACTTATACCCATCTCTCTTGCTAATGAATGCTCTGATTGTCAAACTTGCGCTGAATGTCATGTACTATATAGGCACGACGATACTGCAGTGATATCGGTGGCTCGATGATGGTGTATGTATGTGGGTATAGGGTTCAGGTCGACGAGATAATGATTGTGTGCAGCATAGCGCGGAGGAGTTCGCGTGTCAGCATATATTAAGTACGTGCCTATAACACTTTTATTGACGGCGAGTTTTTCGATGTCCGTGGGGCGATGCGTGTGTTATTGTAATGTTGTGGCGGATGGGATGGGCGTATGTATTGTGTAGTGTATGCGAAACGTAAAACGCGACAGATATTCTCTGTGGACGTCGCGATTTTTAAAGTTCAGCACCGTCTTTTGTTCCTTTTTTGTCGTGTGTAATTGGCCTTCGATGGGTACCTATGCTATTTGCTCGGTTTCCATCCAGCTTGTTCGAATGAGCAAAAAGATGCTTGTCCACACGAATAATTATGTAAGTGTGGGTGTAATGCAGTCGGGTATGGTGTGTTTATGTTTTCCTTTTTGGTATTTTGTTTTCATGCCTGTTGTATCTTATCTGCATGTTTACTGTGACTGGCCACAGTTGCCGACAGCTCCTGATGTATGCTTTCGCATAAATTCTAGGCTCCGTAATGGAGGATAGTATGAGCGTCAAATCTACAGAATCAGTGGCGACTAGCGATGAATATGAATTTGTAAGTGAAAAAGGAACTATCAAACAATCACAGTCATTGCTTGAGTCGCCGATGCTGAAAATTGCCAATAATGGTAATTTAGAAGATCTCCAGAATAATTTACATGAGGTAAATGAACTTTGTAAGCTCATGAGAATAAAGAGTTTTGCAGTTTTTTCATGAGAATTTGTCACTGTTGTTTTCAGGTTTTGACTGAAGAATCCAAGATGAACGAGGACACAGATTTGAAGATAATACCAAGTAATGTTTCAAATATCCAAAAAACAAAAACAATTGGTCAAAGCAAAGTCTATGATGTTACATCTTCATGCGCAGTGACTCCAGAAAAACAAGATGAGGAGAAACCAGATGACTACATAGAAGAAGGTAGGTTGACTTTAATTGTATCTATATGACATATTTTACTCATCATAATCAAATGTTTGCTTTCCTCTTTAGAATTATGTATTTTATCAGATGTACAACAAGAGTATACAAAATTTGATGCAGTTACTTACCTTGGATGCGCTCAAATCAATGCTCCAAAGTCAGAGGCTGAAATTCAGCGTAATATGAAAATATTGGCTGAGCAGTCAACAGTTCCAATAAAAGTGTCCATTTCAGTACCAAGCTGTTCTCAAGGAAGTGTTATGTGAGTGTCAAATATTATGATTATGCCAAAGATTTCTTATATTAACATTTTTCATGGTTCAAATTATTTTTGTTATTTTATGGTTCTTTGCAGCTTGTATGATTCTGCAACTCAACAGCCCATAAAGAGTTATGAGGTACAGAGAATTCTTTTTTATGCGAGAGGCGAAAGTACGGGGTCTTGTGCAGCATGTTTTGCTTTTACTTGGTCTCATGGAGATACCCAAGAATCTGCTATATTTCAATGTCATGCTTTTCGTTGCGATATACCAGAAGCTGTAAGTCAATAGTTAAAAAAAAGTTGATTAAGAGTATCAGGTTTATTTTTATTGAACATCATTGTTTGTGCGTTTCAGATAAGACAAGTATCTTCATGCTTTGCAAAAGCTTTTCAAAGGTTTCCCAGATCAATGACCAATTCTTTGACAGGCAGTGACTTCAACAATGGATTTAATCCTGCTAATGATAAAGTTAACTCCAGAGTGTTTATTTTTGAAGTTAATATGGAGATCAAAGAAGAAGATGGAAAGGGTGCTTATAATACAGTTCCCAAAGATAGAAATTGCTTTAAGCTGCGTAGTAATGTTCCAAAGCAAGTATGGTTAAACATACAACAAGTCAAAGAAGGAGGTATTACACTGGAAATAGAGAGGTGCTTTGGTGTCTTAGTCAGTCCTGGTCGTAATGTTAAGCACAGTGATATGAGATTATTAGAAATGGTTAGTACATATTAGTTTAGTATAATGTTAACATACTTTAAATGTTATCATTTATTATAAATCATATTTTGAACTTTGCAGCAAATAAGTTCATCGCCGATGGTGTCAGATAAACAAAGTTATAATGTTTGTGGAAAATGGGATCCAGCTGACCCGGCTTTAGAGACCTTAAATATCGAAACAGAAGGAAAAATTTTCATGACAGTTGCTGTAGACTTAGTTATTCGTGGTATAAGAGAACCTGTAAGATTTGTTATTGAGACGTCCGTTAAAGTTTTCCAACAAAATGAGAGGTTTTGGTCTTTTTATAAAAAAAATCTTATACAACAGTTTTTCCTTAATTCGAAAGAGGTAAATAAATTTGATATAATTGACAAAAATACGTTTCAAAGAATGACAATGGCTAATATTAAAATACTCTTTTTTAGATCATTTCGAATGAGGGGAATGAAATCCATTACGAGGTCCAAAATATTGAAACATCTGGTGAAATAGACAGAAATAGATTAAATCTAGCTTTGAACTTGGCTTCATTAATTAGGTCACCTTCATTAACGAGTATTGATACCCTTACTCCTAAAGAAGATTTTGATTCGGGTACACCTATAATTTTTATGTAAGCTTAGGCTTTTTATACAAGAAAATCTTTATAAATATTTGGTAATTTTAGATGGCGATGAACCAATGCTGAGTGGAACTGGCGAAGTTTCGAAAGATTGCTCAGCAGATGAACTTGCTAGTTGGGCAGAAGTTTTAGATAGCTGGCAGGTTAATGAACAACGTCCAAAGCTTCTTGTAAAACTAGCAAGACAAGGCATACCAGAAGCTCTTAGAGGTGAAGTATGGCAGAGGCTAAGCAACTGTGATAACTCTCAAGAAATGATGGACAGATATCGAATGCTTATCACAAAGGTAGAATATTTGATAATAAATAGATTTGAGATATTTCATTTTAAGCTTTGATCTGAAAACACTTCGCACATCGCTTGTATCAATATGCTTCAGCGCGTTTTTAACAATTCAAATTATTTTAACAGGAGAGCAGTTGCGAAGGCGTCATTCTGCGGGACATCAACAGAACATTTCCTGCTCATGATTTCTTCAAAGAGACTGGTGGCTTGGGACAAGATTCTCTGTATAGGATAAGCAAAGCATACGCAGTTTATGACGAAGAAATCGGTTATTGTCAAGGTCTTAGCTTCCTAGTCGCAAGTTTACTTTTACATGTGCGTTCCTCGCATTTTAATCATTTTAAAATTATAATAATCATTAATTCTTCATCTTATGGGAAACTTTTCTTTTAGATGCCCGAAGAGCAAGCATTTTGTGTTTTAGTCAAACTAATGTACGACTATGGCTTACGGGATTTGTACAAAGACAGATTTGATAATCTTCACATGAGGTTTTATCAGCTCAACCGGCTGATGGAGGTAAATATTTTTTTTTTAATCAGACGCCTTGTACTAATTGTAAGAAATTTTTCATAATATTTCGGTTTCTAATTAAAGGATCAGTTGCCTGAACTATACAAGCACTTCTGTGATCGCGGTATAGAGACGCACATGTTCGCCGCACAATGGTTTCTTACATTGTTCACCGCCAGGTTTCCGCTGTATCTTGTCTTTCACATATTAGATGTCTTTCTATTACAAGGACTCGACACGCTATTCCAAGTTGCTCTCGCCCTTTTGACGGTAACCATTAATTGAATTATATGTATACTCTGTGCTTGTACAATCGTATTTATCGTCTTTTATTTTTGTATAGCTATGTAAAAAAGAATTGCTGCAATTGGACTTTGAGAGCACTCTCAAATACTTCCGAGTACATTTACCAAAACGATGCCGTAGCGAAGAGGTCTCGCGATATGTCATGAAGCTTGCCTGTTCAATCACGCTTAAAAAATTAAAGAAGTACGAAGCGGAATTCATGGCATTGAAAGGTAATTTTATCTTCTACGTTTAATTTGCGTTTTTTCGTATACTGCGACGACCTATGGGATCACCCCAACTTTTATCTTCTCTATACTTGTTCCTTCTGTTCGACAGTTCTTTTGTTGTTAATATTTTTCCAATGCATTTGTTGTTGTAATAGTAGCACATATCTTTTCCCTGCTGTTGTTTCTCTAGTCGACAGAGAAATATGATGGAGAACCATTGTACTCCAATTATATATGTCCCCAATCGTGATTGCATTTACGTGTTGTTATTACGCATAATTTTAAAGCTTGCACGGATCTCTCGGCGAATCTTGCCATTCTTGGTTTCAAATGGAAAATAGTTTTAATAATATTTTAACGTATAAATAGTTTGATATACCGTGAGATCCATGCATATATATTTTTAAGTTCTCTCTATTTAACTGCTGCTCTCTGGTTTGGTTTTACGTTTAAGTTTAAGCTATAGGTATCGAGGGTTGTATACAAGAATGAAAAAGCGTTAAAAGTATAGAATTAATTTAACCCTACATCACTAAAAACTATAAAAACCACGATGTAGTAAATATAAAAAAAAAACTTTATGTTAAGTGTATGTATTTAGTGTTAAAGTAGTAATTATGCTAGTCGCTTGTATTTGTTTATAGTTTAAGGAATGCTAGTAGAAAAATGTCTGATCAAAGTATTGCCTATTTATAATAAACCGATTACTCTAGTTATGAACTAGCTCTATAGCATGGGAACTAAGATATTATCGAATTAGTTCTCCGTTTTAATATTACTTCTTCTATTTACTCCAAGACATTTTTCTAATGCAACTTAATGATTATACCCTTCGCTTCTCAATGAGCTTCAATATTCTAATAACAATGTCCTGTCCGCTAGATCTCTTATCGTTCTACTTTTGTAAATTTTTTTATGAAGCAAGAAAAAAGAAACAATCAGCTAATGGTATTGCATGTTTGGCGTCTTACTGTAATCTCCGTGTAAGAGTGTGCGCGACGATTCTAAAAAAAGAAGCGTACGCTCTTCCGCGTGGATAACATAAGTATATGTACATTAACACAGTTTTTGTCTCGCTCGATATATTGTAGTAGCAAAGTGGCTATCGATGTTCTGTGCAATGTTTGTTCGACCCGAGGTGACGGTTTTGTTCTTAAATACCTTAAAAAATGTGTTTTATATTCAAAACCACAAAAAAAAACGAAGAATTCGAAAATTGAGTTTATAGCTAACCGATCGCGATGGTACCTTATTTACATGAATGTCTGAGTATTGATAATGATTATTGAGTATTTAATACCGGAGATGATGATAATGAAAAAAAAAAAAAAAAACAATTATTTCTTGAGAATGATCTTGTACAGAGATCGAGCAAAAAACATGACTATATATTTTGCAGAGCACGATTCCGGAAGTGGCAAGAGGAGAACAGGACTGGCCGTTAAAAAGCGCTTAGAAAAAATCGAAAAGTACCGCACTAGGCTAAACGAATACTTAAACAAAAACTTCGGCCTAATTGAGCTTCCCCTACAAAATCTCGAAGAGCTGCATTTCTTTCAGTGACCAAGTCTAGTTCGTCTGTCGAGTTGAGTCTTCTTCCTGTTTCTGTCTTCTCGCTCTCTTCTCTTTGACTGTCTCTCTTATTATTCTTATACTATACACTACTCCCTCTGCGTCTTCCTTTACCGCTAATTTTACACTGTCTCTTTCTCTCTCTATATTTATATAATAGATATTACCTCGTGTCAGCGCGAAGCAGTTTGACTCTTTTTGGATTGTATCATGCGTGATTTGTTTTCCATATTTATTTATTTATTTATTTATATACACGACACGTATATATTAACAAACCTCCGAGAGGACAATAATTTATAATAGACTAGCGTGTGATTTTCGATGCTTTGAATATTTTGTTGTGCGTAGCATAATACTATAGTCGCGACTTAGATATATATACTTACGAAATACTGACTAGCTGCAGTTATTAACGAGTCGCTTTGAGCCAAATGCATCTTTGTTGTTTAGCGCTGTAGGACTGTGCAGGCAGTAAAAATATCGACATTATTATTTAGTACTAATATACTTATATAACAAAAAAGAGAGAGGGATTCGAGAGAACGATGCGTCTCTTTTGTTACAAACAATATCTCTTGTATACATGTGTTTTTTCTTTGTTTTTCAATCAGTATTACGTTTTTAAAATCTGTTGGCAATAAATGACCCCCTGAACGTCTTTTAGTTTTCATTTAGTCCCCTCCAAGTGTTATTCCAACCATCCAACCATCCCAACCGCATCACTCGATCCTCAGCTTTTATAGGATAATTCGACGTATTTTTTTTTTTTTTTTTTGTTATTTTTTTGTACTGCTGCACCTTACAGTCTATACGTAGTTACTAACTGCATCTGCAGTAATGCACTGTTTGCTAAGTTAATTATACTGTATACACCTGTGGTACACTGGGAAAAGACAATGTATGTTGTTATTATTATATCGATAAGTATATCAGCAAAAACTATCGGCACTCGATCACGTTTGATGTCGTTCTTTTTTGCAATGAGTTATCAAAGCTTTATGTTTTGAAAAATTCTATTTTGTCACGTATAAGAGCCAAACTGGATATTTTTAAACGTTTTGACTTGTACACCACTTGTCTCTCTTAATGTATATGTACATCTCTCTCTGAAGGCTGGTATTACTGTACACTCTCAGAATTGTTTTGTGTTGCTTATAATCAATGGAGATAATAACATATGCGTAGGCAAATAAAACTAACACCGCTCTTTTGTATACGATCTCGATCATCATCCAACGAATAAAAGAAAAACTCAACTCGTTCCCTCGAAATTCATCGTCGACAAACATCGCACAAGTTCTCGCATTATCATATCACCGGACTAACATACCCATATATTTATCAATCTCGCGCGCCAGCTGTTGCCCGTCCCGATAACGCATATTACAGTGATGATAAACCAACTGCTGTATCGCTCCAAATTCTCTGCGCTGCCGTTCGGAAAGTCAGGTACACACATCGCACGCACGTGGAATTGCTTAGAAGCGCGTGTCGCAAGAGATATGTGTACATCGAAGCTATGCAGGAGCAACAGCAGCAGCGGCGGGCTAAGACGGCGGCGGTCTGTCCCCACCACAAAAACACACACACACACACACTCTCGCGACGGCGGCGGTGGTAAATCGGAGCTGTTACTGGCAGTGATCGGCCGTCGCTGTTGCGGCCCGGACTGCAGTGTGTCTGTCTGTTGTTGTGTTTATTACGTGTAGATTTTTTTACTTCAGGACTGTCCTTATGGCTTCGATGGCCAAGCGTTTCTCCCTCGGCAAAATCAGTAAGGATCGTTGGCTTTTTATTTTTCGTATATGGTGATGTATAATAAGTACAGGTATACGTTTATGCGTATGTGCGCGCGCGAATATAATTGGGCATAGCTTCAGGAATCTCTGCAGCTCGAGGGTCTCAAGGACGTTGCGCTTAGAGGTGCGTTTATATTCGTGAATGGGAAAAGGAGGGATCGGCTCTTTTGTGCGTTAGCTGCAACGTTCTCTCGAACAGCATACAGACGTATATATCTGCTTCTCGAGTTGTGTCTTATATTTACTGTTTTCGCGCGCCGGATGATTTTTAGACGTTGCACTATTCTCTGTTTTGACGCGCGCCGGGAGAAGGAGAAATTGATGCCTGTATCGATGCTGTCAAAATAGCCTCTCTGTACACACCAACTATATATAGTTTTATAGATTAAATCATTCGCGCCAAGAGACTTTTTATCGAGTTACATGCCACCACGTGTTTCCCCCTGTCGTCATATATTTTCATCTCAGCCATCCGAAGCATCGATATTAAAAAAAAAAGTCGACCGCACCGTGTGCTATGTGTGGGTTGTATACACATCACGCGCACGTGTTGAGAGATCGCGAATCAGCTGATCGATGTATAGAGGCGGTAAACGCATCATCTCTCTCATCATCATCATCATCGCCTGTGTGTTGTTGTTCTCGGTGAGCGCAGAGGCGCAGGAGAATGCGGACGAGTACAACAACGAGGTGGAGCAGCTTCGGGGAATCGTCACCCGTACCGAGGAGGAGAAACAACGGCTCGAACTCGAGTTAGCACAGGTGAAGGAGATGCTGCAACGGGAGGTCAGTCGGGCTGATGTGGAGAGTCGAAGGAACAACGTTATCATCACCGAGTATAAGCAGGTGAGAACCAGTTTTTTCTCTGTCTATCTGTACGATTGTAATTCATAATTACGCGAGATGTTATGAGTGAAATGTGCGGATAATAAACATGGATTGCTCGTGTGAGGTATTAGCGGTGCCGTAACCAGTTACGGTTATTCGAATGCTGCTGATGTGATTGAGGCGGGTAATAAATCGCGGCAATTTGCGCAGGGATTTTTTGTTTCTCGGTGTCGATGCGCTCCGTTCAAGTCGATCTTTGTTGAGTCGTGACAGTCCGATCGTCATTATTATTATTATCATTTTTTTTTTATCAGAAAGAATAATGATAGTTTAAAAAATTCTTATTATGTTCTCGCATGTATGCAGAGTCGTTTCCTCGCATCGACAAGAAGCGTAAATTATTATTTAATTGATTCAAACGTGAATCTAAGACTGTAAAAACTCTTATTTATACGATCACCTCGATAGAATCACGATTACAATTTTTGCCGATCCAATGACCTCAGCTACAGATAAAATCTGCAGGCAATGAAAGCGCATCATCTACGCGAGTTCGTTATCACCTGCCGCTGCATGAACTTGACTCGTTATACCGGATACGCTAACAGATTTCCTGCGCGTTTCCGCATAGCCAATTGTTTACATCTGCATTCGACTGCTGATGTGTATGTACAGTGTGCTTATAGTACCAAGGAAGAATCGTTTGCGCAATTATAATAATACACTGCCTCTCCGCAATTACTCTTTATCGCGTAACTAATCATTTCAACGTGGCTCTTTTTCTTTCCTTAGATCTGTCAGCGCCTGGAAGACGATTACAATACTGCCAATGCGTCCCTAAGCGAGCTACGCGTAAGTTATTTTTACACACTATTATACTTTTACTTTTTTTCACGAGAAACCACGAGCTTTGATAAAGTGCACCTGAACTTGTCGTTTTCCACGATGCTCGCGTGAGTCATTCACGAGTCTTATCTAAAAATTACAGTAAATTTCGCTTGTAAAATCAGGCAGCACTTTATCTATATCCTCCAGCTGTTATGAGTGTAAACATACAAATTCTTTCATCATTTCGATTTCGAAATTTTCAGACAAAGATCTCCAAGTGTGACAAGTGCGCCAGCAGTGCATTGGACTCGAGCGGTGCAGCGAGCAACGCGGCATCCCATCCTCTGGAGAACAGAGTCGATCCGATTCTCAGTAGAGCCCAGGAACGCGTCAGGGAACTCGAACTCGAGCTCGCGCAGACGAAGCTGGCGCACGTGGAAGCCGAGTGCAGGAATCAGGTAAATGGCGCGCGCGCTCTATCCGATTTCAATCGTTATCGATTTTGCCGGGATGATAAGCTCGTGGTCTGTATTTGCTCAAGATAGAGCGATAGCTTTCTAATTTTTATTCGAACCATACATTTATCTGGTCTGGTTTATCGAGGTATTTTTGCGCGACAATAGTTTTATTTGCGACACGGCTTCAGATACTTATTTTAAAACACATTTTGCAGGATCTAACGCATCAGCTACACGCCACATCGGCAGAGCTGAACGCCGCGCGCAACAGCTGGCCCTGGCTGAGCAAGACGCTGTCGAGCATCAAGGAGGCAGCTAACAAGCGGGAGATGACGGCTGGCGGAGCTGGAGGTGGAGCTGTCGCGGGTATCCTGAGACGCGACAGCGCGCCCAGCGGCGAGATGAGACACACCCTGCACTCGCAGAACCGCGACAGTTTCAAGGAGGCCGTGTGATACAAGCAGCACCTCCTCCTCGTCGGCCGCCAGACACTAGTCACTGGACTGGGGCTATTTCGGGCCTTCTGATTTATCGTTCGAATTTCGATCGGGTATCGCGTTTCGCGGAACGTATACTGCGGTGATCTGGTCGCTTGGATTCAATGTTTTTTTTTTCATTTTTATTTTCAAACTTCACTCGTTCGCCGAGGAATTTTTAATTCCGCTCGGGTGATGGAAAACAAATGTTGATGCTTGACAGATGTTGAATATTTTCGAGCGACAAGTTGTGTATGTATATTTGAGCATTCGAGTTATAATCGCTCGCGAATGCCCACTGCAAATAGTTCCAGTCCTATCACCCATTAACACTCAAAAACACGTGTAGATCTAATCTCGAGATATACTTAACGATATAATACAAAAGTGGCGAGAACGTATTATCGCTATGCGCAGAAAAATATGTGCGGCGCACATCCAGAGTTATAGACGTCCGCGTGCGTATACGCTTGCTGAGACAACAGAAAAGCAAAATAATCGAGCAAACGAAAAAAACGATGAAAGTAGGTTATACGCGAGGAAGCACACTGCGACTCTTTTCCTCCTGGTTCAACGACGTATCTTTCATTATTCGTTTATTCGCCCAGAGAAATTTTAATTCACTGCGTCGGTTAAGAATTTAAGATTTTTTTATACGTGAATCCAAGTTGTAGTTATTAACGAGTATCCAGAAAGTATTGGAGATTCGCAACCCTAGAATGCTACATTTACTTTTCGAACATGCGTCGTGATATTGCATTCTGACGTATTTTTTTACGTTCGTTTTATGTGCTTTTTTATGTATTTATTTTTATATTCTTTACTTAAATTTTTTACGAAACGTTTAAAATCGCGAGCTTCTGTAGCGTTTTAGGGTTTCGATTGAACGAAAATTTGTGTTTTATTTTTTCCAAAATAATTAGTTGATATACTTTTTGTATTAGTATTTCGATTGATCAGAGATGGAAAAAAGGATAGATAAATTAATTATCAGTAAATCCCTGACTGTAATTTGGCATCATCAGGACTGGCCAATTACTTTTAATACACTTTTTAACCAGGACTGCTTCATCACCAATCAAATTTTTGTCACGTTGCACATCAACGATCAAGACTAAATCTTGAACGTCTCATACGTATACTCTGTCATACCTTGATTGTATCCTCTAAAAAGTGATTGCGTTCAAACGAGTCAGTGCGTCGATTAAATTCGCCATTTTTCAAGTCTAGTTTAACGAACTTGAGATAATGTAACGAGTGGCTGTAACGTCTAGGGTAAAAATCAAACGAATAACGAACGTGGATTTTTTAGATGATCGTTTGAATTCGTCCAATAACCATTCCTATAAAGTTACATATTAAAGGCGAGCAACTAAGATTGCGCATTCAATGTTAACATTCCAAAAATGAATGATAAAAAGTCATTTATGAGAACGACCTATTATTTTTATAATAATGTGTTACACTTTTTTTAATTTTGTCAATTGGCACGAACACTTACTTCTCTAAGTTTATCTTATAGTCATTCAGCGTTGAATGGTTACGACATTTTGTAATAAAATATTCCTTTTGGCTCTTATTTAGAAACATTCAAGTGTTCATTAAAGACATTGTCGTAGTTTTAATGATTACAATAAAATACCTAGTAAACAAAACTTTTAACGAATATTTTGCACTTTGTAGTAAAGCAAGTCGGGATATGATTACGTGTCACTTCATTTCAGCGCTATATTTAGTTAATAATTCTAGCAGATTGCGAATAAGATCACTCTTATAAGTATCACGAAAACACTACCTATCATTTGACAAAATACGCAATATATGCAATATCAATATTAGTCAATATTGTTATTTTGGTGTAAATAATAGTTACATACAATTACATTCACATATATTTTGAAAGGAGTCTTTGCAATATAAAAATCTGTTTGTAAATTTTCCTCGTGCCATAAGTATTGGATTGTTTTATCAAAGTTATTATTTGAATTTTGTTAATTTTTAAACAATGTAAAAAAATATACGTAATAAAATCTTACCTTGATTTTCAAGTTATGTTCGTGTCTGGTTTTCCGTCAATTTTTATAGATTCTTCATAGAATTAACGTTTGTTAGTTTGTTTTATACGACTAATAATTATTGCTATTATTGGATTGTGTCATTACTGTAGGCACGTGAACAAATGATTATATAAACTTGTGTAAATATGATAAAATCATTGTGTAATGGAATACAAGTCGAAATAATAAAGGAACATTATTGTACATAGTGGTATATTTTTATTTAAAACTTTTTCATAATAAAGAGTAGGTTCCAATTTTTTATTTTTATATTTTCTGGTTTCGCTATTTATTAATCACTACTTATTTTTCTTTAATTTAAAGCCTACTTAAGAAACTCGACTACATTACTATATTTGGCTAAGTTCTCATATCATTTTTCTAGGATAAAATGATATGTCATATCAGTCTCAGACAAAGTATTAGTGATAGCTTAGGTATAAATTTAATTTTTTCCCTTTGTACAACATCAGACTGTACAAAACGTTATGATATATATAAGCTTTTAACACGATCATAGACTATTCATATTTATACTTCATAGAAAAATAACTCAAGAACTCTAGTTTTTATAATTAGAAAAAAGGTAGACAAGAAAATTTTGATTTTCAGAAGTACAGATATGCTTTAACTGTGTACTAAAAACAGTGCTATTTATAAAGACAGATTCATGCTTATTTCTATAAAATAATTGCTTTATCTTTTCTATTGATATTTTCCTTATGCCACGTGTAAAATAATCGGGCAAATTGATCAAGCAAATTATTATATAAATCGTAGAAAATAACACAAATCTTTTGAGAATCTATCGAACAATATAAAAAGTAAATAAACTATTTTGTCCGCATGGTTTTACAAAAGTAAAGTTACGAATATTTGATTTCATATTCGATGTCGTCAAAATTAATATACATACATAATTAAATTGTAAGATCAAAATACATTCAAACGATGAACACATTCGTTTTGGAGCATGCTTACTTGAATAATGACTTAAAACGTCAACTAGAACGAATTTGTCAACTTACGCGTAATTTTTCTATGCAGCATTCGACAGTGCTCATCAAATATCACATAGACCACTATATGTCTAATCTCGTTAATATTGGTCTAAAAGGAGTTCACTGTCAGCTACTATGTTAAATGTGCTTTTACGTCAGTTTAGAAACGCTCATAACTGATCATCAATTTGAACACTTAATTAAGATTTTTAACTTTTTTGCAGCTTGAATGAAATACAAAATGATTTTCATAAAAAATATAGAAACCGCTATTCACCTAGAAATTAGAAATGATTATTAAGAATAATCGAAAACCCTAACATTGATTCGTAAGTACTCAAGTAGAGCCTAACCGTAATTTTCGTTTGGAGGATGAAGCATCGGTAAATTTATGCCCATGCCTTCGGCATCAAACCTTTGCAATATTCTTAACAACCACATGGGAAAGCCATTCCTCACAACATAAATATCATTTTCGTTTTCCAAATCGTTCTCGAGCACGTTGATGAGCGGTCTGAGGTCGTTTATGTGCCGATTTTCCTCAGCCTCCATGTGGTTTCCTTCGTCATCCAAATTATTGTTCGCGAGATCTCTATTTTCAACTTCGGGAACGTCAAAATTCCATCCAATTCTTGGTGCATCAGCCATGCTAGGCGAGTCTGAATCCGAAGAATGATCGTGTGCTATACTTGACAAATCGTATTCAGGAGATAGATCAGGGGGAGAATTTGAGTTTGGGTAGCCAGAGTCCATTATTTCCGGTGACCAACTGTTTGGCGGACTTTCCGGTGTGTCCGGAGATATTCTTTCCAGTTTCGTTTCTTTCTGTGTATTTATCCTCATTTCGGGAATTTTCCCGTTAAAGCTTTTTGGTATGGTACCAGTATAATGTCTCAATTTTTCAGGACTTTCAGAGTAATTTGATTGGGGCGAATTTCCACTACTAACAGTTAAAAATATATATATATATTTCAACAAGATTATACAAATACTTAATGGATACAGTCTGTATAAGATCTATTCGTGCAAAATTGTAAAATTTACCTGAAATTACTTTCAGCTATCACAGATTCATTTGAACATGCACTTGATTTATTTTGTTTGCTCCCGTTTTCCGGAAGTACTTCATTTGATACTTCGTTTGTACATAACAATAAATCGTCATTGCTGCTACTGGAAGAGTTTGAATTAGAACGTTCAGTTCTGGGTTTTGAAACTTTCCTTTTTTTACTTGTCAACGATAACGGAACGTGTGGAGAACTCGTGTATTTGGGATCTTCGAAAGTATTTTCGTTTGCATTGTTGAACGCTTCATTGTGATTTAATTTCAACTTCTTGTTAAGTTTGTTGGGTAAGGGACTTACGATATCAGATTCAAGTAACGGATCTGATAAATCTTCCAAGTACAAGCCTCTGCTTATTTGAGATGGTTCTAAATACATACTACAAATGCTTGTATTTTTGGTGAGAGAATCTTCTGCAAAATCAGTCATTGAATCATTTGCTTGCATTGGTTGATGAGGAAGCAATGAAGTATTCAAGCCTTCAATCTTGTTATCAATATCGATTGAAGAGGCTTGTGCCTGAACACATGAATTTTTTGTGTTCTCCGAATTTTCAGAATCTTTCGTTTCCGAAAAACTGGAGATCATAATCGAATCATCTACAGCTGAATTGTCCAACTCATTAGAACGACTTTCAGTAACTATATCATCTAAGCATACGTCGTCTGGATGAATTGATGGAGTACTATTTTCCTCCTCTGTATCCCATATTTCAGATTTTTCAGCCTTTACATTAGGTGGTTCATTTTCAATCCACGGTGTATTTTCCCACTCTTCTTCATCGACTACATCTACGTCGTTACCGGCATCGCGCAAGAAATAATCTGCACCAGGTCCTGGATCTTCATTCCATTCATCATAACCTGGTGGATAGTCGTGATCCAGAAAGTCGTCTGGATCTCGATCATTAAAACTGTCGTCGGATATTGTCGACGGAGCGACTAACACAACTGGGCCGTTTTCTCTATCAACAACCGACCAGCCAGCGTTTTGCAATATTTGCTTTAACTCATCCGACGATATATAGTATTTTTTCATAAATCTTAGCAAATATTCCAGAGAAATTTCTTCTTCCAAACCGTCCTCATTTATGGAAAACTTACTTATGTAAAAGACAACATCATCAAGGATTTTCTGCTCATCCGAGCGATTGTCTATCTCATACGGGTATTCATAAGTTGCTAGGGGATTATAAAGACCTTCTGTACCTTTTACTTTTTCAACACTCAAATCGTAAGTTTTATGGAAGACTGCCATTTGTGAACAAGCACCAAGATTTTCACTTCCTGGTGGTCCATCACATATTCCATGGAACGTTACTTCGTATTCTGGAAATCTTGTCACAATATTGTTTGCCCTGCAATTAAGCAGATGATTTGTTAGATACTATGTTGACTAATAACAAAATTTTTAGAATGCTAAAAGAAACAACAAATAACTGTACCAATCTTGAAACTGTAATCTAGTCCATTCAAATTTGTGATCCCAGTGCCTAAACTTTGCCATGTTTGTAAAAAGTACATTGAAATCTGCATTTGGTGTTGTAATGATTGCTACTTTGGGCCTTATATATCCAAATATGTTATACGGCAACTCGGTCAAGGGTTCAGGATATAGATGCTCAACTCTACATGAGAAAGCAAAGTAAACAAAGTATCTAAAGAATAAAATCATTCGCAGATAAAAACACACTCACAATTCTATGCAGACAACAGCATCGCAGCCCTCAAGAGACTTGTCGTGTTGTGTGACGCTACCCTCCATCACTCGAAAAACCAAGGGACTAGATCTCTTGTGCAGGTAGTCAGTGTGCAGAGGTCTCGTCTTCTCCTTATACAAGTCTAGAGTGGTCTTGTCGATATCCACAAACAAAGCCTCTTCCACACCAACCATTCTCTTCAGGTATATGGCAAACCCAAACTCTGAACATCCAAAATCAACAATCTAAAAAACACAAGTAATTCCATCGAGTACTCAAAACGTAAACAAAGCCTGACGAAAAATTGCACAGTAGTGTACATACCTTCTTAAGTTTACCGCCGTATCTCTTATCAGTCAGCACGTTCACGACTGCCTCGTATCTCTGAATAAAAGCGGGCGGCGAGAACCTAATGGTCGACTTGCCTTCCTCGTCGTCGTTGGATAACCTCCGCTGGAGGTTCACCTGTTCCTTCATCGCCTTGGACTGGGCCCCGACATCAACGTAGGGGTCATCGTCTCCCATGAGGCTCCTCTTATCACCGCTGCAGCGGTTGTACACAAACTTGCCCAAAAGGTAGAAAACGTGGAAGAGCACGATGATCATCGCGCAGACTCCTTCTGCCAAGAATGTTGTCTTCCTGCGTTTCTGTATAACGTATAATCTCTACACGCGCTTATCCTTATTTGCTGTTATCGTTATTGTCTTCGAATAAAACGGTACTATTGAGATTTCAAACACCAGGGGTAAGAAGAGGCTTACCAAGTGCATCGCGGACGAGAATGTGGATGCAGCGTTGTTCTAGCGGTTACTGCATTCGCGGAGAGAACTACTGCGTCTGTATGTAGGATTGTCGCGCCTTTTCACGGGCGTGTGTGCATTCCACAGTTGTGCCGGTGTGAAAAATCGCGATACGAATATGGAGGATGGAATGGAGCATGCGTATACATAGTACTAGTGTATAGGTATACCTACCTATATATTCTTCTAGTAGATTTTGCGGGGTCCTTTTGCGCGCGCTGTTAACGCGCTTGCGCAGCTGAGCTTACTGTTTGAATTAGGCAGGATAAACACATTATTGGATTTAACATCTAAGTATTGTTGTCATTGTCAACTATACATAAAGAATAACAAAGAAAATTAAAACAGAGTAAAGTGCCGTTTGAATGAATTTTGATTAAATTAATTAAACTAAGTACCTAATTTAATAATTGAACAGAAAAAAGTAAAAGTAAAATAAAAAAAGTCGGTATACTTATTGATTATTAATTAAAAAGTATATTTTTGATACAACATTCGATAAATAGTAAAATTTGTCGAGTAGAGACTCAGATTTTCTCATATATGAAATGAATATCCATACGTATTGCCTGAACGTACTCGGATTATATCTACTTATTCAAAGCTTTTAGGGTGAACGCAATGATGACAACAATAAGTTGAGAGATAGATGTATATTTTTCTTTTAACAAATGTATCTTATATCATTTAAAAATAACTAGAATAAATATTTATCACCATCTAACGTACATAATTCGCAGTGCGTAATCAAGTTTCATCGAATGCTTTCGATCGAATACAAGTCGTCATCGTCACCATCATGCTTAATTCCTCTCGTGTACTTATATTTGCGTGTGCGTACAACATTATATATACACACGTATATGTATAATCACGCTCGCATTTCAATATATGTATACAACACTTTATGCGCACGCAATGATCGGTGTGTACGAGTCGGCGAGAACGTTAATAATAATAGTTATCAATAATAAAAGTTATACAGTATATAGAATTGTATCGTTGAAACATAACACGAGGAGAACACATCAGCTAAGTACCAGTTATGCACACGTAGTTGTACATAAATGACATTTATCATAATCGTACGATTACTCGTTAAGTATTTTGTTTTATTTGTGTTTCAATGAGAGATCGCTGGTTGCTGTACAACGTCAAGTATATACGATAACACACACTGTTGCGCGTGTATACATTTGTATGCCGAAAAACTTGCAAACTCTGTTATACACAAGCCTACATATCAATTAATTTATCGTTATAACCGTGACGTTTTATACTTTTCTTAATTCTCTTTTTACATATTCTATTACACACAACCTACTCGACGTGTATGATTACCATTATACGTACTATTGCATGAAATAATTTTCAGTTATCCTCTCCGAAGTATCTTCTTTCCCTCCCAGCCCTCGCATATATGCGTTCCGATAACGATAGTTTGTTTAACAAAGTATAGAGAACATGCGTGATTAGAGATTGAGAGAATACATCCTTCATAAAGAAGCTTTTTCATCTTATTTCTTTTAAACAAAGATTTTTTAAATCACAGTAGTAAAGTTTGAGATTCATTATCGGTATATATGATTCATCGATACCCCGCTAAATGTATACAAACGATCTAATGTAATTTGAACGTTCGGTGCACAACATTGATTTGTTCATCTTCTCAGCTCCTCCTTCATCTCTTTACAGCAGCGTATATTGCTCCATATACATCCTCCCGTCGCATTGTGCATTTCGAAATTCACGTGCGCTCTTCTCTTAGTGATATTTTTTTCTCGTTTTTACTTATATAGCCGCACCCTTTGCTATACCAAAAAAGAGTCGAGAGTGCCAAAGATTTCCTCTGTTATGGGTTACGGGGACGAAGATTGATCGAGAGCATACTGGATGCGCTTTCAACTCTTCTGACGCAAGATGCCGACGCTGTGCTCCGTTTCTGCAATCAGAAAAATGCCCAGGCATGCCGGTGTTAGGTCAACGCATTCGTGCAGTCACAGGTGCGAACCGATGTGCGCTTTTTATAATCTCATGGCACAGAATTTCTCTATGTCGTTGCAGCTCTCACGGAGCCATTCGTTTCATATCAGTATCTTTGGGTATACTTCTGATGCTTTTTTTTTTAATACATTTATCTATGGACTTTTTTGACGGATTTTGTACAGCTTTTGATTGTGTATTTAGGCGCTCGGTTATCATTACATAATACTGACAACAACTGGTGGAGAGATTAATTTTCTCGTGGGTAACGTTAAAAATATTCCGGCGTGTAATCGATCGACTCGTAAATGAATGTATACTTAAATTTAACATAAAGCTTCATTTGCGCGCATAATATTTACGCTTCATATTCTACATATGCTCGAGTATAAAATTATAAAGGTATAAATGTCATATACCTCATCAAGACTCCCAAATTCTGTGGTACGAATGACTCCGTTCAACGCTAGCCTTTAAATCTCGTTAGCAAAAGTGTACGTAAACAATTTCCTTCAGCGTTTCAGTAAAGTTTATATAATAATTACATTAAAATGATAATATCAGTTAAAATTTGGGAGCAGACTTCATGAGGCTTACACAAGATCCCGTAGGAAACACGATGGTATATATTGTCTAACGAGATTTAACTGCAATAACGACGAGTTTCGTGATTGCGTTTTTGCAAATGGCAGTGCATTATCAACTTTTTATTTGCAATCCCTTTTATTTAGCTAATAGACTGATGATGTATGCATAATAATACAGTATCAAACTGTACTGGGTAAACAGAATTGTTTGGATGATGAAGAAGAGATCATGCCGAAACGTTTCATACTTTTTATACAGTTTCAAAACAATGATGATGATTGATACTCTAAAATTTTGATTTCTTTAGGCCTTTAGTTCAGAATTGAACTAACAAAAACGAACGTATGTACAAGAAAATGTAAGAAACAAAAAGATCTATTATGATTGAAATATTGAATATCATGTAAACTTGGACCCTTTTTGGACCCATAATGGGTAATTCTTCTTCTTGTGTAAATTTATCCATGCAAGTCTGTTAATATTTCAAAATTCATTACTTACGGTATATGAATGTTTGCATTGACGTACGCTAATATATTGCCATATTTTCGTGTATGTTATATATGAAATCATATAATTGCATTAAAATTAGTTATGTTTTTTTGTGTTTCGCTATAAAGCATTGAAAATTGTGCGTAATCGAATCTCCATGAAAAATCTAACAAAGTACAAAATATATACATATATAATAATTATTCAAAGTGCTCTCTTACTTTAATACACTACGTGTTTTGCAAATCTTAAAACTACGGTTTGTTAAAGTTGTACTCTATATAATATAGTCCAGGGTAAAAGCTATGAAAAAAATTAAAACTTCGAAAAAAATAAAGTAATAAAAAACCGAGTAGGCTAAATTCCGTGTATATGTGTGTGTTTCTGTGTGTGTTTAGTCCGCGTGCGTCGACAAGTGTATAATATATATAAATAATACAATTCGCGTTCGTCGCTTGCGGGTGCTAATCTTGATACGTATTATGTATCACACAGTACAAGATAACAAATACACAATTATCCAATATATATATATATAATATAATAAAGAAAAATGACAGACAACCCACGTTATCTCTGCAGCAGCGTGTAGCGCGCGACGTCGCTTCATCCGCAGTTATTAGACCATTAAGATCCGCGTTAGAAGCGGGACCGAGTCTGTCTGTCTCTTTTATGCTAGCACTATAGGTTCGTTAGAGCTGTTTGTGTGTGTAGGTCCCAAAATCTTTGTACTACGTGGCGCAGTCCGACGGAGTAGACGAGATAGATAGATAATCGCATTGCAAGACGATCGATCGATCGAGAGCGAGAGAGCGGAATTTACAAGTACGACTCTGAAAATTCAAAATCAGAACCGGAAGCTCGAGAGGATCTCGTATAAACGGAAATGCCCCCACCGATTGCGCTGTCAGAGGTGCCCTCGCCGGTCACGAAGTCAGCTACGATCAGCGAGTCCTTGGGGATGCTGCCGCCACCGCTGCCTCCGCCGCTTCCACCGCCACCTCCGCCCTTCAGTGCGTCTCGCTCGGCCAGCTTCGCCTTCACCGCTCGGATCTTTTCCTCCTTCTGCAGAACAAATTCGGAAACGTTCAATAATTTTTCTCGGGCTGTATTATCCGCGTATTTTCCTTGCAATCATTCTCTATTTACAACTAGGGAACTATTTACAACTCTATAACTATGGCGAAACCAATCGTTAAAATAAATCTTAAAAAATGTAGTTTGTTATTCACGTATCTCTCTCGGCACTTCGCACCTCTTTATAACGGTGGTACGCGAAAGAACAAGTCCGCTGCAAAATCTCAATGGCATTTAAATGTCCGAATCATCAATTTCACACACTGACCTGGGCAATAAGCTTCTGAAGCTCGTCGTTCTCGTTGAGCAGCTTCTGATACCTCTCCTCGTCTTCTTTGGACATGCCGACATCGGGGTTGTATTTAGACTCGGCCTTGTCCTTAGGGTGGCGTATGACCTCGATGACCTTAGGCACGAAAATCAAGGCCATGCTGAGGAAGCAGCAGAATATGATGGCCAGCGAGACGAAGACAAAGCTGGCGTCCTGTTGGCTAGCTATGACCATCGTGACGGGAACCGTGATTAGGCAAAGCACCACCACGTTGTAGATCGACATTCCGACGTAGCGCGAGTCGTTGATCTGCTTGACCTTTATACTGCGAGTCTCGTACGCCAGGAACAGTCCGAACACCAAGACTACGCCTTTGTAGCCGTAGATTAGGCCTGGAAACGACACAACATAACAGTAGTGTACTTCTCATCTATAAAACTATAAAAGTGTACATGCACTGATGTATAATTATTCGCGCTTACCGAGCCAGATACTGTTGTGTTCGCTCTCGCAGTGCTCGAGTTCCGGACGTATCCTGGCATCGTCGTCGCCTTGAGTCGACGCTTCCAGAGGGAAGACCTCGAGCCTCCGCTGCAACGGATCAACTCCCTGCCAAGCGCCGAGTAGAACCACGTCTATCGCCAGAAGGGCACTGACCATAGTATACAACTTCCACGGTTGGACTTTCTTCTGGATCGAGGATATCTTTTGCTTGGCTATGAATAACTGTACATAGGTATTTGTATAAGTGCGAATTCGATTTTTTTCCTGTTCTATAATATATTGTTTCTATTATTGATTTATATTAAATAACACTATACCTTGGCGTGGTCTGCTTTCGTCTTGGTGTTCAACCTGTGCACCCGCCAGACTTTGCTGAACATGGCACCGAAAGCGAGCGTAAAGCCGATAGACAGCATCCACGATCTAGCTTGGCAGATTCGTGGATACTGCGATGATTCAATAAACCGACCGTCAATACCCAGCAAGAATACGGAAATGAAGCAGGCTATACAGCCTACCAGCATTATAGTATTGCATACTGGGTGCGACGATATTATAACCCTGAGTATTGCAGAGAAAACAAACAAAATTACGCATTATTACACACTCGCGTCAAACAGGATTATTCATTATATTAGGTATTATACGTATACGCACCTTCGATGCCTGTTCCAAATGTTAAAAATAATTAACGCGAGGGCAATGACTATACCCACTGACGAAATGGTGCACATGGTGACGAACAATGGTAGCGATACTGTCCTCAGCAGTTTCTTCACGATGGTCCGGTCTTGGGGTACCTTACCCCCGATCCATTTTTCCATGTTGCGCCAGGTGAGATTGTCCATTTGCGTGTCGTAGTAGCCCAATTTGACGTACTTGCCGTCGATAACCTGCTCGATCTGTGTCAAGGCGATACGATCACCTTGCGAGCTAAAGGCGACGTAGCCCTGTGTGTGTCACGATGGCGGCACATGCGAATAGAGAGGGTCGATACGATCAATGGCTGCGCGATATTATCACGAGTGGGACTTTTCGCGCGCGCGTATACATGTATAGTAGTGGGGTTTACATATGCAGGGAGTGCAACGTATATAGTACTTACGGATACGCCGATGAACTGAGTCGAATTGATGGCGGAGTAGATCTCGTCGGCCGTCTCCTTGTCGTTGTACGTAAAGTTCTTCAGACTCTTGCCCTGCTTATTTAGCTTCTCCATTGTCTTGTTGAATGCTGGAATTCGGTCAAAATAAATTATTTTAATAAGCTTTCATTTTTTTGGAAATAAAGAAAAAAAAAACGAGTCGATCCTTTGACAATAAAATCTCGTACAATCCCCCATCGCACTTACCCAGCGCAATGGACCAGACGGCATCGTAAGCAAGCGGAGCCTCTTGATACCCTTCGGGATATCTATTGTTATCAATATCGTAAGTCTGTCTCAGGACCTGGTTGAGTCTTTGACGGAAGTCCTCGGAAGTCATGCCACTGATGGTGGTGTCGTTGTTTTGGTTCCACATGAGAGCCTCGGTGGTGAGATGACCTTCGGCAGCTTTGCGCATCTGCTCCTTGGTACAGCTTATGCCTTCTTTGTCTAAGTTCATCTCGAACCAGTTGTCCTCGTACCAGCCGATGAAAAACCAAACGTACGTTTTGCCGTACAGGCCGTTTTGGTAGATCTCGCAGAGGACTCGACGAGCCGCGACGACGTAGAACAGACCGACGATTATACGGGCATCCTGACGACGCAGATTACGCACCGCGTCCGAGGGATCCGAGAGGAAGCTCTGACGGGTCACGATCTCGATGCCAGCCTCCTTGCAGCGACTTTCCAGATCTTCTACCGTCTGTCAATACAACAATCGTAAAATTAACAATTTTCATCTAACAGTTAGTTAGTTCAATGATAACATCGCGATAAAACATGATTTACCGAAATGAAGACCTCCTCGGCCTGCTGAAGAATAGCGACGCGAGACCAGCCAAATTTCTGGAGCAATTTGATCCTCGTTGGATTGTGCACGGTGGCGGAAGGATGCGTCCTAAAGAGTGTCGGAAATCGATTTCGATCCGACAGCGCCGGAGACGAGGCGCCGTAGCATAGCTGCAAACACGATTAAAACTTTCAATTACTTCTCCCGCTCTATATAAGATGACTTATTATCCCGACGAATTCGCGAATAAGGCTATAATATAGCTTACCACCACGAGGTTCCACATTTTCGCAGCCTCGGCAACCGTCGTGCAGACGGTACTGCATCCGGCCAGCAGCATTAACTTTTGGGGTGGGTTGTAGAGCAGGTTGTACATTACGGATGCTCCGAGTCCTGGCTCGCACTGCAACGTGATTATTTTTGTTTTAATTTCCTACGCGTTTATTCAGTTTTAATAGGTCTTGTATGCATACACAGCACACACACACATACCTCGCTGTCGTTGGAGTGGAGTTTGAGAGTAAAGCCTGGCAGTAGATTCTTCTCCCTGTTGACGTCTTCCAAGGCGAGGTTGGCCGCGGGCATGCATGCCTGTCGTGAAAAAGACGTCCAATTGAGTTATTACTGTTTATATTCTGTACCCTCAATTAGTAAAATACATAAAACACGACAAAAAGCTTCTATCTACACGGCACTTAATATCTATATTAATAATTAATTAATATAGAGACATAAAGACAAGCACACTTCATAAATAGCAAACTACTCGAGAGTCGAGAAAAAGAAGCATCGCAACAACGCACCTGTCCGCCCTGCCAGCCTCCCTTGCCCTGGATTGGAAAGATCCCGCCAATGTGCAGGACATTGTCGTCCTGGTTCGCCGCCACCAGTCCCAGGGCTCCTAGCAACAATCCCAGCGCGAAAACTCCCGCCATATCCTGTCCTCGCTCACTCTCTCTCAACAAACTCTTCCCCAAAAGTGTCTCCTAATCGAGCTCCCGCGTCATGGCTCTGAGAAATTCGCGGGATGAGAGTCTCAGGCCGACATATCGATCTCGGCTCCCATCGTCGTCGTCGTCGTCGTCGTCGTCGTCGTCTTTGTCGCGGCCGATCGAAGCCGCTGCCGTGAGCTTACTAAGAAGCAGTTGGCCGTTGGCGCCGACGACAAGGAGGTGTCGCGCGCGCGCAGCCCTTTGGCACACTGGCCCGCTGGCCGATCAATAGCTTATATGGGGGAGGTGGACCGGGTGGACGTGCGCAGAGGCGCCTCGCCTGTGACTACTCTGCCCTCCGGCGGAGCTTTTTTTGGAGGCTGCTGCCGCGCGTGTTGATGATGCTGCGGAGAGTGGGTTAATTGCGCGGTGATTATGAGGAGGTTTAGGGACTGTGACGAGAAATACTTTCGCAAAGAGGCTGTATTATTATTTCAGTTTTTTTTTTCAAGTTGAGCTATTTTAATCGTTTTTTGGTGGGTTAGTTGCGGGAGTATATGAAATTTATAGTTATGAATGATTATTTTTAATTATCTGATAAACTTAGAAGCAGTTTTATATGTGCTCATAAAATGAGAAATTTAGAAGAAACGTTAGATTGAAGATGGCATTATTATAAGTAGTGCAATTTTGTGTAATTATAAATAATAATGTTATTGAAGGATATGTTTATATTAGGTATATATTTTAGCAGTGCATACTAGGAATGCGCTTATTAGGAAGCGCGAATATTTAAAGAGAAAAGAATTTTAAAAACGCACTGATCGTTGGATTAGAGCATGCATCGTGATTAGCTTTAAATTTATTATATTAGGGTAGCCGAGGAAAGTTCACTAGCTGAAGTTCAATCTGGTTTCATGAGCCCTCTATACGGAGCGATATCTACGTGATCTCTACTTTTCACTTTCAATGAGACCTGGTATATCAGTCTCAAACCTGTAGGAAATGCCTAACCTAATCATTTGAAATTTCGCGCGCCACCTCTCCAGTGCCACTATTGTAGTTTTGTACACATATACGCTTGACGGCTGACGGCGCTGACGCTTCTCAAGCCGGGATTTTATTTGGCAATTACAATGATTCGGTAGCCAAGATTTACTTCGTTCATTCGATTTACATAAAACAATGTCGACGCAAAGATCGCTTCCACAAAGCAAAGAGGCTCTGCTCAAGTCCTACACAACAAGACTAAAGGACGATGTGAAATCCATGCTGGAAAACTTCGAAGGTAATTTTTCTAACCTCTAAATGCTTTAAAAGCTTCACCTGTAAACAAAGCTAAAACTTTTCATTACTTTTTTTTCCTTAGAAATTTTGAAATTGGCCAAGGGTGAAAATGACACGCAACTGTCTAGGATGACACAGTGTGAACAGGACACCTACGAGATGCACGTCCGAGGAGCAAACATGGTTAGGGCTGGAGAGTCTTTGATGAAGCTGGTGTCTGACATAAAACAGTATTTAATTTTGAATGACTTCCCTTCTGTAAACGAAGCCATCACGCAGAACAGCAAACTCTTTAGGGCAAAGCAAGCCGAATGTGATCAAAAACTGGCATCGCTGAGAGACGATATGGCTGCTGATCTCTATGACCTGGAAGAAGAATACTATTGCTCGATATACAAGTGACTGACTTAGTCGCAAGTTATTTTTCTGTATATAGAAGTGTACATATACTGTTTTTTTTTTTTTTGCTGTAATATGATAAACTACTCAAAATGTAATTACAAAGTATCAAACAAAAAGATATTTTTCGCAGAAGTTGGAGCAGAAACAAGTCTTTTCATGTATCATCATTGTTTTAGGATTCAGAATGTTCTCCAATAAATTATTATGTTTTCTACAAAGTACTGCTTCTTGTTTTTTTTCAAACCTTCATTTAGTTAGACAAAATAAGAACAATATGATTGTATTTTATTAGCTTTTATCCAACAGCAATACAATATACTTAGTACAGATAACTTTCAATATGCAATGTCACTTTATAATGTATGTGTAGATTCATAAGCACCATCATTGGAAAAAGTATATTTAGCAAGAAAACTTAATGAAACAAAAATTTTTCATTTATTTTTTAACCCATAAAACCTTAACTTTAGTTTATGAAGACTAAATGTAAATTTTGCACAGTGTGGTAGGTTGTTTATTTTATTTTTTTTACAAGTTATTGGTATGATTGCGATTTTCACAATAAAATAATATATTTTCCATCACTGATTCTTGATTTCAACCTTCACTAGTTTAAACGGTAGTTAGTGTTTTGAGGTATAAACTAAAATAAATGACAGAATAAGGACATTATGATTACAGTTTAATCATTTATTATTTATTTTTTATAAGCTATTGGCATGATTACAACTTACGAATAACTATAATAGTACATAGCAGAGTAATACTAATTTTTTTATAAATGAATGGTATGATAATGACGTAATTAAGAGATGTAATAATGGTGACAATGACAGTTACAACTACAACCACAATGATTGATGATTTAAATGAAATGATCTAATAATTTACAAAGGAATTATCAAAAGCTTTCCATATGCAGAAAGCATGGAATTATAAAACTGTTGAATTTGCCTTTATTTTTACTCCTTCATAGAGAAACAGCTTTTATTTGCAGTGTAAGTAAATGTTTTTAACTTAACTTCTTGATATATTTTTAAAACACATTTTTTTTACATATTTTTATACTGATTAAATTCACGAAAATACATACAATTTAAACATATACGTTTTAGTCATAATATAAGTTAATAAATTTTCGAATAACTTGAAAGAATTGCATTCTTTTTAAAAAGTTATTTTGGAATGAAATTAAATTTCAATTCAATAGTAAAACAACTTAGTCCACTCAAGTTACATTCATGATGGATCTCTATGAGAAAGCAATGTGGCAAGCATGAGGCAGTATTTTCAATTCTGCTGTAACATCCTTTTCAAATTTTCATAATATGAATTAGCTATAAAACTTATTACTTGCTTTTGACCACCAAAAAAAAAAGAAAATTAACAAGATTATCACAATACGAGACACTAATGCCATGACACAGACTATCACTACTACACGTTAAATAAAGAAATAAAGTCTCACGATAACACAACGATTTAATTATATGATATCGCAAATAAATGCATTGTAACTTAGTGACAAAACCCCGCAATGACCAATATGATAATTGATGACCATACAGACCAAGAATAATCGAAAAAAGTTCATTATGAATGAAAACTTTTCAATACTGTACCTACAATTATGATCAGTCCATGATCTCGTAATAAGTTAAAATTACGTGCATCGCTCGTTAATTTAATGGCGCATTTATATTTTCGCAAAACATTTGATGGCATGTGTCTCTTCAATTGAATGGGAAAAAATATATAACTCAGCATGCATAAAGAGCAAGAAAATATCCTTGAAAACTGGAAATTTTAGAGCTCTGTGACAAAAATGAATTGCCATCAAAATATATATAGAGAACTTAATTTTCGAATTTTCAAGGATGTTAACTTAATAATTTAGTATGCATGGTATGTACAACTTTCAATATGCTTAAAAATTAACAGTTACACTTAACAAATTGGGCTCTTCAAGCTCATTGATATTTTCATCAAATTACATTGATTTCCAACAAATTGTTTTTAAAATTGTTGCCATAAAAAAAGCTTATAGCAAAAACTTTAGAACTAATGAGTTGTGGACGAAAAAAATACACCGAACACCATCGCGCTTTAAAAATTACGAAAGTGGACGGTCCATTGTTCAACATGTTTTAATCCCGATTCGTGTTTGGACTTCAGACAGCAAAAGAGCACGCATTGAAATAAAAAAAAAAAAAAAAAAATACAAACAATAAGGTTTACAATTTTTTTCTTCCTGACGATCAACATCACTTAACACGAGTGAAGAATGCTTTGTTAGCATCGAAAATTCATCAAATGTACAAATCTACAATTTTTCATTCTTAGAAACGGCGGCTTATTGTACATAATACCTATACACGAAATATTCTAAGTAAACTTATACCTTATATCGGCAAAATTTTACGGATTCAAATTCTTTTTTGTATTTTGTTCCTTTTTTCTGACTTAGCCTACTTTTCAATCTCCCGCCTCGCAAACGTCGTTAATCTTAGCAAGTCCTTACGTCTACTAATTTTTAAAATTCATCTTAAAACTCTGGCCTTTTACTAAATATGTATAGCTCAAAGCATTCCTAGCTTAAATTAATCTCAAAAAGTTTCAAAATCTTTATCACCTGTTGTTTCCTTATTTGTTTTCTATTTTTAATTGCAACTCTCGTAAATGCGGTTGCGCGAAAAATCGTCGAAAAGAGGAAGAGAGCCGCAGTTGGCGCGGTTCTCCCCGCGCGAATGGAAGATATAATATTATACTCAATTCAATCAAAGGACGCGCGAGCGCGCTCGCACTCCGCGTCTGTATTTTTGACGCGACGCGCGGCACACTTTCGCAAGTCTTTCGCTTTTGGCAGTTTTACGAGGAATTCATTAAATTAGTAAGTAAATGCTTGTATAATGGAATGCTACCGGTCCACCCTCCATGAAAGCTCTTTATCTCCTTTTCTCCGAATTCATACTCATCATCATTCTCTCGTAATCAACCTCTAATACTCTCTTCCAATTGT
Source organism: Pteromalus puparum (assembly GCA_012977825.3). Lineage (NCBI taxonomy): Eukaryota > Metazoa > Arthropoda > Insecta > Hymenoptera > Pteromalidae > Pteromalus > Pteromalus puparum. Next base: position 57,604,958 of record CM053168.1, read on the forward strand.
ACCAAGTTTGCCGGTTGGACGTCTTGTTAGTTCTCTCCACGATTAGAAAAAATTGCCTAATTAGAAAAAAGTCAGGCTGTACGGTTTTCCTGTGTCTGTGTGTGCGCGGTTCTCCACGCTACGAAACGAGAAAAATGCGAAACGCCTCGTTGCGCCCAGCTAACGTATCTGTGTATGCATGTGTATGTATGTTCAGTACAGCATGTCGGCAGCCGTCTCCTGCCCCCATGTGCCAGGGTCCTGCGATGGCTTCAGGTAATCCACTTCGTCCTCTTCGTGCTGCTGCTGTTGTTGAGGTGGCGTCGCCGACTGGGGCGAGGCCAAAGTTGACATCGTCGCTCGCGTAACACCGAGTTCGAAACCCTCCGAAGCCAGGTCGACTTTGCTTGGGGTATAACTCGCCAGACCACCTCCGCCTGTATGCAAATAAAGTATTGAATTAGCCAATGTACGCATTCTCTCAGTCACAAAGAAAGAATTATAATTCAAGGAAAATTTGTAGAAGCTTGATAAAACCTAACCTTGGGTTATTTGCAACGTGCAATTAATATTTTTCGCACGATAATTTTAGTGCTTTATTAAATGATTGAAACTACAATTACGGAACCCGCATGGAAAATGCATATGGAGTTGCAAATTACGTAAAACGGTCTTACTTATAGAGAGCATATTGTTTCGAAGTTTTAAAGCAATGACGTTGGATAATGATAATGACAAGCGGTTACCTAAAATAACATATGTCATTATTAGCAATTTCTCTTCGCGAAGCTTACGAGAGCGCCTATAATATTTTCATGTTTTCACGGAGCAAAAATTTCAAAGGAATGTGATTAGTTCGTTCGAATACTCGGAATAATTTCGATCGTCCGTGTATAATCAAAAGGTTCATTGACCAACACACAGCTGAAACAGCCGATTACAAAACAAAACAGTTCTCCGCTTCATAAAAGAGAAAAGAAACGGTCCCGGCAATCATTCAAAATCAGTCCCCAGCTCGGACTTCCCAAGAAAAATTTGTCCTTCTCATCCTCTCGAGAAGCACCGTAAAAATCAAAGCGCCGCGCAATGCGCGCGACGTTCACCTCTCGCGTACGCAGAGCTGAGTTCTTCTCCATCGCCGCATCAGAAAAAGCTGTGCTCTCTCGCGCGCGTGCGATAAGGATGTTTTGAAATAATAGTGTCCCATGCGAGTAGCAGCGGCAGCAGCAACTCGAGGCATGTAGCCCCGCATAGCAGGTAGTAGTAGTAGTAGTAGAAGTAGTAGTATTTCTCACCGAGTAGAGAGGGCAAAGTACCGCTGGGGCCGGCGGAGCGAGCGGCTGCTGCTCCAGCGGCCGCGTCGCCGGAAGCGGAAGTTTCGCCGTCCAGGCTGCTGGTGGCTTCGGCCTCGAGCAGCATCGAGGCCTCGCTCGGGTATTCGAAGGTGCGCGTGGCGGTGTCGTCGAATTGGATCCGATGCTGTGGAATGAAAATAAAAGAAAAAACGAGTCAGTGAGTGGAATCATCATTGGCTTGTGTATGCGTGTATGTGTGTGTATAAAGCGTACGGTCAGGTGAATGGGTATATCTCTCTGTGTACGCGTGTGAGTATATGCGTGAGCTGCAGCGGTGGTTCGCTCCAGGCATTCCACCGACCACTTGTCACGACGACGAGGACGACGACGAATCGAACGTTTTTAAATAGTTGCTATTAGGTACTACAGCTATGCTGTGTAATGCCGGTGCGTGGCGGATTATTTGATGACCTTGCGGTGAATGGCTGTTTGTCGTTAAATTGGCTAGTTGCATTTTGCCAAGTATGCGATGCGATCGCATATCTATGCTATTAATAAACCTGTACACAAATTCTTCGCATTCACGTATTACCGCTCGCGCGATACCGCACGCATATACGCATTTTTTCAGAGTTTATAAGCATCAGTGCGTTACACTCGGATTCACGCACAATTTCCGACCCAAAAACCCGCTCACAAAGTGCGAAAACTCAAGTTCCTTTCCCATTCAAATTTCCAGTTTGTTTCGAAAGCCCAATAGGTATAGCTTCCGAGAGAGCAGCCAACCACGAGCATCAGATTTTTTTTCTTTTTTTTTTTTTTTTAATATGCATGAGCTCGAGCGCTTAAACTTCATCCGCGCACACATAAGCACAGGATGGGCGAAGGTCGCAGTGAAAGTGGGGGCACGAGCAACATTTTTACACGTAGGTACATACACAAAAGTGTGCGCAGCGCAACCTCTCTCGTCGTTCCGAGTAAGCGCTCTTGTGTGTAAGGCCTGCGAACGAATAACAGTAACCGTCACACTCGCTGACTTTTTTAGCTGCGTCTGTGTGAGCTTAGAGTATATATACAGGTAGTCGTTGTACGAGCAACCGGCTGCGGTCGTGGAGCATCGGCCCCGCGGCTTGGCTCGAATTTATAGACGATGAGAAAATAGAGTCGTCAGCGGCCGGATTTTTAGCGAGTTACTGGGTAAAGGATGTAGGTTATTGGATGACGATCGATCGAGGATTTTTCTGCGTCGAAGGTTTTCATTGGATTTTATTAGAGCTGCTCTGGAAAAGGATAAAATCGTGCTGAAAGCGCCTTTTAGAAATTTTAATCAAGAGGTAGTATTTTTTTCACATCAAGCTTTACGAGGGACAGAGAAATGGTTTTCATTTTATTGAACGATTACGACGCCTGAGTAATCTGCGACGATTGGCGTTCTTTTTTTTTTTTTAATTAACAAAACAGCGCTTGCTTTTTGCGCTGCATTTTCCGTTAGTTAATGGCTGATATTAGTTTTACGGCTTGGCGTTTCAATAAAAAAAAAGTGTGGCAGGGCTGCGGGTATTTTTATTTTACAACTGTTTTATCGCCGTTGGAATGACATAGCGCACGTTTTCCAATGCATTTCAATCAATTTATTCAGTTTTTTTCTTTCGCGTCGGACGCTTCGACGCAGATATTCTACTCCATGTGATGTCGTAAAAGAGAATTAATGCATTACATGGCTTCCGAAAAGTAAAGACCGGAAGGAAAAAAAACACACGTAAACACTCATCATCAGCGCACGCGCTTCGCCTCTGTTAGGAGTAGGTATACACTCGCCGCTTCTGCTTCTACAAGACGATTAACAATTAAGCGCCGTGTTTGACGCCGGTAACAGTACCGCCTATTATTTCAAGCAAGAGTGCGCGCTCGCACGTCCGTTAATCGCATAGGCGCCATACGCTTCTTCTTCCTTTCCTCTATTCTCTTCTATCCTCTCTTCACTCATACCTATATACCTACACTATACAGTCGCGAAGGAGTCGAGAGTTTCGTGCTGGCACTGCACACATGAGAATCGTTTCGCTTCGAATGCGTGCATATACTTATATATTTAGTCGATCCCTTTTCGCGTGACTCTTCTGGCCCTGAGAGATGCAGGAAGAATGGCCGTCCCTTCTTTATTTTCGCGCTCGCCTGCTTTTTGAGGGAGAGCCGCTGCAGCACACACGCGATGTGAGTCTGTGCGTCGAAAAGCGAGGATACAAGAAAATCGATATGCAAGAGGGTCCTGTTGCTACTGCTGCATGCTGCTGCTGCTGCTGCTGCTGCGGCAACGACTCGGTTTGCGACGCTTCAGAAATTCACTTGTATAACGTTTCCGTGAGGCATTATTTTTGTCACGCGTCGAGCTGCAGACTTCTTTTTGTTGCTCCCGTCGGCTTTGTTGATACAATCGGAAGGTGGTTATTGACGGAGGATGAGTCATGAAATTATTCTTAGTTGTTAATCATCTTGGTGATAAGCTTCTTTTTGCTACTTAAAAAAGAGAGACGAGCGTCAGATTAATCGATGAGTTTATTTGCATTGAATAACGAAGGTCGCTCGAGGTGAGCTTAACGTCCTCTTGGTACGAGCATTAATTTAACGAGATTTCAGCGTAAGTATTTTCATTTCTCCGATGTTGCATCGCAGTTGAAGCCAGTACTTTTTTCAGAATATCTTCTTCTATCGCGTTATCCTCTCTGGAAGTAGGGAGCGAAAAAATCTAGAGCGCAAACAACGCTGCTCCGGAAACTGACTAAAGCTGACTGACCGCGGAAGCTAAGTATGTCATCGAGCTGATAAAAATATATTGACGCAACGTACGTACATTTTCAGAGAGAACATCGCATCGCAATTTCTTGTTCGGTACCAATAACACGACTGGAAAAAAAGGAGCTCGAGACTTTTACTCCACGCCGTGTACGAGAGAATCGAAAAGTGTCGCAAAACGTGAAACCGTAAATAAACGGCTCAATTACTTAGAAACGACGACGATAAATCAATCCGAACAGCGCGGAAAATGTCCTTACAATCTGCGAACCACGCCACGAGAGAAAAAAAATGGACAACCAAGTCGTTCGCTCGCCATCATCGATCAATTTCATCGTTATTATTTTTCGCCCGCGACAACAAGTCAATAAAAGGCGCGAACTTTTACTTTTACGTTCGACTCCGTATACGTATCCCCGTCTCTCCCTCTTTGCCGAGACACGACGGCCTTGCGAGAACGCAAAAGACCGAGATAAGACGCAAAAGGAGCGACAAACGGGGGTGTGTGTCGTAAGGGCTTTATCTGGACGTGTATACACACACACACACACGACTATACTGGTGAGTTGATGTATCGCGAGACTACGACCGACTGACATCCTTATAGATATATAGGAAAGTCTCGGCGTTCGGCCAATATTGGATTAGACGAGCCAGTGCAAATACACGCGTGGAGAAAGGAAGACGGAGAAAAGAAGTATATAAGAGGGTAAGGAGGAGAAGACGACTTAACCCAGTGACGCGCGGGGTAATCATCATTGACGCGAGCAGCCCTTGACTGAGAATGGCACGTATAAGTAAGTGGTTGGGGTGTCCTTTCGAAAAAAAAGAAGTTATCAGGACGATGTGCGAGATAATCTCTGAAACTTTATGAGGCGTGAAAGGAAAATTGCTTTGGTCTTGTTGGGGGCTTTGTGGATTAACGAAGTATTTTGTGTTTATAAATAGGTAGATTAGACTGACGAGATTAGATATGTTAGTTTTTGTGCGAGGATTTCAAACGATTGATTTGCAGATAAGGCTAAAAGCTTAAACTTTATATAATTTGTATTCGACGCCGTTGAAACTAAGAGACTTTCCGCACTAAGAACAGTAATTATTCAATATAACTCTTTCCTTTCTCCTACAGCGAGCAAACTCTCTGCCGACGTCCAAATCAATACCCCGCGCTCGAACAACAAAGCGCGACGATTTCTCGCGATCAGCTCTCATCTAACCGAGCCATCGGTCTCCATTGGTGCGGCGAAACCTCGAAATTGTATACTCTGCCATCGGCAAGCAAGTCTACGCGCTCGCGTGCTAATACTTGTATAAACTCTGTACACAGGAAAGTCGTCTCCTATACATCCGAAGCGCTGCGGCGAAGGAGGAAAAAGTAAAACGAATAAAGAGAGCATAACGAATAGCCTCGCGCAGATGGTGCAGCGCGAGTGACGATGACGCCGATCCCTTGAAGAAGAACGCGGACGACAATGTCCCTGAGAACGTATTTCGATGCGGATCTCAGAGAGAGAGAGAGAGCAAGTCTCTCTCCGATGGACTGCGGAGATCAAAAGTTTTCGAGGCTGCGGTGCTGCACTTGATCGATCGTTAGAAAGCTGGCTTATTATTCGTCTTTTTACTGCTATTAGCGCAATTGTCTCTCTATTACACATTATCGATACGCAATTCTCGAAGCGAACTTTTTTCCTCTCTGGAATGCGTGGCTACCTGTGGAGTAGAGAAAGAACAGAAAAAAAAGAAGATTTCAAGCTTTTACTTCGCGATAGCTTTCCCTCGATCCATCACACCGACGAAATCGGCGCGTCTAATCATTCCCCTTTCGCACGAAGGTCATGCCGCAGTATACACTTACACGCAAGTGTCGACTTATACCTCCGAAGATTGTGTACTTTTACTTGCAAATCGTGAAATCTCAATCTCAACGCTACCTCTGTAGCGTTCGACAGGTGCAGAAAGATAGAGAGAGAGAGAGAGAGAACTCGGACAAGCGAAACGGATGATCGAGCACGCGAGGCCCGTGACGAGGATGACGAGCCTCGGGACGGATTTTCGAGGAAAGAGCGCGAGAGTTTAAGTTTCTACGCGAAGGGGAAACCGCTACTTTGCGGCGCGAAATCGATGACGTGGGATCCATAGATTTTCGCACTTTTATAACTACTATACGTCGTGATTCGCTTGATATAGGTATACGTACCGTTATCCTGTCGCAAGACGTATTTACACTTTGCTTATACGCCAAAATACCATAGCGTGAGAAAAAATAAAAACTTACTGCCGTAAACACACTCGTAGCAATTATCCAACTGTACAGCATCGCAATGCACAAAGCCAAGAGGAAGAAAAAAAAATGAAAAGTAGTCAGCGTAAAATTTACGTTCACTTGACTTCTAGATCGTGAACTTGGTCTATTGCACCGAGCACGCGCTCGCTCGCTCGCAGCAAAAATGGAGCACGCTAAATTCCACGTAATTTAGCCGTGCGCACAAAGCAACCATGAACAGAGCGCGCAGATATGACGGGCTTTGCGCTCCGACGTTGCGAAAAACGGCCTCTGCTCTGCTGCGGTATAGGTTTTGCGTTCGATCTCTTTTTCACCTGCATAATACTGTGTAGACCAGTGTTCTCTCTGTGTGTATATAAGAGGCAAAGTGTGAGTACGTCTATGTACCTTGTGGTTGCGCGGTGTCCTCGAGAGGTTGCTGCGCCCGTTGATGAGGACATTGTCGTTGTAGAAGGCGACGTCGCAGGGGGAAGGCGGCCCTACCGAGTACTCGGTATCTGAGTCGTCGGTCAGCTGGACGGAGTCGATGTTTGATACGATCACGCCGCTGTTATCGCTGGACTGCTGCAATGCAAAGAGATGTAGTTAGATTTATTGCCGATTAATCTCGATGATATAAAAGGGGGAGAATGTTATTTTTCTATGAGATACAAATTCAACGCGGAAACTCTATATATATACACGAAAATGAAGTCCGCACTATCGATTTTGGCTCGCATGACGCGGCGTGCGCGCCGACGACGCCTTATCGTTATCGATATGTATATGGGAAGACACCCAAGAGCCTCACCCCGATGACCTAAAAAGAAACCCCCAGCAGACGAAAAAAAAAGTCGCATTTCACACGGAAAAAGCGTATCGTCGACAATCGAGCGAGTGCGCGAGAGAAAAACACACAGAGCGAAGCCGCTCACCGCGTCGCGGCGTCGACCTACTTCTATGAAGACCGCCGCGCTCTCGCGATGAGGCGCAAATCAAATTTAGAGCGATAAATACGCGAAACGCACACATATACACACGATGGCAATGAACTTGCGGGACGACACAGCCGCAGAAGAAGAACCCGAGAACCACGACGTCAAGTTCTCACGGGGTTCTCTCTCTCTCTCTCTCTCTCTCTCTCTCTCTCTCTCTCTCTCTCTCTCTCTCTCTCTCTCTCTCTCTCTCTCTCTCGCGTATTCGTCGCGTCTTATAGCTCTCCTCAGTTTCTCTATGTGTGTGTATATATATACTCGTCTCGCCCTCTGCAGCCACTTCCTGTCCATTTACTCCACTATTCCTTATCTTCTTTCCGCCGAGGCGTTTTGTGCGTAGTGTACACATCCACACATGGCACGTTGGCTTCTTTTCTCTCTATTGCGAGCGTGCGGCTCGGCTTTTTTCGCGCTAATCCCTTATACATCTCGCGGGATTTTCGTAATACCCGCGCGAAAAATGCTGCCGCTGCAGTGCGATCGCTCCATTTACGATAAGTTACGCAGGAGCCTTACATATAGCGAAACACTCGCTACTGCGCCGTGCGAAAACGCGTTCCTCTTCGGGCGGCGGCAATTTTTTATTCGGACGATTTGAATTTTTGCGCGCTGCTGCGCGCGGAGGGAATATACGCGATGCTGTGTGCACACATGCGAGACGCTGAGAAAATTCCTCGATCTTTGCGTCGAAATTCCGAGAGGAGAAAGATTTTAAGCTACGGCCTATCTTTTTTCCCGCGGGGGAAGAGATGAGAGATTTTTCAGCTGATCGGCTGCCTCCGATACTTTTGTGCGCTGAGAGAGATGTATCGTCCTGGGGTTTCAATGCTGGAATTTTTCGGCCGGTGCGGTTGACTTATAATATTCTGAGATTTCAGATATACGAGAGAAAAGCGCACTTGGCTCGGGATTGATTGACGGTAAGGAGAGTTCGATTGGCGAAATATTACACGGTCATTGTTTTTTATGCCCAACCGCGCGAGCGATGTTTTCTCTCTCCCGGCGTGTATAGTATAGTACCGTAATTAGGAAATCGACGAATTTATCGTCTTATAAACAACTCCGAGAGCCATAATTGTACTCGAGCAAAAAGTCGAGCAGCAGCAATAAAATCCCGAGTTATATTTTATTAAAATATATACATCTATAAGCCATAAAACTTTATAATAATCTCTCGCGCGCGAGAGAGAAAGAGAGCGTCGTTTTTTTCTTAATTTATCGCCAGAGTCATTAGTACTTCACTTCCTAATCGCTTTTGACAGCAGATCTTTCGCAAAAAATGTACTAGAGCCTTTCTTTCTCTTTTTTTTTTCATGCCGCAAGAGCTGAGACAGTAAAGCGCGTCGAGCGTATCTTCGCTTTTTTATTGTGCCGAGAGAGAGCGCGAGCGATAAATGTTTCTGAAAAATAAATAACAATATCGCGCGCAGTCATTTTCCGATGCGTTATATATAGAGCGCCGATAATGCTGATAGCTGATTACGATTTTTTACAATAATCACAGAACATACCTACACGCGTAGTTAGGTAGGTGTTCACATACGCTTCCATAAAGTCGGATCAAGCGCAGGTAAACGTCGTCGCATCGCATCAAATCGATAAGAAAAAAAAATTGTCGCGAAAAAGAAGCCTGATGCGGTGTTGAGTACAGCGTCCACCTCGCAATCAATTGTAGCCCCGATATCCGATCACCGCTCGGGTTATTCTTCGCCTCTAAATTGATATCCTATCTTCGATGACTCATCGTTATACGCGCTACTATACATACACAACACACAACATAGCGCGCGTTGCACTCGCGGAACTCGAAAATTATTTTTCACTTTCCTCTCCTCGTCGACAACGACGCAGCGCTTTTGCGTAATTTTATTATACATGCGCTGCTGCTGCTGCAGCAGCAGCAGTAGCAGCATAAAAACTCGCCTGCACTACACTACCTATAACTCAGCGATAGCTCGTATATTTCAGACTTTTACGCATATTCCTCGTGCGCAACGAAAGTGCATTACATGTGCACTCAAGAGAGAGAGAGAGAGAGAGAGAGAGAGAGAGAGAGAGAGAGAGAGAGAGAGAGAGAGAGAGAGAGAGAGAGAGAGAGAATAGGTACAGGAAAAACTGCACTCTCGAGATGATCGGTAAAGCGATCGCGCCGAAAGTTTCCTAACGATGCCCAGGCAATGATACAATAATAAAACGACGGACGTAAAAAGTGGATACGTATACGTATGCATAAAACGAGAACGCTTTTGAAAGGCGCTCACTCGCGCGATTATCTTTCAGGGCTCATTGACTGCTGCTGTCGTCGTCGACGTTCCTTCCCTCTTCTCTCTCCTTTCGATCCGCAGCTGAACGGCTGCTGCTGTTGCTTTTCGGATGCATAAATTTGTCGAGCGTAGGCGACGACGTTCCTTTTTTCTTCCTCCTCTTTATATATCCATGATGAATATATATAGTGGCTATGAGGCGTCGGGGGCGATTTTCAACGATGAATGCCGGAAAATTCGTGAAAGCATCGTCGCAGAGGAATGACTCTCTGAGAGAGGCGACCAAATGCAAAACGAGCGGAGCGTAGTCGTCGTCTCCATTCCAGGAGAGAAACGTTCGGGAAAAAATCTCAAAACTTCAGGCTCGACAAACGAGTTTTCATTCGAGTTAGTCCCGTCGTCGGTGTCACGAGAAATTCAAATAGGGGACGAGAGCCACGAGATTTCTCTTCGTCCGTTTTTTAATCGATCGCGCGCTAATACAACTCGATACGAGTTTTTTATTATACAGGTGGAATCCGAGCGACAGAAACTTTTCGATACATGAGATTAGTTGTTGAACGGTACTTATAGGAGTAACGATCGTTTTCAAAACGTCGAGTGTTTACGATGTAACAAAAATATCCTTCCCTCTCGTTATATACTATAGTCGAAGTATCTACTTATACAATGACGAAAACGAATGACAGTTTATATTGTGCGCGAAATGCAACAATTGCCCGACTTCCTACTATACGCTTTATTACTGTAGTTTAAATGTCGCTCGATTGTCACGCTTAATTGCATATTTTCCATTCAATTGTAATTTATCCTTCTCTCTATCCCTTTCTGTGCTATCCTTCCCTCTCTATATACGTTGTGCCATGTTTTTGCGACGCTGTTTTTCGCTCGAGCAGCCATGACTAGATGATTCTTTTATTTCTGAAAGCCTCATTATGCAATTGGCTATCGTGTAATCGAAAACTTTGCCCCCCTCGGAAAGCAAGGAGAAATCAAAAGTTGTACTGTATACACATAGTCACACGTACGTCGCAATATACAAAGAAATTAAAAAAAAAACAAAAATAAGCACGATGAAAATATTATCCACGTTAAAAGTGTGTGTATATATACATCAGCAGCAACAGCAGCGGAGAAGCGCAAAGGGGGGAATGTCCTCGCGAGAGGTTCCGCGTAAAGTAACGTGCCACTTTCCGTAGTGTCAACAAATTGTAAACCGTGTCGCGGAACGTTCACAACTTATCCGTTCCATCGGCGCGAATCTTCGCTCATAAAATTAATTTAGGACAATTTCCTTTTCCCCCGGCTGTATGGATGTATATACGCAAACATCAGAGAGAGAATTCTCGAGCCCGGCGAAAAGCAGCCACGAGCTCTGCTGTAGCGCTGTTATTATTCCACGACGGCGATGATGTACTCTTTTGTTAGTAAAACGATAATGTTAGCTTTTTCTAAAAAAAAAAATTGAGATTTGAAATTTTTATGAATGAGAGGATAGTCATTGAAACGCATCCTTGTTTTATAAATATAAATGAAAGCAGAGAACGATGTTGATAAAAAATGTTGCCTTACCCTTGGTTTATCGCGCTTCCTCTTGATGATTAAGCCGTCGTTCTCGATGTAGTCGGGAACATCTTTCCTGTTGCTGAAGTTGAAAACCATCGTGTTGTTCTGCTGATTCCATGGCTTGGAATCCCAAAGGCCACCACTGGAGTTATTTTTCTTCACTGGCTGTATTTCCTCAGCACTTTTCAAACTCACTACTACTTTTGTGGGCTGCTCGATGCTCTTCACGCGGTTGATCAAGTTCTTCTCTATCTCCCGGTTGCTTAGATTCTGCTGGGGCAACTGAGTCTTGGTGGAAACCAAAGGTCTGATGATGCCTATTTGCTTTTGAGGTGGCGAGTTTGATGTCTCTGACTTTTGGGTTCTTATGGTTTTCGATTCGTTACCTTGTGAAAAACTTGTAGTAGTCGTTGATTTGATAAGGCTCAGGCTTGAGATGGCGCCAATAGGCTTGTTCTCAACAATATTGACATTCTCTTCTTTGTAAATAATTTCATCTATTATCTCCTCTTGGAGTCTCTCCTGTGGTTTAGTGGGAGACTCGGCAGCTGTTGACGAGATGATTTCCGAGACAAGGGCTACACTCTCCAATTCTGGAGAACAGGGAGACTTGCATTTCTCTTCTGCTAATTTTGATGATACAACAACCTCGCTCTCTGGAGACTTTTCCTCAGCTGGCTGTGGAGTGGAGGTGGTCCTGGGCAAGTAATTCTTGATTGCAGGATGATCGTTGAAACTAAACTGCACCGTCATTCCTGCTTTACTTATATTATCCAAAGCAGATTTAGAAACTGTTCTAGGACTATCAACTACTGATTCTACACTTTCATCGAAACTTTCAACAAGCACAGTTGATCCCGGTGAAGAAGGAGTGGAGTCACTTAGCTTAGACACTTCATTCGCAGCTTCTTCTGCATTTTGATTATTCATCTCTACCGTAGTTTCTTGCACTTGTTCCACAGAAGGCTCGTCCTTCTCTTGTTCAAAATCAAATTTTGGCAATTCTGAAGGTACAGGAAGTTTGGGTTGGTCGTTTGCATTATTTGAAATTGGCGTAGAATTCACAATAGGCTTCTGCATAAAACTGGAAGGTGATTTCGGTATATCTGGCTTTGGAGACAATGGTGATTGGACCTTGGGTGGTGAAGTTCTTGGCGATGGAATTGGTGTTGTCGTGGGTGATTTTATATCTAGTGAAGACACTTTTGCTTTTGCTGCCAAGGGCTCTGGGCTTGGTACCGGCGAAAATTTGAACTTGTTAAAAGAAGGCTCCGGCGACGAAGAAGGAGAGTAAGACTTCTCTATCTGCTGGAATTTGCTAACTACAGAGGAGACGGACTGCACTATAGGCTCTGTGATGACACCGTCATTGTGATACGAATCTTGACTGTTCTGCTGCTCAATCAGCTCAGCAGTGGGCTTACGCTGAATGATTATTTTCCTGGGAGAAGTGGATATCTTGGAATTACCGTTGACAAAAGGTTTTGGTTGCAGAGGTGGCTTTGGAATGATTTTCTTTTGGTTTTGAGCCTTGAACGTGTCGTTAATAGTCTTAAAGGTAGCAACTTTCACGGCGACTTCACCCTTGGGCTTGAGTTTCTTGATAGAAGAACTCTCAAAAATGCGCATATTGTTTTTGACTAGATCCGGCGGTGGTCTCTCAGTGTCTGCCAGCACGGGCTTCACTCTCTTGGGCTTGTTGATGGGTTTCAGTCTGTCCTTGTCAAGGCGGTTCTCGATCTTCACTGTGGTTCTGTCGACCAGGATTATGTGATCGTTCTCCTGCTTAAAAACATTGGACGCAAAGCGGCTGGAGTGGTTTTGGGTGACAGCCTCCTCGGGTGCTGAGTTGTACCTCATCAGAGTCTCTACGCTCCTGGCCCTCTTCATGGACTCGTTGCCCCTGGCAGCATTCCTGTACCTCTCGACTTTGGCGGCGGCGCCGGTGACGTTCTTTTTGGCATACCTCCTGGTCTTCTCCGCAGCCTCGTCCTTGTGGTCCAGCAGGTCTTCGAGACTCGCGGCCCTCCTGAAGCACTGCACAGACGCGCGGTTTTTGTTCATCTCGCGCAGAGTCATGTTGAGGTACTTGCTGCGAAGCTTGTTCACGATTCCGGGTCCGTACTGGAGCTCCTCGGAGCTGTCGCTCTCGCAGTCCTCCTGCTGCTTGGTCCTGGAGGGCGCGACGATGTCGAGCTTGGCGTTGTTGGTGGCTCGCATCTTGTTGGCGAGCTCGACGATGTCGAGGACTTCCTTGGAGGAGGCTCTGCACTTGCCGCTGGCTGGCGGCGGCCTGCCAGCGATAAGCTCGTCCGCGTCGGTAGATAACGGAGCGGCGTCCGGCGCTTCGAGACGCATATCTGAGGCTGCTGCTGCTGCTGCTGCTGCTGCTGCTACAGGCGATGCAGCATCGTCGGTCGACGACGGTATGGCTGCTGGCGCGTTGTTGCTCGGCGGCGAGTCCGGCGCGGCCCCACTACTGCTGGTACGCAAGGAGGTGGTGGTGGTGGTGGTAGCGGTGGACGACCTAACTAAACTAGCCGAGGTAGCAGCGCCGTTGGTCGCAGCGCCGAGGAGCTTGCTCTGTTTGCGTCGCTGGATGAGCTCGCGCTTCCACTGGGGCACTTCGACGAGGTCGACGCTGCTGCAGGTCGAGGAGGTCGGGCTCGTGAGTTCGGCGGCAGTGCCGACAACGCCGCCGCTGCCGATGGAAGCCATCTTCTCGAGCTTGGCGCGCGCGAGCCTCTCCCTTTCTCTCCTTTCTCTGCCCCTCTCTTTCTCACGCACACTTGCTCGCGCTCTCCTTTTCTCGCTCCCGCTGCTTTTGCTGCTGTTTGTCTCGCTGCTCCGCTGCTGCTCCCCTCGTCTCGATACTTACAGCGAGATATATGCAGTACACACTGTATTATATTAAGTATAACTCTTGTGTGCGTGTGCGCGCGTATACGAGTCGTACAGCACACGATTACACGATTTATATATTCGATACAGCACACACGGAGAGTATAAACTTTCTATTTCAATTCCATTTCCTTTGATTGTTGTTGTGCTGGGCGGCAGGAGCGGCGGCGGCTACACCTCCTCCCCGCGGCACTTTCATTTTTGATCTCTCGCTGATCTGCATATATGCAGCGTATGCTTGTTATTTACGCGTCCAACACTGCTGCTGCGTCCGTATAAACAACGGTAAGCACACTGTACGCGCACTGCAATTATACGATGCGTTATCGCCGCTGCCGCAGTGGATAATCCCCTGCATTCAAGCTCGTCATCATCGCAGCATCGGAGCTGCTGGTCCACTACACTGCTCTTCCCGTGCTGCTGAGCGCCCAGCCCTGCTGCTGTTGCAGAGCCGCGAATATGTGTACACAGTGATGTCAAGCTCGTCGACGTCAGTGTGTATGCGCGAACTTGCGTCCTTTTCCCTCGCCGCCGCCGCCGTCGCGGATCGCGAGAGAGCACCTGCGCGTGGGAGTGTGCGTGCGCACTGTGCGCGAGAGACTGTGATCGGCGCGCGGTTATAGAGAGGACTACATATGGGGTTCCTGTGCCGCCACTGCTTCTCGCTCTGCAGCTCTGTACACTACTCCGTGTGTACTTAACTCGCTGTGCGAGAGAAAACTGCCGCCGCTGCTTTCGCGCATACGTGTGTATAATATGTATACGTATGTGTGTATATGCTGGTTAACTGGTTAGGCACCTAGAGCCTTTTTGCTTTCTTCGGGTTGCCGTATTGCGCGCTGCCGCCGCCGCTGAGTGTCATTGCACCGGGCGATCTGAAATTGAAACGTACATACGTTTTATATGTGTTGATATTACATTGATTTATTAATTTTGTTATTTTCATATCGGAGCTTGCGAGCTTACTGCAGTACCTATATATTACCGATATATCCGCTGACGACGTCATCATTTATGTTATATCTCGACACACACAGCCTGTACACAATTATCGAAAGAGCGGTAGCATTATATTATTATTCGACAGACGGAGTATATACTTATATTATACCTATCCCGCGCACTGTATGCGTGTTATGTAACGCCGCAGATATTTTGTAATGGCGAGTATAGTCAGTCGCGAAATTGCGCGCCATATCGGTGAACCGCACACGAAATGTATATCATAATATCTATAAGTGAATGATGATGATATACCTCTCGCGTGAGATTTTTTCTCAAAACTGCACACCGAGCGATCGAGTATTATTATATGTTTTGCGGAAACTTTTTGAAAAATTACAATATTCACGACGAGAGTGTGGTGTAAGCTCTGAGCGGTTTTTTTTTTTATCTCGTTATAATTGATGCAAATGAGCGCCTGAGGCGGCGGTGTTCGTAAAAGTAAATTTGCGAAAAAGTTTATATAATAAACGATAATTCATCCCGTATAGCGTGTTGAAACTGAACGGATGATTCTTTCGAAATCAATCAATCCTGCATAATTTACAAAAAAGTTTTTTTTTTTTTTTTTTTAATCTTCAGCGAATTTCCACAGCGAGAAATTGCACTCTGTAGAGTTTTAACGGCGGGTTATGCAGTTTTCAAGTACTTACCTCTTGTAATGGAGCGTCTTTGTCCGCAGCGCAGCAGCATCAGCTCGCAAAGTTTGCTCTTCCGTCAAGTGTTAAAACCGCAATCAACGTTTACGATCTTCTCATACTCCAGAAGACGACGCATCTTTCGGCGCCGATAAGCGAGATACAACATGTGCGGGCGCGTGCCTCTGGATCAAGGGGTGTGTATACCGTGGAAAAGTATGTGTCAATTATTAGCTTGTATATAATTTATACGTACGAGATATAGTCCCGCGTGTTTTTGAATAATACTCGCGTGCGTTGGCAGTGCAGCAGCGCCGCGGTCACGTCGTGTTCTCACGCGGACTACTTGGAACCGCGGAACACAAAGAACCAGTTTCGCAACGGGAAGGGAACCTGATTCTCTCTTTCTTCTTGTACCGATGCGAGGTGTATGCATGTATAGGTGCAAAGCCTAATACGGGACGATAATATTTTGCGAGCGTCGATAAATTGCGTGAATTGATTAGATACTGTACTTAGGTACAACGGTTAAACTAGCGTTTGGGAGCTGGGATTATGCGATGATTCGCACGGCTCTTTCGTAGCATGATGAAATTTACGATCGCGATATCTAATCCAGGAAGCATATCGTGCAATTCGTCATCTCTCGGTAAAAAAGCTAGCGATGGCGCTGCGGACGCATTTTCACACGAGTTGACCCAGTCTAACTTATACCAGCCAATGCCCCCATCACCCCCCTAACGAGTTCCCAACATGTCCCTTCCTGTGCGCATGCTTGACTTGTAGTTGTCCGCATTGCTCCGCGACGTAAGTACGCATCGGATTATCACGTAACCAGACATTTATTTAACAAGAACGCAGTTTCAAAGTCAGTTGCTTGGTGTGCTCGAGTGCAGCCGGATCGTTGTGTCTTCGTTTCATTGAAGATAGTGCGTTAAAGACAGCATGGCTTCGGCTACTTCAGAAGTGGCAAATGGTTAGTAAACAGACGCTTTTCTAGGTTAGGTTTTAAAGTACACGCCCTGATCGCTGTATACTTGTGTGCGGAAGTTGTTTCGATCAAGTACCTACCTACTTAGCTTGCGGGCGAATGACTCGGCATGCGTGGATGAGTAATTTTGCGCTCGTTGCGCGGAATTTTAAAATGCTACATCATCTCAATTTCGAGTATACAGTTTATACTTGTGTTTTAGTATATATTATGTATAGTGACTTTCATTTTAATTTTTAGGTGTTGCTGCAGATGATGTTGAAGTCAAAATTGAATACCCAGATATCGATGTTGAAGAAGACAATGTAAGTGACTTTAGTTCACATATTAGCATCGAGCCCATAAGGAGGATACCCGGTCAAACTATCATACATCAGGATGCAGTTTATAATTTGTGGACATCGAAAGCTACGTCGTGTTTAATAAGTCAGTATAAAAAATATCGATCAATGGTTGGACAATCAACGCAGTTCAGGAGTCTCAGAGATATGTTTGATATAATATCAGTAGAGATGCAGAAAAATGGCTTCTATTTCAGCCCACAGAAATGCGAAAACAAATGGAGAGTTTTAGAGCGAAAGTACAAAAATTTGGTAATAAGAGAGATGATGAAAAAACCTGGCAGAATAAAGCACTATGGACATTGGGAACACAAGAAAGCATTGGATGAAATTTTCAACGAAAAGAGAAAATCTGTCTATTTAAAAGAGAGCGAATATCCACCAGTAGGCAATTCAACAAAGTATGCATTGATTTTACCAAAGCCAGTAAATGCGTCAAATCAGGCTGTAGCGAACACCAATGAAAAATCCAAAACAGATACTGAGGAAGCTAAGCGAATGGCAAACATTGAAGCTAGCGATCCATTAGCTATACCACCAAACGTTGCAACAACAGAACATGTAGTAGTAGAATCACCAAAAAAGAAAACTGGTGCTCCTGCTCTTGAAAAATTATTAGAAGATTTAAAGCGTCAGTTAGAGGAATCCGAGAAGAACAAAGAAAGAAGACATCTGGAAAAAATGGAACTGCGTCGAAAAGAACTTAAGGTACAAGAGAGATTGTTAAAAGTAAAAGAACAAAAATTAGAGTTACAAAAACAAAAGATCCTTGCTGTGGCACAAAGTCTCAAGTTGAATCTCTTATAATTGGGTTTTGACATCAAAGTTCAACATAAATGTATCTATGTTGTTGAAAATTATTATTAGTGTTGAATAATTATGAGAGAGATCGAGAAAGAGACTAATAGCAGATATATTTTGTAAAACATTTTTGAAGAATTTTTCTAGAATTTCAAACGTAGTCGACTTATCATATGAGTTTCTCTGTAGATAAAGCGTGTGCTGGTATTTGAGAACAACGGTATAGATGGAACCATCATCGCCGCAAGCTCGTATTGCCGATAAAGACACTCGCTGTAGTATCGTAATTTGTAAAATGAACAAAGTTAACGATTTATTACATGTATAAGACACTTTGAATGTGCTTTCATAGCGGAAAGCAGTTTAACGATATTATAATTTAATCGCGTAAAGTAATTTAAACTACACCATTGTAGAAAGAAGACTCATTTGTATAATAATTTGTATGATTCATCTGAATGATTAATCGCGTTCATTGTTATAACAATAAGTTTGAATTTAAATAGTTTAACGGCAGCAGGAAACGCGTCAGAATAATAATAATAATAATTTATTTTAAATTATCAACTGTTCAATAAGTTCTATTGTTACAGACAATAAAACGAATAAAAGGCTATTTTGAAGACCAAAACTCTGCTCTCTACAGAACTGTATTCAAACCAGCATCCAAAGCCCAAATCCTCTCAAAACTATCGTCTATATACCCATTGTTCCGCAACACGGCCGCAAATCCCTTTTTCCTCATCGTACGAATCGCGCAGCAATAAGAGAGAGCAATAAAGCAAGCGTCGAGTCGAAAAGTTAGTCGACAATATCGCATCAGCAAGGATTTCGCTTTTCCGATTCGACTTTCGCAAGAAAGTTCGTCCGATCGTTTTCAAGCAGTTCCCCTCCAGGGCTGCAGGCTCTACTTTGTTTAGCGCGCGAAGTTTCAGCGATTGTAAATGCATTAAAACTCGAGAGAGCGCGGCCAGAGCGCTCCGAATTATTCATCTCGTTTTTTCTCTCCCTCTACTCTCGGAAAAGCGCCGCTCGTGTATAGGTATTTACGATATGAATGCGGTAGCCTGTACTCTGCAAAAGTTTCTCTCCGCTTGGCGAAATTCACGGGTCACGAAGTTTCGATTGCACCGAGCTTTTTTCAGAGAAGAGTAGTGAGAGCAAATTTTGTGAAATCTCTCGGGGTACAAGTGCATATGCTTATAGCAGATCGCGCTATAATTACGTTGGGTCCAATTTTCACGATAATTCCCAATTTTTCGGCATCGGCGAGCGCACGAATAGTGTAGGTGGCGGCACCTGAACTCGCTCTCTCTCTCTCTCCCTCTCCTCATGTGTGTCCGCCGGGTTCACCCTGCACCTAGGCCTCTCTCGGAACACACAATAAAGGTATACAGTACCTGGTGCACACTGCAGGCCGTAGGTAGCGGAGTATACAGGTATACAACGCCGTATACCACCAGCAGCGGCGGCGGCGCAGGAGGAGGCGACTGCGAGGGTGGGGGGCAGAGAGCGCGGCCAAACGCGAAACAGGGGAAGCTAAAGAGTGAGTGAGAGAGAGAGAGAGAGAGAGAAAGAGAAAGACGGCCCCAGCCAGGCCAATCGACAGTCGAGCCGCGAGCAGCCTCACGAGCACTGCGCGCTCTCTCGCTCCCCGTCCGCGCGCGGAACCACCGCTGTTGACTGTTTATTAAACTCCGTTAAACATTGCAACGCGTATATCGCGGACATATCGCGCTCGCGTGTGCATAGCTTACTTGTACATAAACAAAGGGCGCGTAAGTAGTAAACTGCGCGTTGCGGAGCTGCAGAGTATAGGTATAACAACACGCACACACACACACACAGTGAAGTTTCACCTGTTCGATCTGTGACCGATAACAAAGTCAACGCTGTAGCAACGGTCACGATATAGCGACGAAATAGAGGTTTCGTCCTTGGGTGGGGGGACAGAGGAAGATGTGGACGGACTCGCAGACGGAGGTGCTGCGCTTCCTGCTGGGTGCTCTCGTCGTAGTGGGCTTGCAGGCGAGTGTCGCGGCTACCGCAGCTGCGGCTGCACTCGAGGGTGCCGCTGCAGTCAATAATACTGGCAATACCGTCCTCGTGAATAACAACAACGACGACGACAACAACAACAACAACAACAACAACCAGGAGGAGGAGGAGGAGGAGCTGGCACTACTGCTGCTCACCCCGGCGGGCTCGGCCTTTCACCAGAACCCGACGACGCGCTGATCGGGATTCGGTGTGTTGTTGTCGTATCCGTTACAGCAAAGGTAAAGATCTGTCAGTAGTCGAAAGGGGGACGCACATATATATATGCGAGAGGGACATAAAAAGCACATAATCCAACGTCGACGATTATACACCTGCGTATATACGCGCGGCTTATCGACGCGCGTGTTGTTGGCGCAGTAGCTGCGTGCGCGTAACATCGTTCCAGCCGTATATACCAATTTTAATAAAACCGTAACACTCACGCCTGGCTGCGCGTGTAGAGCAGCTCGCCGGCTCTCCCGAGTGTGTGTTACGCGCTGTACACGCGGGCGGAAGGAAGGAAGGAAGCCGCGCATACAATCGCGGAGAGGATGTTTCAGCGTAGCCGACGACAAAGAGCATATAGTAGCCGTAGTAGTAGTAGTAGTAGTAGTAGTAGTAGTAGATTTGTTGCTTCGCAGTCGCGGAGAACAACGAGCTTCGTCTAACAGTACTCACTGCTTTCTTCTTTCTCTCTCGCTCGTTCGCTTGGAGTATATACACACTCGGTGGGCTGCAGTACTCCGCGCGTCCGAGCGAACGGTACCAACACTCCTCTCTTCCCCTCCAACTGCAGTCAGCCTATACCATTACGGCGAACTCTCTCGTGTACGTGTGTATATAGTACGGGCGCACGGCGTGCGCTCCCTTCTTATCTCTCGAGCGGCGTTCGCCTTTTCTCTTTCTCCTCGCGCGCGTGATCCTATATAGGAGCAAAGTCGTCTGGCCGGTCTCTCTCTCTCTCTCTCTCTCTCTCTCTTCTCGGCGAAACCACAGAACCAGTCCTCTCTCGTGTACACACACCGCGCGGAGAGTCTATAGCCTCTGCTGCTGCCGCCACTGAGTATAGAGAGCGTTGGACCGTTCGAGTTCGCCAGGCGAGAGAGCAAGCGGTGTTAACAACCGAAAGCGCGCCAAGACGAGAGAGAAACCAATAGTGCAACGTTGCTAACCTTCCTATATGCCTATTGCTGCTTTGGTTCCTAATACGAAGAGAGCGGATCGAGTTTTTCCCCGGCTTTTCACGAAAGATCAAGCAGCGTCGGGTTTTTAGAGAGTTCGCCAAAACGGAGGTTTTTCCTGATCCGAGACGACGGTGAAAGCTCTTCTCGCTTTCGATCTTGAGAGAGATGAAAGCTCGGAGAAAAAATCGAAGTTTATACCAGAACCGATTACGAAACAAAGAGGGATAGAACCTTGCCGATACTCTCTCGCACACACACACATATATATACACAGTATACGCGTGTACACACAGGGGGTTGCCACGCTGCGCTGTATTAGATTCCCTTTCCCGCGAGATAGGCTGCATCGCTCGGGCAACCCGATACATCCCGCGCGCGCGCGCGTTATTTTGCGCATATAACGCAATTATACGAGGCTTTTAACCGGCATCGCGTTACACGGCCCATAAGGTCAGCGTGGCTGACTGCTGCGGGTAACCCAAGACTATATACGCGCCCAGAGAATCTCCCATAGCTATTACCTTCTCTCTCTCTCTCTCTCTCTCTCTCTGTAATACGTCTATATGGCCACATCTCGTGCACAGCCCGATTTATTTGGTCCTTACCTCAAACCAGCTGGGTACGCGCAATATAGATCGAGAGCACGTGTTTGCCCCTCATCCGCGGCGCGTTTACAGATGCATCTATATATAGCTACTACTATACTTACACTGACTTGAGGCTCGTATAGCGAAGTATCTCTTCTCGCGAGAAATCGATCGCTCGGCAGGCCCCGTCAATCCGCGTCGAGTCGGAGAGCGAAGAAAGTATGCATAGGAAGTGTCTCGTGGCGAAAAAGGGAGAAAGGTGAATGCACCGTCAGACAAAGCTGACAAAGCTGTCGCGCGCGTTCGCGATGAGGAAAGTTGTTCAACGCGAGACGGGAAAATCCATGCAGATAGACCGGCTTCTTGATGTGTTTTTCTCTCAATCTTTTCGAATAGCGTCTATATACACACTTGACGAGTGATTTTCTCGCGAGTTTTGCTCGGATTCTCGCGTTGGAAAGTCCTTTATTCTTCACACGTTGTCAGTCAACTCCGTTCTGTAAGAAAATTCGATCGACGTGTCGATTTTCTTGGATTCGATGCGTTTTGTGTGTTGGAATCGTTTCTTTCCCTCTGTAATACAGAACGATTCGCGGAAAAATGGAACGAGCGCGGAGGAAGCGAGTACCGGGGGAAAATGGAGCAGAATAAAGTGCTCCAAATAACGGTTTCGAAAAACGGAGAGCGTTAACGGACTCCCGCTTCTGCTGCTCACTTTGACGATTCTATATTCTCTTTCGCTCGACGAGTCTCGTGGCGATAAGAAAGAATTCGACGGTAGTGATTTTGAAGGGTGATTGATAGGACAAGTTTTGACACGATGTGCGACGTTATAGGGATCCCGTATAGAAAACACTTTGGATTCTCCGTTATCACGACTCGATATAGAAAAGTTTTCCGGAAGCTAGTAACAAGCGTAAGAAAAATACTTACACTCAGTAAAGCTTGACAGACGGTAGCATCACCGGTAGTCGTCATCTCTCGTAGAAAGTATTTTCTCAAAAGAAACAAACGCTCGCTGAATGCATTATATACACGGTGGCGGTGTCGAGAGAACCTTATTATACACACGCGATCATAATCTCGCGACATCTCCTCCTCGAGTAAATAATTTCCGGCGACTCGTTCGAGCGAACCTCCATACTATTTATACGCCTTTTTCTCGCTCGATACAGTTAGTCCTGATGGCACGTGTGTATGCGTTAAAGGGACCACCTAGATTACTCTCTCTCTCTCTCTTGAGAGAGTGTACATATAGCGAGAAGATGAAGAGATAACATTCATATCGGAGACGCGCCAATGGAGTGTGTGATCTTTGTCGGATATTTCCGCGATGCTTTGCGCTGCACGCGCTTTGAATCGCACGCGGGGATACGATGAGGAAAAATCGGAGATATTTTTCATCCGTTCGCTGGCGCTTCTCTCTGAAGCGTATTATCGTTTAATCGTGCAACAATGACCCTCGCGAGTAGATTCGATTTTCTCTGGTACATAGAAACTTGACAATGGGTCCTTTTTTTTTCGTGAAAACGATTGTTTACGTCAGTCCGACTTTCAGTTTGTTTGGCTGGCTTTGTGGAAATTTCGCTCTCCATTTTCGCGGGCAATCGGAAAGCAATCGCTCGGCTAAACGATAGGTGATACAGATCTATACGATAAAATGTTGAATCCCTTTTGACATAGGTATACGGCAGATAGTTTGTGTCGTTTACGTGTCGTCCTTTTTAGACAGCGCAGGGTCGCATCCAGAAAAGCGGAAGAAATTTTCCGTGTTTCCCCTTCCCTCTTATACACTAATGCTTCCCTCTCTTTTTCTCTCTCTTATATGCCCTTGTATACTTCTCCCTTCTTCTTGTGCTCTCTATAACGGTACCTTGTTTGTCTCTCTGCGCATATTACAGTATGACTCGTCCTCGAAATCGCTACACTCGAACGCTTATACATTAGTAGCACATCAGACAAGCAAAATATCGAGCATTGCATAAGAAAGCTTGCTGCCAGGATTACGCACACCGCGGTGCCAGTATATAACGTCACCGAAAACAAACAGCAATTACGTCGCTAATGAAATCTCGTTACCTATACACACATAGCACAACGCCCCGAGAAAGGCAAACTTTTCCCTCAAATCTGTCTGCATCGCGCACAATAACAGCCACACACTACATACACACAGCTCGTGTGGGTCGTTTCTCTTCCTGCGCCGCTGTACATGTCACCGCTTACACCACCTCCTTGTCTTGTTTCTCTCTCTCTCTCTCTCTCTGATGTCCGATTCACAGAGGTGGAAAAGTCTGCGAGATAAATATTCCACCCCTGCATTAGTAATGACCCCAAGAACTCCCTCTCTCGTATGCGTCCCCAAGATCGCGTATATACCTATACATATATATATATACACACGAGCCCAGGATCGAGGGCCGAGTGAGTAATGGGCCTTAATCTCGTGGCGTTTTCTTCTTCTCTTCGCAGTGTGTCGTCGAACGCCGTCCAGCATACGTACAGAGGAATATAAGAGAGGGACAGTGCTGTGCAGTGCGGAGACAGAGTGCATATACGTATACACATCTATATACAAGTGCTGAGGAGTGAGGAAGAGAGAGGAATAGAAAAGTTCATGGATAAATATTGACTGCGCGACGTTGCGCGCGAAACTTCAAGGACAGAGGAACAGCGAGAGACCAGACGACGAGATGAAGACACAGAGAGCTGTGAGGTGAGTTTTTCGCGCTTTTCTTGCGCCTCTTTCTTTATACACATTATATAGCTATATACATGCTGGGATTGCCCCCCTCGAGGCGCGGCCTTTTCGTCGCCGGGGATATATTACTCTCCGCTGCGTGAACGTGTCAAGTTTGAGCGAGGAATAGAGCTTTCTGCACCTATAATTGTCGCCGCGTTTGTAATACAAATTTCATTTTGCTCCGTCGATATCGGAGCGGAGAAAGAAAAGTCGCTGTAGAGATTACGCAACTCCGCATCCTTATAAACTTCCAGTTTTATTATAGCTGCGATATCGCGTATATACACACGTCTGATCCCTACAGCCGTCGTCGCGGATGAAAGTCGGATTCGAATTTCCGTCGAGTGGATTTCGCGGCTTCCCTCCGTATTATCGTCGCTGACGTCGCTGTAAACTCCTTGACTCCTCCCCTCTATCTATCTACTCTAGTAAGATACATATATATAGCACATTATGCAGCATTTCCTCGTCCTTGTATATGGAAAGTGATAACGACGAGATTTTCACGACGAATAACGTATAATAGTATAAGAGCGTGATTTCGGCGCAATTAGGACTGCAAGCGCATATAACGACTCAATTAAGCCGGGAGAATCGTTCGCGGAAGGCAGAGTATTCTAATTAATGTATGTATAACACGGCGAGAAAGTGGAGCGCGGGATTGAATATTCGAAATGATTATAGCGAGTAGTTTATAAGAGGACATCGTCGTGTTATATATCAGACTCTATAAGACACATATTATCGTGTTCGAGAAAAGTTCCGTCGAATATTTCCAGCTCACCGACTATATAATATAAGTCTACCGCACAATAGCCGGCTGCACTCGTTATAATTACTTTTTGCGCGCGAAAAAAAAGAATTTCCCTCTCACTCACTCTCTCTCTCTCTCTCTCTCCGTCATAGCCGTTTAATTAAACGGAGAGCGCAGACCTAATTAACGCGAGAATATAATAACCGACATTCTGACAATGAAGCTCGACTTGGATGGTACGATGGAAATCACCTTTAATATCGGGCTGTGGCGCTTGTTATTGAAGAGAAAGAGAGAGAGAGAGAGAGAGAGGGGGGATTCGCTCTCTGATTAAGTCGATTGATTGCGGCTATGGAGAGAGACTCGATTGTCGACTCGTTATTGCGTATAATCGAAGCAGGGTAGAGTATAAAGGGGATGATGTTATATACGGTGCACATTTTATCCGGCAGTTTCCGCGAGATTTTATTGCGCGTCGCGATTTATACATTCAGGGCGACGTTATTATACTCTCGGCTGTATATTGTATATACACACAATCCGTTTCACGTGTGCGTTGGGGATAAACGTTCCGTTTTGTTCGTTATACCAGTGCGTTATTATTCCATTGATTTATATATTCTGATATTACAAATATTATCCAACTTTTCCGAATATTCATCGAACGTCAAAGGGAATTCCAATCCAGCAACGTTGAGGAATTCGAATTTCATCCGCGACGCGAAATAGCTCGAATTGCACGGGAGTGAAATTTCTCCTCTTTCGCGTGTATATATATATATCTCCCTCGTGTAACCTTCTATCTCTCTTCCAAATTGCGAATTCTCGGCACGTGCGAGAAAAAGTATCTTTCTCTCTAATAGAACGTACATCCGCGCGCACGTATACTTCCTAAAAACTCTCAGGTCTAACGAAATTATGCTGCTGCTGCTGCTGCTGCTGCTGGATCGAGAAGGCGAGAGAACGAAAGTAGTTTTCGCCGTACGTAATTAAAGGATCGATCTTTGGCGGTAAAAAAGTTTCTCTCTCTCTCTCTCTCTCTCTCTCTCGGATCGCTAATTAGAATCGGCGAGAGGCGAACAATGGGCAAACACGCGTATATAGTATAGCGGCGGCTGCACCTGTGCTCTGTAATAGCCTTTTATTTGACTATTTAGGCTCTTGCGAGCGCGCGCGCGAGCGAGTGAATTCGAAACTAACTGACGTCAGCGTATATAGGGGGGCCAGACTCGACGTTGGTTCTTATCTCTATATATATAGAGCTCCCGCTCTTTCTCGTCTCTGTACACACACGTACTCCATGTGTACACACTGTATTATATGCTGTATATATGTAGCACGCGGTGCACGGGAGCAGCGCGTGCATGTATATATACAGTGTGTGTATAATATATATAGGTGTATATATATACATGGAAGGCGCGCAACCGCATTCACTCTTCTCTATAGTCCGCCGAGCGGATCCAGCCTTGACACACTCTCTTGCGCGAGTCGCCGTCGCCGCCACCGGCGCACAAAAGCTTCGACGACAACGACGACGACGACGACTGCTATAGGTTTATTTGTTTTTCGCCGAAAATCCGCTTATATAAGAGAGTCTCCTCTTCTTCTTCTTCTTCTTTCCTTCTGGTGTCGCGTGTGTTAAGAGGACTGGAGAGGCTTATCTCTCGCTCTCTGATGGAGGGAACCTGTGTCGTGGGTGGAATTTTTTGGTACTGCTCCGAAGCGGAGAGACATACAAGGCTATCTACGTGCGTGAATTATTAATTGCTAAGCGAGGTGTCAAGGCTCGTGGGCCGACGGGAGTTACACTGATAAAAATGGAACGGCGAATTCGTTATACGAGCGAACGCACGCGACCGGGCGTGGACTGGATTCCTTGATTGGATTTATTAATAGCGTGTCGTCGAATCGAGTCGAAAATATACTTGCACTTTTTTTTTATGATTACGTAAGTACGGCAATAACTCCTACCGACATTAGATGCATGAGCGGCTGAAGCAGTAGGCCAAAACAAGGCAGTTTTAGCGTTGGTGGCACACCACTATAATATAATCTAGACTCGAGGCGCATATTGTTTTAAGGGAAATGGAAAACTGCCTGTGCGCCATCTATATTCACCGGTCAGAGATGCGAAGAATTTAGGCAGTGGCGAAAGGGCTAGTCCAAAACTGGCTACGTTTTGATAAATTGATATTGCTCTATACTTTCAACTTGAGAAAAGAAAGTTAATCACTTCATAATGATACAAATATGAACGAACGGCAAACGAGAAACATTATGTCAATACGATTATTTCGATATACCTATATGTATAATCGTAATTATTAATTCTTTTATAGGAGGGATGTTTACGTGACGAGCAACAATTGAAAGCTCCCCCAGCTCCCTTCGTTAAAATTCCACGTATGTCCCTCCGGTCAGTTATACGAGAAAGAACGACCCCGAAAATCGCGCTAAATCTCCCGTAAACCTCTAATACGCAGCATCACGCGCTGGCACGTGCTCCGAGAGAATAGCCGCCAAAAGTCCAGCTTCAACAAAAAAAAAGGACGTGTACACTTTCACCCTGGCTATCTCTCTCTCTCTCATATACGCACTGCAGTATAGGGAGAACACCTACAAAGGGCTGCACTTGTCGGTCTTCTCTCTCAGCTCTGTCTCTCCGGAAATTATCGCGCATCAGGCGTGGGGGCAACTATCTGGACAGGAAGGAAGCGTTTCCGTCGATGCGCGTCATCGTCGTCGCTGTACAACATCCTATGCATACATCGCGGATAACTTGTATATGCCAAGCGCTCGTCGTTGTCGATATAGAGTTACTGTCTCTCTCTTGACTCTTTCATACCGGACGTGTCAGCGTGTTTTTCCCCTCTCTTGGTATTATATATAGCTTCCGAGGGTAATATTAATCAATCAGTGATGAGGGCCGGCCTTGTTCTCGTATATGTGCATGCGAAAAGTCAAAGGGAATAAGAAGACATTGCTTTTGAAATTTTCAGAGCCACTGCTGTACACAAGTCGTCGCGGAAAAGAAAGTAACGGCCGTCGGCTATAAATAATTATGGTATCGTTGTCCTCGGAAGAAGAAAGCCCGCAGTAATTGAGAGCGCGTGATTTAGTTTCGAGCGAGCGGCGTTTATTATTATTGAAGGTGCAACGACACGCGATCGAGGTTTAATGCTGCAGCAGCGACCAATGAGAGCTGCTTCTCGTTGTATTATACAGAGACGACCGATGGATATACTTGCTTCCTCCTCTCTCGATAATTCAGTCTTGCATAAAGCGTACTCTTTTCAACCCACGCTCTTGAAAACTCTTCGAGAAATTTTCGCCTCGGGACGATCGCGGAACAACAACAAGCGTAAAAAAGAGGGATACACGCGAGGATCGATAAACAGTATAAAGTCTGCTCGCGTGCTTATGAGGCTTCTTCTTCTTCTTCTTCTTCGCGAGCGAAGCTCATTTCCCCGGTAACAGTATAGCAGCAGCTAATAGCGAGCGTTCGATCAGTCGATATATTATTGAATTGTACGCGCGCGTAAGGGAAAACCGAAGAATGCCGAAAACAAGACTCTCGCTCTCTATATAGCAGAAAAGAAAACGCGAAGCTTTCCCTCTGTATATGAATCACAACAGCGGAATAACAAACTCGTCTTTATCGCGGCTATAGCATAAGGAGCTTAAAGGCTCCGGCGTCGTGCACATAATCCCCGATGAATTTTTATAGCCGACGAGGAGAAGAAGTGTGTATAACGTATATAATAAAATCGAGTGCAGTCGAGCGAAATAAGCGATAACGTTCAGCTCTCGCCGCGTGGAGTTTAACGCTTTTTGAAGCTTGTCGCGCGCATATCTTTCTCTTTCGAGAGCGTTAAAGAGAGAAGATCCTTTGCGGTGGGAAATTTTTCTGAGAGAGAGAGAGACCTCGTAAAAAAGAACCACCGCGTCGTTAAACCCTTCGCTTCGCCGGTGTGTATGCATAGTTGTATAAAAATTACCGACCGAAATGAACGTTGACCTACATGAGGCGATGTATTCTTTTTTTTTTTCGTAACTGTGCACGGCATTTCCCTGAAAAATCGTGCGATGACATTAATACACAGGCATATAGGTATACATACAGTTTGAGAAAAACGGGATCGTCTCATTCTTCTATTCAACGCTATGCATTACACGACCGACCAAACGACTGATTAATCGCCCATCTGCATTCGGTATGCACACACACAACGCTCGCATTAATCATCGAGCGCAAGAGACGCGTTAATGCTTGCATATCGCTTCTTCTCTTTACCGATAACGACACTTACGCGTATATACATTACACATACGCATACACGAGAGTAATAAAATCGAATTTATCCCCCGCTTGCGCGCTTATTTCCATATATCCATTAGCAATCGCGGGCCTGCGAAAAGAAAGTCTCTCCCGCGTCTGGGTATATATACGTATATGAAAAGCGCGCGACGCGCTTTGCAGCGAGTCTAAAGTCAAGGGCGACAGACCCGGAGGCACCACAGCGCTTGGCGGCCACTATGCTGCTGCAGCGAGAGAGAGAGAAAGAGAGCCGGGGATTGGCTTCTCGCAACGCTCGGAGCGCGCGCGGCATAATCGATATAGCTACTAAAGTTCACGGCGCACTTAACCATCTCCCGCTGCTGCTGCATGGCAACGGTCATGCTCTTGGCTTTTTGATAGTTCGACGCTGTGTGTGTGTGTGTGTCTGTTTTTTTTTTACGGTTATTACTGCGGTGTGTTCGGAGGGCGGGAGTATTAAAATCGAGGGATTAATTGCTACCAGAGCTTTTTTGTTTTCTGTTTTACGACGTATGGCGTGTAGTGTGTGTATATATACGTGAATAGATTTGCATGGCAGAGAAGAGTTTCGTGTATGTGTGGGGATATATAGAGGAGAACAATGAGCTATCAAAAGTTTTCTTCTTCGCACGGAGCGAGCGGCTGAACTTGACGTGCTTCGTTATACGTCGTTCTTTCTCTCTTTCTCTCTCCAGGAAAAATTGTCTCAAGCTTGCGCGCAGGCACGAGGTTTTCTCAAATTAAGAGCCAAAGTTAAGAGACGCTCGGCGAAGTCGAGAGTTAACGAGATAGGGCTGTAATCCCAGCTCGGGATTATTCTTTTCCCTTTCTCGCGCGTTTAAAAATTAAGGTCGACACTCGTCGTAAATTTATCACTCCCATATTCAAGCGCAACCCACACCCAAAGAGTATATGTATACGTATATATTATAGTATATAGCTAGACCGATGGCGCAAGCCACTCTCGGTGCAGCCTCTCCTCTCCTCTCTTTTGCAACGACATGCACACACGTACGCGCAGAGGGATAGAGAGCTGTACACAGCACTCGTGTCGCTGATTTTCTTTTTGTCCTGTCCGGTCGCTTTTAAAAGACCAGGAGAGAGAGAGAGGGAGAGCGAAAGAAAGACAAGTCGACTTGAGGGCGGAGAGAGGACTTGTGGCCGGCTGCTGCTGCTGTTGTCTCCTCCGTTCGAGTGAGGAAGAGAGGCGTATACAGTCTCCGCGGCTGCGTCTCCTCTTTCACGTACACCGATATCCGTTCTCGAGGTCCTGCTGTATTGCACTGCGGTCTACCTATATAGCTATACACCGCGTGCAGCTCGCGAATCGAACGCCGTAAGGTCGTCTCTCGGCTGTTTTATCTCCGGTGTAGTCCGATACGCCTTTCGCTCTCGGGATATTTGATGATGTTATTGTTGTCCTGTAAGAGAGAGAGAGGCTTGTTCTCGATCCCTTTTTTGGCGAGAGAGAGAGAGTCGAATCGTGCGCTCGCAGAGGAAATCGAGTTACCGAGAAATTTTACACCCGCGCAACTCGATTAGTCGATCAAACGCCGGAATCGATCAATCAATCGTTGCTGTCAGCTCGTGCATATATAGGCGAAAACGAAGCGCGTAAAAATCCTCATTGAATTTTCCCTCTCCGCCGGCAGTCGTCGCTTCTCGGCATCAGAGAGTATAAGTTATTGACTCTTCTCGATGTTTTAATGCCCGCGTCGCGGCTGCTTTATGAGCTCTCAGTGTCGCGCGTAAAAACGCGAATCAATTGCACCGCGAGAGTTATTGAATTTTTTCCTCCTTCTCCTCCTCCTTCTCGTATAGAAATTACACGCGCTCGCTCTCGAGAATCCCGTAAATCCAAGCGCAAGCGCTGTATATATATATACGGAAAATAACGCGACGTTTCTACACGTAATTCGAAAACAACGGAGAGCAGCTGAGAGGCCGCAGGTAGCGCATAAAAAAAAGCAATAAACTCGCGGGTATAACTTTCAATTCGACTTTTACCGCCGCCTCGATAATTACATCCTGAAAGAGCGATTCGTCTCGAGAGAGGAAGGAAAATCCCAAGCGCGCTGCTGCGACATTGAGAACCGCGAGTGCTGCTGCTCTACATTCCTCAGTAGCAGCCCGGAAGTCGATACGCTTTGATTTTTTATTTTTATATATTCATTTCTTCTCATCTTATGTATACCGATTCTTTGCGCTTATAAATTTACAGAAGCATCCATACGGCGCAGCAGCAGTGCAGGAGAGCAGCGCATGTATGAATGCCTAATGGGCCACGTGAGCGTTCACCTTTTCTCACAATTTACCTCTGTCAGCGCAGAGCGAGCTCGCAAGCGCGCGAGAGAGAGAGAGAGAGAGAGAGAGAGAGCTGCAACAGGCACTGCTGCTGCAGTCGACTTTCACTTTCCCTCTCTGTGTGCATATATATATATACCTCTCTGTGTTCCTCTCTCTCTCTCTCTCTCTCTCTCTTGCTCGCGTCAATGGTTCACCGAGTCAGCGAGAGGTCCTAGATGTGGCGCGAACACCCGCGCGCGCGCCCGCGAGACACTATACTCTATAGTTATATATATAACGCTGCTGCAGTTTACTTCCTTCATTTTTTTTCTCGTTATTGTTGCGCGCGCAAGAGAGAAGAGAGGTTTCCTTTCGCGAGCTGAAGAGTCGTTATACAGCGCTGCCTAATTATTTATATTACGATTTTCATAGTCGTAGCTGTAATATAATGCGCAGGCGTTCGTTTACGGGCGACTGCATATAGGTCTCGTCGTCGTTATCAAACTGGGATATATATACGCGTCCCGTAGAGAGAGAGAGAGAGAGAGAGAGTTACGTTACACACGTGCATGTTATTGGTCTTTCTCTACGGGGTGTGTATGCGCATAGCCTATAATATTCGTGTAAACAAATATGATGGATGATCCGTGTGTCGGCATTTATATTGCGCTCGAGAGCGTTTAGAGCGTGTGCCTTTCTTCCTTAATTATTATTGATGAATCGGATTCGATATTATTGACACTCCGTGTGTGTAAACGCGAGGTTTTATTGCTCTGCGCGTGCTCGACGATAATTGAAACGTTATTTTCAATCGAAATCGAAAAAAAAGAGGGCTTGATACAGATGTGTGCCAGATATTCACGAATCCCTCGATAACCGACGTCATCGTACATTAGCACGGCTGCTGCAATCGTATACGTTCGCTTTTTTTTCACTAAAATAAAGCCAAGGGTACACAATACGAGAAGAGCGAAATGGAACGCGCTGCTGCTGCAGTGTGTGCTTCATGCACCATTTTTCTCGAACGTAAATAGGAACGAAAGAGGCAAAGAGAAAGAGAGAGAGAGAGAGAGAGAAACAGAGCCCGAAGGCTAACAAATCTCTCGAAGGAAATCGCATTGTCCTTGCGAAGGATGATGCGCCGCGGAGATAATAATGGCGAAAAGCATAGCTGCAGCAGTGGCCGGTCTAGCACACACACACACACACACACACACACACACACACACACATGAATATGATTTACGACGCAAGGCGTACGCTATACTCGCCGTAAACGGAAAACGGACTTTTTCGACCCTCTCCGCACACTTATCTCATTCCGCCCTTCGTTATCGCCTCCCTCAGGTATATATGTATACCTTCGTCTTTGTTTTCGCGCTTTGTCTCGGGGAAAAAGTCAGTTTACTGCGGCACAGCAGAGAACAGAACAGAGAGAAAGAGACGGACAGACGTCCGTCCAGTCTGAGAAGCTTTACGACACAGAGCGCGGGGGCGAGTGCAAGAGAAAGATAAGTCACGTTGGGAATGATTCGAAAGTCAGCTGCTGCTCCGCTTTATTGTTTCGCGTGTATATATATATACGTCGTGCGGATTTCTTTCGTATGGCGATACGAATCTTTCTCTCTCTCTCTCTGCTGAAGCACATTGTGTGTGCTTCGACGCCGTTTGCGTTAAACGATCGGAGAGAGAAAAAAAATATAAAACTGTATTATATACAGCAGCGGCAGCAGCATCGTTCTCACGGATACGTTATCAATCGCTGTGCTCTTTCCGAGAAAACTGTAGAGATTTCAGTGCATATAAATCCATGGTGTATAATGGTTCGAGCTATATAACAGCGCACGTCCGTTAGAATCGAATAACAAATCCGCGGTTATATTATAGAGGGAAGGATGATCTGCGCATAGTATATATGTATATACATCGGTTCTGTGTTATTGCGCCCTGAAATAACAATAGAGAGGAATTACAGCCGCGCGAGCGAAACGAGCAATTACCCGCGTTAACGGCGATCCGTCTCTCGGTATTCATGAGACTGTCATATATGCAAATTAGCGAGCTGCTCTGCTTCTGTGTCTGCCGCGTGTCTGTGCGGCTTTATTTATATACATATAGCGTACACGTGCGAGAAATAAGGGGGAGAATAAGAGCGCACGGATCTATTTAAAAAATTAGCCGGCTTGTTTGCCTTTTCCGCGCTAGCTATTATAAGTACGCGTATATGCGCGAGTTGTAACGCGAAAGAGAGAGAGAGAGAGAGAGTTACAAAACCGGAAGCGACCTGTTCTCTTGGCAGAGAAAGAGAGAGAGAGAGAGAGAGACAATAGCGGTTTTGTTATTGCCTCGGCTCGTTCACCGGCGGCTCTCTCGAGGGAGCGCGAGAAGAATAACCCATTTTCTCGCGGCTGCTGCTCCAGAAAAAGACGCACACTCTATACACCGAGAGTCGGGAAAGTCCTATAGGCTGCTATATATGTATATATGTTGCAGCCAGCTGCGGCTTTCGTTTGTGCGCGCGCGAAACCTCGTTTCTCCTTCACTTTGAGAGCGCGCTCTCTCGCCCCCGAGTGAGTGCATTGTTTAATATCGTTTTATTTAACGATTCTCTCTGCTGATGCTGCTCCGTTGTTTTGCGCTCTGGCTGTCGGTAATTGGAAAGAAGAGGAGGAGGAGGATGTGGTGGGATATACAAAGGAGCGAGGTGCATCAGTGTGCGCTTCGAATGAAATTGGGTAAACTCGATTTCGAAGCTCTCTGACGCACTTTCAGGTATTTCACGGGCGTTTTTATCGGGCCGTTTTTTACTTTTGTTCGATTGTAAGAGTATATGGTAAGCGTTTAGTAATGTATTGAGAAAATATGATAATAATGGGTGTGTTGCGTTGCATTGTCGCGGGAAACTCGACTTTTTTAAATAAATATTTAAAGCTTATAATTATGCACCAAATATTTTTAAATATTTAAAACTTATAATTATGCACCAAATATTTTTAAAAACACTGTTGCGAGTTTTTGTGGCAGGTGAAAATATAGGTGACGCATAGGCACCTTTACATCTCTCTTATACCAATATGCCGAATATGCGTGTCGAGTCTAGATATAGTGGTGTACGCACTCATGCTAAAACTGCCTTGTTTGGCCTGCTGCTTTGGCCGTTCATGATGCTGTATCCTCCAAATCTTTCGAGACCTTGAAAAATAGAGTTACCAGCATCTTGGTGATATACTTATATACACCTAGATTGCAAAAGTTTCATCCGAAAACAAGAACGCGCGCACGCAAGTGAATAAATTTCAATAAACGGCCGGCTATAAACACAACCTTGTTGCGGCTGCTACTATAGTCTCGTCCGAACAAAAGAAAAATACATTATACACACACGCAGCTTTCCACGACGGTGCGTATATATTCAAACGAATTAAACAAAAAAACACCACGGAGCCTTGGTTGAAAAAACAACAACATATTTTAATCAGCCTGCAACAGCAAGAGATAAAAGAGGCTTTGTTGTACGTCCCGCGCGGCCGAATTGAATCAACAATTAGTCGAAGAATTATTTGTCCGTTCCGCTACACAGCAGTTATAGCATGCATACGGTATTCAGGAAAATTAATTTAACGCGCGCGCTCTGCTCTCCAGTACCTGTTGATTTTTCCTCTCTCGGGATCGTGTTTTTTCACCGCCTGTAGGATACGAGAAGAAGAAGGCTAGCATATACTATCCTTTCCTCGAAGCACACACGTGCGCAGTACAAAGGAGAGCAGAATTTAATATTGAAGTACAGCTATATATACATGCGCTGCGCGGTAGTTGAATTTTTTTTTTCAAGCACAGCAGTAATGACGCGCACATCTTGTGCAGGATATTCTTCCTGCTCGAGAGGTTGTGTATTTCTAAGTGCTGTACACCGAGAGCGGGATGAAAACGCATATTTTCCCGCGACGACAGATGTTACTTCGATGCGCGAATGCAGGGCACTTTAGCATCTCGTAGAAAAGCTAATAGCTTCAATTATGGATGAATGTATACGGGTTCCACTGGTCGCCAATTATGCGCACGGTGCAGTATTGCATTTTTTATGGGAGCGCGAGGAGTATGTATGTATGTAGGTGATCCTCGTGTGTTATTATTATTGTCTATATTATACTCCCGGAGAGGAATACTCCATTCGAGGCCGTAACTGAATTTGAGCAGCTGCAACAAGGTCTCGTCCAAATTTCACGGCAATACGAACTCTGATTTAATGGCTTCTACCGCAAACCTCAACAAAGCGATCCGTGAGCTATATACTATACACTGTTGCGAGCGAGTCTTTACTCCATCGACTTTAATTCACTTAGCTCACGTTCAACGATTCATTGAGTTGGTGCTCCTTTCGCGCAATCCTTGCACCATAACTGCATAATAAAATTTCGGTCGATCCACGTTCGATAAACTTCGTACAACGTAACGCATCCCGAGGCAGACACGTCATCATCATCATCATCATCATCATCGTCGTCGTTTGCACGTAATGCCCGCACTGCCTCAGCTGAGAGCATAACACAAGGAGTACTACTACATGCTCTTATTATACCAGTGCGTTGCAGAGAGATACTTTCTTACGATAAAGCTCTCGCTCGCGTTCGCGCTTCGAGAAAAAAGAGTATAATACTCGTAGTATAACAGCAGAGAGCAGAGCGGCCCACGCGCGCAACGTAATTACGCAGGCGCAACAGATATCTCGCGAGAGAGAGAGAGAGAGAGAAAGAGAGCGGGGGATCCCCTTTTTCCGCTCTGGTATATTTACGCTCGGCGCGTATGTATATATATATCGTGCGTAGCCTGGCAGGCCGATCCGGAAGCGGCGGAAACCATGGCGACCGCCTGCCCGGAAGCTCGATGCTGCTGCTGCTGCTGCTGCTGCTGCCAGGGCTTATATTGTACACCCACCTGTACGATAGAGAGAAAGGTTGCTGCTTGGAGTTTTGCTTTTTGCGCAGTTTGATTGTACGCGCGCCGAGTTTTATTGGGATGCTGAAGGTGGGTGGAAATTGTTAGCTGTGTGATTATAGTTGTATGATGGGCTCAAGGATGCATCAACGTTACGCCCGTGTGAGCAGCTTGATTCTCGCGGGTGTGTGAAGTGAGTTTTTGTGGCTTATATAAATGTTTCTCATATCGTTTCTGTAATTGATATTGCAGTGTATCGTGGAAATTCTACTGACATATACACGTCGTGCTTTACAATAGAGAAGCGGAAGGATACACGAGCGAGAGGATCCAATAAATTTCATATCGACGGAATGTCGATAATTTCGACGCGCGTCAATCCGTGAACGTACAAAAATGCGCTCGAAATATTTCAAAGCGACATATTCGACGTATATTAATTAAAAAAGTAGCCACGCGGCTATATGTATATACGCGGTGTACGTATAATATTTTAAAATTATCTCTATACGAATACGCTTTCCGCTTCGTAATTCACTTATCCTTGCCAATTAACTCGATGCATTAAGCATCCAGCCTTCCGCGCATTAAAAAAAAAAAAAAAATTCCCTCAAAAGTCTGCGTCTCTCGCGTGCAGAACTTGGGCATTCGAAGCGTTTTATTTGTGCCCATTCCTTTGACCGTATCATACCTTTCAGCAGCAGCGACGCTTTGATCTCCCTTGAAAATGAGACGAAGGATTCAGCAGTTGTACGTTTCGCGCGTACCTAAATATCCCAGTGGCGTGTAGTCAGCTCTATAGGTACTCGTACGTGCCTTTATTATGCACGTGCGAGCAGCCGCGTCTAGTTCACTGTCTGGTATATAGACGTCTCACGATTGTATTCGTAGAGGGACATACAGATAGCTAGTGTGTGATTCATATGGATGGGGCGTGTGATGACGATCGAGATCTGCAGGGGTTACAAATATGCGCAGAGGCAACTGATGACTCACGGAATTATACCGAGTATACAGTAGTGTTACTGCGAAATTAATTTCGCGCTCAAAGCGTTGTCTTCTCGGGATAATCTGTTATGTATTCTACGAGTCCATGGGGTAATCTCGGATGAATGCGTCAAGTGAGAGAAAATCAGTCGTATCGGTGCATACCGCTGGAAACAATCATCGCGCGTGACTATATTCCGATGTGTTTGTATTGCTTAACGATCCGATATCGAGAGCTATGCTGATGCTGGCTGCTCGAGAGTAAATAATTCGAACTATATATCCGTTTCGTTTCGAGAGAGAATATACCGCACATATATAGAAAATAGTCCTTCGATAATATGCCTCTAATGATTCGTGCGTCTCTTTCTCTCTCGCGAGTGCATTACTGATAATGATTGCGCGCGCGCGAGTGCATTAACTCCGTGAAGAGAGATGCATCTCGACCTCCCGAGTGACCGGTATATATATCCTACATAAAACACAGATCGGCAGTCGAACGTGTGCGTGAGTGTATACTCGCCGATAATGCAAACGTTATGCGCACGTATCTTCCAAGACCCGCGTATGCGCATGTCTCTCTCGACGCGGCTATTACGCGTACATGCAATATAACGCACTCATCCGGCTTGCAATTTACGCTATACGCAGCTCAAGATAATCGATTTGATGTCACTGATTTGAGGTCATTAGCTGCCTTTATTTTGACTATTACAGTTATAGCATGAGCGGCCGAATTAGCAGTAGGCCAAAACAAGGCAGTTTTAGCTTTGGTGGCACATCACTGTATATTATCGAGACACGGAGATTTTAGGCTGTGACGAAAGGGCCAGTCCAAAACTAATCGCAATCATTCTTTTATACGAGCGATATATTGCAGTCGGTCACGCGGAGCAGTGCGATATATATATATTTGTATCAGAATGTTTGGTGTAACCGGATCGATGATACCCGTATATAGGGCTGCGCACCGTTAATTAATATCGTCGCGCGCTAGCATATATATATATATGGATATACTCGCACCCTTCGGCTATCGCACTCAGGATGATTGAATAAACGCAGTCACTGCACCCGCTGGGATGTATGTGTGTGTATAGTGCAGTACACCTAAGCTCCGAAATCAAAAGCTGCGCGAGCTTTATATTTCCAGCAGTATAGATTCGCTGTTTAATTCAGCCGACGTCGCGCATGCGAGCTTTTTTTCTCTCTCTCTCTTCAGTATATAGCCCGAGACATCGCGTGTCCGCGGAGAGTAATCGCAAGGATCTCCCTCTCGAATGCAAGAATTAGCCCCAGCCGTGCCATATATATATATACATACACCTCGCTGTATTATATATACCTATATAGCATAGATTGCGGCGTTCTTTTTTGCTCGCGCGGGGCTGAAGCATTTTTCGCGAAATCACCTGGGACGATCCTCCCCACCAGTAGTCGCGTGCGTCCCTCCCGTCCGTCTCGGGGGCTTCGATGCTCCGTGCTGCTGCTGCTGCTGCTACTACTAAAGTGCAGGTTTGCGCTCGCGCTCCCAGTCAGTTGTAACGCGAACGTTGGCCCGGCACGACTCTGTGTACATACTAATGTGCGCGCGGGGGAGTTATTGCGCGTGGATCGGCTATCGGTTCCGCGGGAACTTTTCGCTCGAAAGAGAGATGTGTTATAATATGTATTATACGGTACGCGCGTATATTAGGAGAGTTAATTACCGGGGTATAGGCAATGTTATAGCGCGGGAAAGTTCGGTTAGTGCGCGCATCCTAGTGTTTATACGCGGATGAACTTGGGCGACGGCTGCTGCGGAGACTAGTTGTTCGTCGCGCTGGAAAATTGTTGCGAGAGAGGAGTTATGCTTGTTCGTTCGGTGATTACGCGAGGAGCTTCAGGGAACTGTTTTAATTAGTGAAGCTTCAACCGTTTGCCTTTATATATAGCGTTATAATTATATACTCGGCAGTTTTTTTTTTTTTTTTTTTTTTTTACAGTTTGAGAAGTCGTAATATAACGGACTGGAAAGAAAATATTTTTTTTTCCTTTTTCGATCCAAGTATTATAAGCGCAGTTCGGGGAAATCGACGAGTTTCGCCGCACTGAAACATTTATTCAATTAAAGCAGAGAAACCCGACGTATGCGCGTGTGTATCGTGTCGATAAACGATGAAAATCTATGTGTGCACACAAACAGCTTTTGTTTGCTCGAACCCACATGGTATACGTCGGGGGGGAATACCGGCACATGCTAATTAAACCGCGTGTACTTGATGCGTGTACAGTACGGCAAAAATGCCGAATTTTTTCCGATACATCGTCGCACCACCGCCCACTGTATAATCCCCCTTCTCAGTACAGGAGTTCCCCTAGGCGAATAATAATTAAAAAAAGCACAGGGTATAATTTCGAAAAACACACCGCGCGCACACGCAAAAAAAGGCCGTTGCCAACGCGCCGAGTTTGAAACAACACAGGAAGTGCTATATTCGCGTATATATACACATATATACGTACACATGCGGGGGATCGAATGAGCAGATAGTAACGCGCGTCAGCGGGTGGTTGTCAGGGGGAGAAGGAGTGAGAACATCTGCGCGCTGACCACCGGCAGAAAACTTTCGTTGTGGCTCTCGGCAGTTTCGACCTTTGTGATGTAGGCGCGCGCACGTGTGTGTATAGTAGTCCTGAAAGGATTTTGCAGCACTGTGCAAAGCGGCCTGAGAGAAGAGAAAGAGAAACAGCATTTGCATATAGTCACAGACATTCGCGCGAGACAGATGAGTTGCTACTCCCTTGTTTTTCTTCTTTTTTTTGCTTCCTCTTTTCTTGCGCAGTGTTTTTTACTCGTGTATTGTATAATTATAGTGGGTAGAGAGTTGGGAGCTTTGGGTGAAAGCTCGAGAGATGAAAGTATGACGGGTAGAGGGATGAGATGTGCGCCGGTACGTCGCCGTGTACTTTTGCTTTTAAGATCGCTGATGTGGAAGCGATTCAAAAGAGCCTTTATAAACGATTTATAATATCAAAAGATTCAACGCGAATGTTTACCTCGACCGCCTCTATAGAATCAATCGACAGCCGTATGCCGGGAAGGGAAAAAGAGAAGCGGAAACAACTCGATGATATGCAAATAACCCGCGATACTATCGGCTCCACCTCATCTACCCACTACCGGATACTTTTACGTGAAACTTCTGCAGGCTCCTCGCGCGACCGTAAATATGCATGTGGACAGCTTTGAAGAAAGTCTCTTGGTACGGTCGCGCAACAGCTTGGATGTGCTTGTGCTTGTATTTCATCCGTATGGAATATAATCGACTCGTCTTCCTCGACGAGCCGTTAATGGCACGGATAATTGCATGAGCTTAAATTTATACTACAGTTTTAGTGTCCAAATTCGCAACTCAATTTACCGGCAATAAATTTCTCTATATTGTATGCTCGACGCTTCATCGATGAAATTGACCGACAGACGTATACAGCCGGTGTATCACATGATTGTTCAGTGATTGGCACGGAAGTCGCGTCTCTCGTTTATTGCTCTCCACGCTTCGCGCTATCTTTTTCGCACACACACTGTGTTTTCCGATCCGTCGAGCTTGCGTCACAGACTCGCTTTTGTCTATGTATATACTGCATTATAGCCAAGCCTCTTCGTTTTGTTAGCGCTCGTCGCTTTATTTTTTTTTTTGCTTTCGTGTACAGCGAGTTCGTAGACCCGAAGCTGAATTTCCTCTAAGTATATAATATATGTGCTTCGAATTGAATCTGTGAAGCTTTTATTTAACAATGAAAAGCCCAATAACCATATCGTTTATCCGCGAGCAAAGCTGCGCACTCGATAAATCCTCGTCTTGACAGAGATCTTGTCCCACGCGTCGCACGCAGCCCACGAGTTAAGGACACACGCACTTTGTACACGTAGTATAATACGATGCCGAAAGCGCGCGCAAAAAGGAAAGTC
Organism: Pteromalus puparum; assembly: GCA_012977825.3. NCBI lineage: Eukaryota > Metazoa > Arthropoda > Insecta > Hymenoptera > Pteromalidae > Pteromalus > Pteromalus puparum. The sequence continues at coordinate 57,646,579 of CM053168.1, forward strand.
TCTCTCCGCGGTGCACTTTTGCGAAAACAGCAACCGGACACACCTTGGCTATATACGCAGAGCTTGAGAGTATAATCCCGTCGCGATATGTATAGGCCGCGCTACCGAAGTACGTATACGAGGATGCAATCGTATATATTACAGTACATTACACTCAAATATATAATATCTTGTAGTATAATATACTTATGTGTGTATTAACGTTACATCTCTGCTCCATTTTGTGCTTTGCAGTTTCGACGAGTCGTCGATGGAGAGCTGCTCGCTGACGACGACGCTGCAGGACGAGCAGCGGATTGTAACAGGTTGTGGCAGGGACAGCTGTGAGAGTTGCGAGAGCTGCGAGAGTCGAGAGAGCCGAGAGAGTCGAGGCACGACGACGACGACGGATTGTGCGAACCAGGAGGTGACCAACCTCGAGGAGGCTAAAAGCGTCATCGCGGCCCTGAGGGCCAGGCAAAGGGCGCAAGCGCACCAGATGCTAGCTTGGAGGAGGACCCTTAAGCTCCAGGTATGTTGAATCGATTTTTTGGGGTTCGATCGGACGAGCTGAGCAGGTGTGTAACGGGAATGCAAACTTCCAGGACGTTCGTTACGTGTAATCATCTATAATATATTGCACACACGAGGGAGGAAGTACATATAACAGAGGGCCTTTTTTATCGCTGAAAATGTGCGCACGTTAAGTTATTCAGGTGATGGATTAGCCTCTCGTGAGCATGACTAAGCACGCTTTGAAACCCGTGTGGTACACGGGCTAATTTATACATTGAAAATTCTAACGCCCACGAGCACGAATGCGCGTTATCTCTCTCTCTCTCTCTCTCTCTCTCTCTCTCTCTCTCTCTCTCTCGAATTGGATTATATATACCCGAGAGCCTTTGATCGTGAAATCCGTAGAGAGGATGTCATAATACCCCTCTCGAAAAATCCTGTACCGCGAATATACAGCTTCTCTCGAAAAGCTCCCCCGGTAATCCCTTCATTTTTATACTCCTTCGCCTCTGATGTGCTGCTGCATCAAGTAACAAATAGGATGCAGCTAGAGATCGTAATCGGCTTAGTCTCCGGAAAGATTTGCGTATAAGATACGTCTCTATAATAACATAACACACGATACACTACTTTGCAGGAGGAGTTGGTGGCGCGTCTGACTCGCGAAAAAGCCGAACAGCTGCGAAGCTTGTCGTCGCAGCTGCTGCTCTTCGAGTCGAGGCTTTGCCGCAAGCAGAAAGAGATCGAGGCGAATTTGGCTCAACGCGAAGCAATCATCCTCAGGCAGCAGAGGGTCATTCGGCAGCTGCAGAACAAGCTCAGGCTCGTCGGCGAGTACCAGCAGTCCAAGAGCACCGGAGGAGGAAACACAACTGGTAGCGGTCAGACTAGGACCAGAGACTCACCACCTTGTTGCGATACCCTTGACAGGCTGGATAGTCTAGGGGATAGCGACAGCGCTGTTGTGCTGGAGGAAGCCTTCCTCGACGACCCGACGCCGCCAAGGTACGAATTTTTTTTCGACATTTCCCGCTTTTGCGAGATATGATTTAGTGTCGTAGTAAATTCCGAGTGTTTGAGTACAATTAATCACGTCCCTCTCGCGAGGAAGCGGAAAGAACTGAGAAAAAGCCGAGGAGAGTAAATATGCCGTAACTGTGTGACACTGGTATAACAGACGACAAATCGTAAACAATTCTCGTTTTACGTCCCTCTTCGACTCTTCGTCGGCGGCGCGTGTAATCGTGCGCTAAAAAAGAGCCGCGTGTATTATACCGTTAGCCAAACACGTCGTCGCACCTCTGCAATATTGTCACAGCATATATAACTTTGGCTTTATTTTTTCCTCGCTCCGAGTAATTCTTCCTTTTCTCTCCCCGTAATTGGATGTCTTCCAGAGAGTACTTACACCGGCGCAGATAAAACATAATAGTAAAGCGTTTTCGATCCGTCCGACAGATTCCGCTCGAACATAACGGACGTGACGGTGATCCGCTCGGTCTCGGACGCGGTGGAACCGGCCAACAATAAGTACTGCGCCTCGACTCGTCGAAGCAACGGCTTCCTGCGTAGGCCGGAAGTCCTCGAGACCGTCTACTCCGTCGAGGAGGACGGTGACTCCGAGCAGCAGCAGCAGCAGCAGCAGCGGCCAGAGACGGCCAACGAGGGTCAGGAAGCCGACGAGGAGGACAACAACAACGACGCCCGTGGCGGACAGTCCTCGTCGTCGACGGGGGACAACAAGGCACCGAGGCTCAGGGACCTCTATGGCAGTTTCGAGAGACTCGCCCAATACGACGGCCAGGAGGAGACGAAGAGCGAGGAAATGGTGACACCCGTCGCGGCGCAGGTCAACAGCCAGCAGAGGACGAGGGACGAGAGTCAGCAGGCGCAGGTGAGACCATTAATCATTGTTTTTTGTTTCTCCTCTCGAGCACGCAGATTCCGAGAACCGTTACGTATATAAGGCACTGCGCGGAAGATAACCGATCGCTATAATGGCCGATCTTTGTTTTTTCGCTTGGCAGGTTACCTACAACAGGGTCATGAGCAACCACAGGTCGGTGACCAAGCCTAAGGACGTCAAGTACAAAAGGATCAACAAAGCTAAATCCAAGAGTTTAGAGGAACTTCGCGGTCGACTGAGGAACTGGGTTGAAAAGGGGAACAAGATAGCCATCTCGCTGGATCAGTCGTACGCCTGATGATGAGCCTGAACGAGTGCCAACTACACACACCCATTCACTTGTACTCACATGCGTTTACCTGCAAACTCTTGGCATTTTTTCGAGTCAGCCGGACGAACGACAAGCGACGCTCGCCGCGGCAACCAATCTGTGTAATATATTATTATATACATACCTAGGAGAAAAAAAAATCGTTGTGATATTTACGAGACGATTATGCGAAATGTATCAGAGAGTTATAGAGAGAGACAGATGAGATAAAAATGTGATAAGCTGTTGTTTTTACGTATACGCGTATACAATGTGTATACGCGCGCTTTCTTCTATACAGTCACGTATATAATGAAATAATAACGAGCTTCGAGAGTGGATTCAGTTTTTAGAGATTGTACCATCGACTAACCGATGGCCGATGCGTATATTAGCGAATTTACCGTCTATGGGAAGTATATAGCATACCGATGATGTGTACTTTCTTTTTCCGATTAATCGCTTCAGCGCGTCAAAGTTTCACGGCGAAATGATCATGTACACGCTGCACGCATTTACGACACTTTTTGTATATGAGTCGAGAAAGCAGATTATCTTCCTCTTGTTACAAAGGATCCCTTTGGTCAATTGATATACCAGAATTCTCTGATGCTGAGCGTCGATAGATATGATATTTAAAATGATATTCAAAATCACGAGAAAGCCTTAACCGACGAGAAGGGAATATATACACAATATATACGTATGGAGAAGGTCAGCAGTGCTAGAAAATTACATCGGATGATCCTTCTTTTTCGATAAATGATATAACATACATATATATACATTATAAACGCTATAAACAAAACACTTCGCTCTCATAGGCCAAACGAGAAATCAATTATTACGCGCCTGTATAACGCTTCATATAGTATGGATTTAGCGTGTTCAGTCTTTGCACCATAGAATACTTTTGAAAAGCTCGGGTCTACACGCGGCGGTGAAGACTAACTCGGTCGACGAGGACACACACCGGTTCACGTACAAACACATGATATATATTCATTTCGCGTTCCTCTCGAACGCATGCGGTGCCTTGCGCTTAAAACAAAAATCTGGGTTTCGTTGATTTGTTTTCGAGAAGGAGAAACAGCTCTGGAGTCAATATACGCCTTCTTTTCGCTCAGAGGGAACGCGATGATGTAGCTTATATACGACATGATTTGATTATACGAGTACAGCATATCACACGCTGCTATAACATAATTATACACAAGCGCCTTTTTTTATTCTATCATTCAGGTGAAAGATTCGTTAAAACTTTCTCTATAAAGCTAAGATGAAAATGTTATTCATTGAACAAAGTACGTTAAAGTAGTTGTCGCGATGGATGATTTTCGTTGGTTCAAAGTGTCACGTTTCGCAAGCGACATTATTTTACCAACTTACTGTTTCACTTTTGACTGGTTCAAAGAACGACAGCTACTTTGAAAATTTTTTCCAAAGCTAGAGCTTAAATATCGAGTGACTACCGACAATCTGCACAGGTAAAACTTTCAAAACACGGTAAAAGTATAAAACTAAAACAAAAATGTTTGTCTCTCTTTATCCTGATAAAAATAATTAAAAAGAAAACAACCTATATATTGAGACTGGTGGAGAACAAGGAGGCGCCGTTTTGTGCAAAATAATTACCTAAGATTTAAGATCGCGATCTAGTTAATGTATTATTAAAAAATTATGAGTAAATTTATTATTATTATTATTATTATACATATATAGTAAATATGAATTTTATGTTCCTGCGGGCTGTTTAACAGCCACCCGAGCGATCTCTTGCATAACAACACATTCGCGTACGGATTGCTGATATTAACGTAGAATGTATGTATATATCACATACACAGAGACACTCAGATACACGTGCGTAAGCTCGATTACGATGTAACGATATATTATATATATGTACGATACACACCACAAGATTTATTTGGATCATCGAGGCAGAGCGAGAGAGAGAGAGAGAAAGCCGGATAAATATTATAATCTTTAAGGAGTGTAAAATAAAAAATGTTTAATGATCCGCTTGATTTTTCAAGCGACTGAGGATTGTACTTAACTGTAAAATTATTTAACGAGTAAACACGACGTTGTACTTACCAGAAAAAAAGTCGAAGATCATTCTTTATTTATATAAGCATGTAAAAAGTTTACCCACTAATAGTGTATCATGTACCACGTTGCTTTTCTCAACTGAAAACTCGTAGACTGCTATACCAACATTAACGATCTTCGCTTCGTGTTTTAATTATAATACAATAAAAAAAAATATACTATCAATAAAGCCCAAACTGGCGTATACTTACTTGCCTATTTTCTCCATTGTATAATATTCACGTGTCCTCTGAACCATCTAAAATTTGAAATTAAAGGTACACGGTTTTCTGGGTAACCCCGAGTGAAAGGTGTCCTTGTTTGAGTTACCACTTGTCGGAGTCGCTAAGCTGTTTCGATGCAGCGCCGCTTCGATAGTCTGGCGCCTCAGTTCAGAAGGAAATTTGAAGAACCGCCGATCAGCACGGGAATAACCATCTTTGACCTCATTGTGCTAAGATCTTATAGACTGAGATCAACACAATAAGGTAAGTATCGGTGTACTGGACTCTGATGGACTAACGATCTTATCTGTGTCGGCTGCAGTGTATTGGTCTAACTTTTCGCAGTATTGAACGCGTCGGTGCAAATAAGAGAAAATCCATGGTGTGGCTCGTCCTCTACTTAAAAAGTTTTATAAGTATTGTATGCGACGGCGACAGATGCAGATATATTATTGCCGCCATCGGTATATCTTCTATCTAATTGTTCTTCGAATCGGTTTTGAAAAAACGAAGCAGTTTAGGACTGGCCTTTTCGTCACCGTCTAAACTCCTCGTGTCTGTGCCAGGAGAAAATAGGTGGCGCATAGGCACTTTTTCATTATCCTCATAACAATATTGCTCGCCGAGTCTAAATATAGTAGTGTCGTGCCACCAATGCTAAAACTGCCTTGTTTTGGCCTACTGCTTCGGCCGCTCATGCTATAAGTATTATCTAATCACATTACTTATTATTATAAATTACTTGACGTTATGACTCAAAGAGCATAACTTTTGGCGATTCACAAAAATCAATTGCCGAAAATTGTTTTTTTCTTTAACCATATTTAGCACAAACAAGTTTCATTAAATTGATATTTAATAACAAGATAATTATTTTCTGATCGTAATTTGTTTATTCGAACAATTTGCACAAAATTGCGTATTCTTGCACATTTTTCATTAAATTGATCTGTTTAAAAACATTTAATATTCGTGTATTTTTTGAAGTGTCCACAATTTTTATCACAACATCATGTCGTCGCCCACTATGCGAAGAGTAGTGCATTTCAGAATTCGGGCTGAAGACTATAAGGCTATAGTACATTTCGTTTTTCTAGGTGAAGACTATATACCACATTTTTCATTATTTCACCGCAAAGACTAGCGCGTTTCAGTGTATCAATTTTTAAAATTCTCAAAATTTATAAAATTTCGCCTATTTTAAAAACTCTGAACTTTGCGGCAAAAATGTGAACCGCGCTACTCTTCCCGGCGGGAAGTGAAATGTACGTACTGCTTTTCGTCGGTAATTTAGCCATCAAATACGTGACGAACCACCTCCTTCACAACTATATCAGGCAACACATAATAAATAGCCTCGTTAATCACGTCCTCCTGTTCTAGCATAGCTTGATAGCATTTTCGCACGCGCTCGAAAGCTCCGAGTATATCTTCGTCATACATGGAAAATCCGCTTAAATCGTACAGCTGCAAGTTGGCTTCAAAAGCGAGATTCCGCATGAGAGCAGCAATCTGACAGCGGTTCTTCGTTAGGAGATCCAAAAATGTGCAGCTCTCTATATGAATCTTGTTAGCTTCATCCTAGAGACATGCACGATGCAGTCTCGATAATAGCCCCACAACCACGGATACCTCCTCATGATCTGTTCGTCCTTCACTTTTCTAGACGGCTGGCAAACCTTGTTGAAGTAACCGGATATTCTTCTCGTCAAACTTCTGGCAAGCGCCGTGCAGCGCAGTTCGGCCATGGAATCTTCGCGCATTCACGTCAGCGCCGTGGTCCAAAAACAGCTTCACCTGAAAAACGAAGGACATATGCACCGGAGAATGAAATTTATAAATCTATATCAAGTTGAATCAAGTTTAATATGTCGACGTACAAATAGTTCTTATACTTTACCAATTCATTGTTTCCTTCTCTCCTCGACAGCATAGTGTAGCGGCTGATGCCCGAACCGCTCTTCTATACGTAATAACAAAGTGAAACGCCCATCTTGATCAAGACTCTGGCCTGCTCGGTGTACGTGGTTCCCAGAGGCCCATACCAAGCAGTGCAAGGCGTTCTCACCGTTCCTATCTTTGGCGAAAACAACAACGGCAGCAGTTTGTCGGCTACACTACTCCTGGCTGCTACAAAAAACGGTGTCGTACATCTCAATCGTTAGCGTAATTCACGTCGGCTCCTTTGTCGAGAAGCCTTTCTACCGACTCAACTCGACATTTCTGGATCTCTTCGTTCAAGAGCAGAGCTAATTCACGTCGACGTAGATTCTCGCAACAACATTTACGAGAATACTGAATCACCTTCTTCACAACTTTATCTGTTCGTTGATCACGTCCTCCTGTTCCAGCATAGAGTTGTAGAAAGTCGTCCGAATACATGGAAGATTCGTTGAGATCGTGCATGCCGAAGTTGTTCTCGAAGTCCGGATCCCGCATCAGCGCTGCAATACTGCAGGGGCACTGTGTGAGGAGTTGGAAAAATGTAAAGCTCGTGTCGAATCCTATGAATTTTGTCCTTTTGATATGTTTGATGCAGTCATCATAATAATACCACAGCTCCGGATGAAGCTTGATGCTAATATCGTGCAACGGGTCGATCGTCGGCTGGCTACATTTGTGCAGCGCCAACGCCTTGATTATCAGTGGGACCATTGGATTGTGGATGATTTTGTCAGCGATGAGAGTGAAAGGCGTTTCGAGAAAAGAGCTGACGCAGCTGACGTTGGCTCCGTTGTCGAGAAACATTTGGACCAGCTCTACTCGGTCCAGCATCACCGCGTAGTGCAGGACAGTTAGGTCCTGATAGTCCCGAGCTTCCAAATTGGGGCTAAGCTCCGTTACCAGACGGATGAGTCGCTCGTCTTCTGCAGTCAAGTATCCCCGAACCATCGCGTGGAGAACGGTCGATCCTTTGTGGAGGCCGATCTTGGCCAGGCGGAAGGTCTCCTTCACGTCGGCGCCGGAGCGCACGAGTAGCTCGACTGAATTCATGCTGCTGTAGCTGCGGATAAGGGAAGCGTCGTTGTCGCTTGATTGCCAGTTGATGTTATCCTGAATAAAAAATGAGACAGTTGCAGTAAAGTGAACGCTTCTGAACATCCCCATGTAAGGTAAGAAAGTATTCACTCATTATGAATAATAAGCTTCATTACATCTAAAAAATTATTTTTTATAAGTTTTCTTATATTATTAGCAATAATGAACAATATCAACCAAGAGTTTCAAACAAGTGTTGTATAAATAAGACTATCAGAGGTTAGGGACAAATCATTTTTAACAGCTTTCAACATAAAAATAACCTTGTCATCTACTCACAACAATTGCACAAGTATGTTTAAACACTATCCTTACTTTTTTACCAGAAACATTGGTTATTCGATGGTTAATTTTTATTTTACAGACATTTAAACTTTTGCTCCCATTTGAACTCCATGTAAAATCAGCTTTGTTGTACCCCCAAGGCATGGTCACGTGACCCGATGACGTCAGAAGTAAAAAAGCCTTATTACCCAACGTTTGAAGAGCAAAGAAAAATAAAATTTGAATACGTGTTCCAATCGATTAAAAAATAAATCTTTAGCACATTTTGACAAAGTCCGAGGCAAAGCGAAAAATCCACGTTTTCAACGTCTTATCGCAATGAAATAAAAAATTTTCACGAGGTTGATTCTTGAAGCTTTTTTACTCTCATCCGTCGTTGGAAATTAGAAAAATTCAACACCACTATATCCCCATCCCCAAAATTTTAATTATTCTTAATAGTTTGTGGGGTAATTTGGAGTTATTTTCAAGTAAATACAAGCTATATTAGTATACAAATTTTGAGTATTTTCATCACTACGTATGTGTACCTACGCATGTTACCCTTTCTTTGCGGGAATGCAAAAGTTCTTCCTCATGACCTTTCTTCAGAGACTAGCTGCGGGTATAATGGCCGTGTATGCTTTCTCCAATAGCAGTCTTCTTGGGCGGCTTGGGCCTTAATCCAAAGGTTTCTATATACTATAATGTAATTTTTATCTTTTTCATGCATGTAAAATGAATAGAAAATCGAGTATTTCATAGCAGCGGAAGAGAAAATTTTCTCTCTCGCTACGGCAATTAAAAATTTTTGAAAATTTTTGAAAATTTTGAAAATTTTGAAAATTTGAAAATATTAAAAATTTTTAAAATTTTTAAAATTTTCCAAAATTTTTGATTTTTTCTCAATTTCCTATTCCTTTTGCATGCTTAAAAAAGGGCCTATTCATGCCCTTATGAGAAAAAGTACGGTGTTCAACAAGGGGGGAGTGGCTTTTTCAGATTCGCTAGAAAAAGTCAATTTTCCCTCCTAGTTGCATAATATACTATTGTTTGTGTATAACTATGATAAAAAAGACGAAGGTTCTTCAAAGGTATCTACTGGTGCAAGTAATATTACAATAACGTATGTATACATATGCACTTGCCACCAGAGTGCTCATGCAGCATGCTTATGCTATACCTATTATATATATACACCGAGACCTTCGTTGTTCAGTGTTTAGGCGCTGCTATAGATATATCTATAGCTGCTATATAAGTAGTGTGCGCGCGGCTGTGGCGGGAACTGTAGCGCAGCATTAATAGTTTTGTTGTACATTGTTTATTAATTTGTAAATATGTCTTTCGGTGGTGGTTTTGGCTCCTCAACTCCTGCTGCAAATTCGGCCTTCACCTTCGGTACCGCAACTTCCGCAGCCGCGACTCCGATTAAGCCAGGTAACCTTGTGCAAAGTCCGCTTTAGGTTATGTCGTATTTGTTCAAAGTCGTTTTATTTAATTTTTCGAGAGCATACAGTTAGTGTAAATCACACGATTAACGGTTAAACTGCTAGAAATGTACGTCTATGAATATTCTAGTGGCGATTTCAGTCATCTTTCGAATTTATCACACTCTGATAACTGTTTGTTTTGCGAGTGATCAGTCTCTCATCGAGCTGTTGCTTGTCCTGCTTATCGAATCTGCTGATTTATCTCTTCTCAGTAGTGGTCTACGAGATCCACCGCAATTTGGATCGCACCTTTCCTCACCTCCTTTTTGCAAGCAGTTGTAATACTTTTTCTTCCATCGCTTCATCAAAAGTAGACTGATGCAACAGAGTAAAAGCAGGGCAAGGATTATTGCTACCGCAATGATCACAATCATCGAATGAGACAAGCCAAATTTCATAGCTTTATTTCCTATTTCACTGTGTGGTATCGATGTAACTTCAATGTCGATTTCAAAAACTTCCACTTTTCCATGACCATGTCCTTGAGAACCTTTGCCATCTATGGAATCCTTGCTCAATATTTCAGTGGCCATAGTGGTGATATCCAGTGCCTCGTCCTGTTTTTTTACATGAAAATTTTGTATGAAATATTTTTCACCCATAGAAGCTATTGTTTGGTCTTAATTTCCTTACCATGCTCGACGTTAATAAAAAATATATTGAAGAAAAATGCTTTCACCCTTAACTGTCATTAGCATCTGTTTTGAGGTTTTGTTCAAAAAGTTGACATTTGAATACAGATGTTCATCTACAGCTTATTTCATGAAATAGTGAAACGTTACATGACTATATCACATCATGCACAAATTAAAAAAAACATGCTTTTTCAGCTGGGTTTGGAACTCCTGGTACTTTTGGATTCAGTACACCAGCCACATCCACTACATCTCTTTTTGGAACGCCAGCTGCTCAGCAACAACCACAACAGCAGCAGCAACAGCAACAGCAACAGCAAGCAACTGGCTTTGGATCCTTTGGCACACCTGCAGTAGCAACGACAGCCAGCACTTTTGGTACACCTGGTACCAACTTTGGCTTTGGCACAAACACTGGTGGAGGATTCGGTACAACTCCTGCAGCATCCACCTCGTCGTTTGGTTTAGGTACAGCAGCACCCACGAGTTCAATCAGTGGTACCGGTACTGGATTTGGTACCTTTGGAGGCTTTGGAAACACAGCGGCTACAACCTCTGCTCCATCTCTTTTTGGAGCTTTCAATACTTCCAATACACAGCAGCAGCAACAGCAAAGCAGTGGTTTTGGAAATACAAGCACTTTTGGAGCTTTTGGTGCTAAGCCTGCGACGACCAATGCAAATACTAGTTTCGGAGGTTTTGGTACTGGTGGTAATGACAATTGCATTTTTACTTTAAATACATCTGGATAAAAGAAAATTTTAATTCATTTTATATTTCAGGCAGCACCTTCTCTAGTTTTGGTGCAGGTTTAACACAGCCTCAACAGCAGCAACAGCAGCAGCAACAACAGCAACAGCAGCAGCAGCAGCAGCAGCAGCAGCAAGCTCAGCAAAATGCTAACACGATATCAGAAGCTTTGTACAATGCAGTCTTCAATTGTCAATTATTCAATGACGAGAGGGACAATACAATCGCTAGGTGGAATCTGATTCAAGCATTGTGGGGAACAGGAAAAGCTTACTACTCTGCGAATGCGCCGCCTATAGAGTTAACTCAAGAAAATCCATTGTGCCGATTTAAAGCTATCGGATACAGTCGTATGCCAGATGCAGATAACAATGACGGTTTGGTAGTTATTTGTTTTGCAAAGAAAGAACAGGAGTTGAAAGATGGAAAGCAGCAGTTGATATCGTCACTGAGTCAGATTTTGGGCAATAAGCCTAATCTGACAGTCACTGTGGACAACGTCAAGTCTCTGGGCGAGATAAAAGCTCAAGCCACCATCTTTGTCACGGAGAAAGGTGTTACAGGATCACTCAGGAAGATTCCCTCAAATGAACTGTTTGCATATCTCACGCAAAACATGCAGAAGCAACAGTTGACACAAATAGGAGTCGAAAATATATTTCCACAGGTCAAACTCGATCCTGCGCAGCTCAAGGAGTATATGGACAATCCACCCTGTTCTATAGATCCTAGATTATGGAAACAAGCACAACTCGACAATCCTAATCCAGAACATTATATTCCTGTTCCGATGATAGGATTCCAGCAAGTTAAGCACAGGTTTAAGTGCCAAGAAGAAGAGACGGCAAGGCATCGCGCTTTTCTGGATGCATCCGCGGAAAATATCCAGGGTTTGCAGAGGCAGCATACAGCTACTCAAGCCAGACTGAAAGAGCACAGGAGAACGTTACTAGAACTCCAACACAGGGTACTTCAGGTAAATAAGTTTTTCTTGATTATTTCTCATTCAATTTAAAGAGTATGTCAATGATTTGGAGATTTATTATTTTTGCGCTTACTCAGGTATTGGTACGGCAAGAGATAACTAGGAAAGTCGGTTTCTCGCTGCAACCAGAGGAAGAAACGTTGACCAACAGGTTTGAGGCAATGCACTCGCAAATCAGCGCACCAACGCAGTTCAAGGGCAGAATCAGTGAAATGCTTTCACAGTTGAGAATGAGAAGACACACAGATACACAAAGTCAAGAGAGGTATACCATGGATCCTATCGCCCAAGATGACATCAAAACCGTGAGTTCATAATATTTTAATCTACTAACTGTAATTAAAAAAATTTCATTACACTTCTTAACGAATCAATTGTCTTTTAGTATCTAAACATGGAACAACAAGGGATGGGACAGTTGATCGACACTGTGAACACTGATTTGGAAAGTCTGAAAATCATCAAAGATGGAATGTCGGAACTTCTAACAAATCACGGCTCTACCTCATGAATCGTCTAGATTTAATTGTTTATTTAATTTCATTTCTGTGAAATCAATTACAAAAACTGTTCAAAAACTGTTTATACGATAAATAGATTCTCATGTGATCAGTGCCAGTAGGAGTAGTTTTGTTAACTGCGCTGTTAAGGTTTTTTTAAGGAACTGTATTGAGGAATGAAATGGAAAATAATATATATGTATAAATAATGCTTTTTTATTGAACAAAATGTTTTGTTTATAATTTGATTTTTCATAAGGCACATTGTATTTTCTTATCCATATAACATGGTTATTTAAAAATCGAATATTTCATATAAAGATACGTCTCTATATACATAGTTCCGCCCGCGCGAAGTGCGGCACTGAGACAAAGGTTGGTCGCGTTCGTCTCAGTGTCGCGCCCCTCGTATTTTTTTTTTTTTCAGTAAAAAAAAAGGGAGAATCGTGGATTTATCTCTCCAAGTATAACAAATCTAGCGCAGGAAGGCACTAGGGCCCGGAAACGCAACTATCAAATCAAGATTCAATTTCGATTTGGTAGTTCCGACCGGCGATAACAGATTTTTTTTCGTTTCTCTCGAGTTTTCCGTGTATATCAATCAATCAACGAGTATTTTGTTCAGAATGCACACACACATAAAAAAAAATATACATTTATATCCCCAGGTGCGTCGATCGAAAAGTGCCTCCCGCTCTCTTTCTCTCGCTAATCGCTCTCTCGACATCTCTTCAGCCTAGCGTATATACAACAGAACGTGCTCGACTACGCCAGCAGCCAGCAGACAAGAAACTTCATTTCGTAACAATATATAAGGTATAATAGCGTATATAAGAAAATAGTGTGAAACGAGCGTTATCGTTAACGGACATTAGGGTAAAGGTGGTACACACTAGACTGTAATATTTGGCTTTTTGTGCAGGTCCAGGCGCAGCTCCGGCGGTCTCTCTTCACTCCAGCCCATCATCTCCCATATTACACCGACGATCATAACAACAAAACAACGAATTAGAAGGAACAACGCCAACAACCGCCATCATCGCTGTTCTGCACATGTATAACCTTCATCCCCTTATACATGACTATCAACAACCCATCAGTTGAGGGCCAAACATCGTCAAGCATCAGGAAGCTTCAGTGCGCCCGGTCATTTGTTGATGGTCAGGTCGAGTGGCAAGTCCTGCTCCATGTCGGCGGGCAAACCCTCTGCAGCCTTGGCTCTGAGGTCTTGGGCACAGGTGTTGATAGCGGCAGCGGCAGCGGTGGTGGTCGCCTCGGGGTCGGCAGCCTGTGGGCTACCCGACCACATCTTCTTTAGGCCGTACTGCAGATCAACGGAGTCGAGCAGGTGCTTGAAGAGTGGATTCTCCGAGTGGAGGATGAGGTCCGAGAGGATCTTGGTTTTCTCGAGGATCACGCTGTCTTTCTCGGAGTGCCTGCAGCACTTGTGTTTGCAGCAGCATTCGGAGGAGCTGTTGTTGCTGCTGGACTGTTCCTGCTCGACGGTCGGTGGTGACTGAGCCACTGCGCGCTTTATCACCGAGTTCCTGACAATGTCGCTGCCGGCGACGTAGGGTTCTTGCTTGAGGGGCGTGATGGTGCTGCCGTTGACGATGGACTCGATGTTGCGGTAGTCGACGCCGCTTGCCTTGTCCTCACTCTTGATGGGGGTCGACTGCATGCCGATGCGCGGCGTCGTGGCCATGAGAGGATCGGGGGGTGACGCCGGTAGGCAGTGCTTCATCTCAATGGGGTAGGGTGTGGGAGGCTGTTTTACGTGGGCCGGGAGATTGTAGTGTCGGTCGGGCAGGATGTACTCGTCGCGAAGTGACGAACGACTGTAACGGCCAGCGTGTAGGTCATGCTCGTAGGACAGGGAGAGGGATGACGAGGAGGAGGTGGTCGCGTGCGCGTCGTGAAGGTCTTTGCGGTCCTGGAGATTGTTGTACATGTTGTTCCATTCGACGAACTTTTGCTGCTCCTCGAAGCTCGTCGACGAGGTGGCTTTCGGACTGTCGCTGCTGGAGAAACGAAACGAAAGCGTTAGAAATGAAATGCTAAAAGTCATGGTAGCAACGAAGAAAAAAAGCTCGAGATATCTACCTGATGGAGCACACGGACGTGCTGGTGGTGTTGCTCTCGATGCTGGAGTCTTTCTTGTCGGAATCAGACTTGGAGCTGTTGCATCTCTGGCTTTTGAGTTCGAAGGCATCGGTTTCCATGGCACTGTGCGCTATCTCCTCCTTGACGATGGCGGAGCTGTTGACGCTGTTCTCCTGGAGCTTGTCGTTGTTGTTGTTGGCGTAATGTCTGAAAGTTTTGACGTGTTTTCGCAGCGAGGACGGATCGGTGTACCTCTTGGGACAGCCGGGAACTTTGCAGCAGTAGGGCTTGTCGACGGAGTGGGTGCGCGTGTGCTTGAAACGATCCGACGAGTTGGAGTAGGCCTTGTTGCAGCCAACAACCGGGCAGACGTACGGTCGTTCGCCAGTGTGAGAACGGTTGTGGATTTTCAAGTTCTCCGCGCGACTGAAGCTCTTGTTGCATTCGAAGCAGGTGTGAGGCTTCTCCTTTGTGTGGATGCGCACGTGCACCAGCATTTTGTACCTGAAAATCAAAAATCACTTTAGCATTTCCTAATGGATCGAAAACGATTTTTAACGACGACCAATCGATCCACTTGGCTTTTGGGTCGATAGCTCGGTAATTGCGCCGGGAGCATTGCGAAAGCCAGAAAATCTCCAATGGTCATCGTACAACAAATAGATGCGATGATGCTCACCTCGCGTTGAATCCGCGTTCGCCTCTCTGGCAGCCCTCCCATCCGCAGTAGAAAAGGCCTTTGGGGCCCGGCGCCGCATGATGCTTGGAAACGTGCGCCGCGAGTTTCTCCAGAGACGGGAACCATCTGCCGCAACTGTGCCACCTGAAACGAGGAATAGTTTGTTAGATATGCGCGATACTCGAATAAAAAAAAGTTTTGATCGCTCCATCTTGTATAGGCGCGGTTAAGCTTAAAAATGTAAAAAATTAAAACGCGCGGAGTAATTAAACATAATTTTAATATACATAATGTCTAAGCGTGCGGATCGCCAGAGCGATATTAATACTTAAAGCAGTTACGGACTGGCATTATTGCGAGTCCTTTCTTCACCGCCTAAACTCTCTGTCTCGGGAAGGTGAAAATAGGTGGCACATGGACACTTTTTCATTTCCTTCGTAACAATATACGCGCTTTGAGTCTAGATATAGGTAGTGCTGTGCCACCAATGCTAAAACTGCCTTGTTTGGCCGCTCATGCTGTAACTGCGCTGTAGTGCTATGCTGACGTACACGTTCGCGGCAGTTAACATTGACTTTTTGATGGACCTCGAATTGGAGTCAATGTAAGTGGCCTCTCGCGAATTGACGCCAATTCTGGGCAATAAAGCGCAGCTCAATAATCGACAATCGAGAGCCTCGTGCGCGCGGCACAAACGATAAAGCAAAATCTCTCTCTTTCTCGAGTCGCAATACACGAGGCGCTGGAAGCTTCTTCTGCGTCAGAGCGATAGAAAAATGTGTACGCGAGTTGTGCTCGTCAATGCGTCGTTATCTGTCTGCGCCCGATAATACTGCGCTCGTATTCTTCCTGATGCGTTGTTTGCTCTCTGACTCTTCAGGTACTAGTATCTCGACGGACGTGCATAATTAGACGCCGCGCGCAGTCGTCGCCCGCGCGTTCTACAATGTATATTCCCAACGCACTAAGAGATAAGATAGCTCGTTATCGTTGCAATCGTTTCTCAAACATATGTATATATATCTAAGTACAGTCAGAGTCGCGTCTATATCAGAGGAGAGGCAGACGTGCACGTGACTGCTGCGTGTCTCCGGCAGAAGCGCCATGCGTTTGTTACGTGGACCTTCGACTTGTTTTTCCGTCTTTCTCTCTCTCTCACTCTTATCGAGTTATTATTTACCCAGCGGATATGTGCGGTAGACACATCATTCGTTGTTTTCACGGGCTCGTTGACGCGGCCCCCCGCGGATTCACGCCCGATAAGACACGAAGTGCGAGGGCACGTTCGCGGGAGAGAAGTTTCGATGTTAATACACCGGAGGTAGGTATATATAACGTACGTTATATGCTTTGACCTACTGCATGCGCGCACGCGGAATAGGTAATGCGAGCACGTGATTCGGAAAGTTTCTTCTTTTTTTTTCCAGCGCTCGCGCGCCGATCGTTTATAACGATCTATTCACGAGTCTATAAGTATGTGTATTTTAACGATTTTCGAATATGTGTGCACGCACGCGATAAAGCGCGTGCCCCGGTTCGATTTTTTCTCTTTATCTCCAGGCTTGTATTTTTAGACTCGCGAGCGCGTGTCGCAATTATTCCTCGACTGCGCAGTACAGAGTTAACTGTAGCAAAAAATAAAAATAAATAAACGCATCTCACCTGCACATAAGCTGCGCGTGTTTTCCCCCTCTGACGGAGCCAAGCTCGAGACTCGAGCTGGAAGCATCCGAGTCGCTGTGGGCTGGACTAGGCGGTCCGTTGACGACGACGACGGGTGAGCCGACGTGGTGTTGGCTCGAAGCCATAAGCATCTCCTCGTCCTGAGGCATAGTTCTGGGCCAGGTAGTTAGCAGCGGTTGCTGCGGTGGCTGGTAGAGGTAACCCGGACTCGGGGGTGAGGCCGGTGGTGATGCCGGCAACAGGTGATAGTAGTTGCTCGGCGACGACGGCTGCTGGTGGTAGCCGAGACGCGCCGCGCCGTACGCAGCGCCCAGGTGTCTTGGCATTCTGCCGGGCACGTAAACGATCATGATGAATTTTTTTTTCTCACTCCCAACAATCAAAATCTCTCGCGCAGATCTTCCTCGTGTGGATGTGTGTGTGTGTGTGTATTTTTTTTTTTTTTTCTTAAGGGGTATTAAGGAAAAAGGAGTAGACGTTCCAGGTCTCTCCGGGGGAGCGATGTTCGCGAGGGCGAAGTAAAGCGTATGTACTTTGAGGGTTATACGTTTTGGGTATTTTCCTGAGCTCCGCTCAACTCCGAGCGGACACGCACACGCAAAGCGCGCACTATGTTAATAAGAAAGAGCACTTGGTCCGAGTCCGTATCGTCAGATGTACTTGAATCGGTTGGACTTGAGTATACGGTAGCTCAGGAACTGTTTGCTGTACTCGATGGAAAACATAACTGGGCCGGTGTTGATCTACTACTAGTTTAGCTATTGTTGCACTGCCTTCAACTTTGATTAAACACGAACTATCGCTCGCACTCGCTTTTGACGCGTTCGCGTACACTTTGAACGATTTTCACGAAGCTCTAACCGACTCTCGGTGCTCTCGTGAGTTTTTTTATCTCAAAGGGCGCGTTGTTTTTTTTTTTTTTTTTTATTTCACACTGTTGACTATCACTCGCTACACAACGTCTCTAACTACACTCGACTTCGTATAGGGGTGTAGAACTGGATGCCCAAAAATTCAGGCAACAGTGAGCTACTGCTAGGAGTATGTCGCCTCCATTTCGCTGCTACTGCTGCTCTTTCTCTCTGTGATCGTTTGCGACACACCGACGATGTCTCTCAGCTTTGGTTTAGTGGTAGGGATGGATAACTATTGCGCAGCAGCAGTCGTTCGACGTTATCAGCGAGGAGTCGGAGAAGCGAGAGTGCAGTTGAAGCGACGAGAGAAGAGACGGGACTGATTCGACCCAACGACTTCACGGGCCTTTTATAAATAGCGCTTCGCTATCGCGTGCTCGCGCATCAGTCGTCCGCAACTATGGAGGGAGGAATAACGATAAGCCTATATGCGTGACGCGTCGACGCCTGTGGATTTTCAGAGAGTCCCGAGCTGCTTCTCCATCAGTGAGAGGGTCACGTGGCTATGCAATAGCAGCAAAGAGCTGTCGCGCGGGATTTTTCCGCTGATATGCGCTTCAATTCTATACTCCGACGAATCTAATGCAACCGAATTGCTTTTTATTACCGCACTACGACTTTATGTATGCACTGATGATGTTCAGGATCAAAGTCGGGTGCGCCAATTTTTGTTTACAGGCGCGGCGAAGCTTTTTTCGCGGTTACGTAGGATGCGCCGAGAGATAGCCGAGTTATTTTTCCGGTCACAATAAAACACACGCTTATCGAGTATCAATATATGCAGCTCTATAATTATAAGCTGGTAATTTATCATCGGAAACGTCAGAGACCACTTCGGAGCGACGTTGGATTCGGGAAAAGTTTATACCACGCTCTGCGAAAGTTTGCCGCACGTCGGCTTATAGATAAGCCTTGAAAGCTTCGCATAAACATCGCAAATTTTCGAGCAATTAGCGCGATATGTGCAGTGCGTAAGCGAGTGTACAATAAATATATCCTTGCTCTTCGCTGAGAGACGAAAGAGATAAAGCCGGCCGATAAGCCTCGCCGACGAGACGATACCCCCCGGAGAGAGAGAGAGAGAGAGAGAGAGAGAGAGAGAGAGAGAGAGGGAGAGAGAGAGAGAGAGAGAGAGAGAGAGAGAGAGAGCATCGCTCGCTGTGCACACATACGAAACTTTTCTTCTTCTTATACTCTTTTCTTAAAGTTATTTCTACAGAGCGAAGCTGCATCGGCGCTATAGTGGAGAACTAGTATCTATACGTATATACGCATAGTTGTTCTATCGTGTCGAGCGATCGACTCTGCTGATTATCGCGGAAGAGAGGACAAAGTCTGCGAGATGTGCCGCCGATAGTACGCAATGCGTGTGAGCTAGCGTTGCCGCGAGAGAGCCTTATCGCGTATAGTATGCCGATGATTTGCAGCAGAGATTAACGTTGGCGAACGTCGTTTTTTTTTTCGTTCGGAAAAGCGCTAGGTTATTAATTGGAAATCTGTGTTCACTGAGATAACGGGATTTCGCACCGGGAAAGTATATAGTGTGTGATTCAAATAAACGTGCAGTTGATAAGGTCGGCACGGAGTTATACATAAACAAACAACGTATAAGAACCGGCGAGTCATCGCGTGCGGCGCAACACATTTCACGAGAATCGCTAAATTTTTCTCTCGATTATATAAAGCTTCCTATGACTCCAGTAGATCACACCTCTTTATGTAAGTCAGAGGCCTCGCATATTATACGAATAACAAGGTCCGCCGGAAAAATTTAGCCCGTGTGTCCCTCGCGTGATAAGCATCGCAGGCTTATCTACGCTCCGAAATCCAGACCTACGTGTGCACCGTCACAAACAAAGAATCTCACCCATGCCGAGAAGAAAAAGAAGAAGAGAAAAGGGTATACATCTAATAGAAAAAAAAATCCCCTCCGTTTTCCTCGCGAGGAAAAAGAGTTGCGCCGGATTCCGTTTCATTTATCGCGGCTCTATATAGGTATACGTATACATATGAGTATGAAAGAAGAAGAAGAAGAAGAAGTAGGGGAAGATCCGCGTATACGCAGGAAGAAAAAGGGGGCGCGTCGCTTTGTGCGCGCATCTGTTGCACGCGTTACGTTACGTAAGCACCCGTAATATGTGCAGGAGAGAAAGAGAGACGATATAGGCAGTTATGAGTTAGGGCAGTTCAACACGGCTCATTTGTAGGAGATGAAGTAGGAGAAGAGAATCGGAGAGCGTGTGTCTCTGTTTGCATTTTGAATGCGCATCAGAGGATATCGTCAGTTCACCCCTATAAATACATTCTGCGCGCAGATTCTAACGAGGCAAATGAAAAAGAGCCTACGCGCCACCTATTATCACTTGCCAGAGACACGGAGAGTTTAGACGGTGACTAAAGAGCCAGTCGAAAACTGCTTTTTTTTTTGATAATTCATATATCGCTCTAGCGGTCGACACAATAATGTACATAATTAGCCTTGAAATATTAATTAAAAAAAAAATCGAGATTCGGGCTTGGAACGAGAAATTTATGACTGTGTCGATTGGATCCTGAAAAAATTCCATCATAGCACACGATCACGTGCTCACCGCGGCGAGTCGAAAACAACCGATGCGGAAAGTGGCCCTCGCGGTCTGCGATATTATCAATCACTCCAAATCAACTAGCGTACAAATAGCCCTAAGATTTTCCTCGCGGCATGTGGCCTCTTCTCCTCTCTATGTGTATACGATAAACCCAAGATATAAAGCCCCCTTATCTCTACACGGCGTGTGCGCGTATAGAACAGAGTTGAGGTGCAGCACGCGCTTTGCTCTCGGATTCACGTGCGCTTGTGCAAACTGAAATATATATGCCTTGGAGCACATAGCACCTGTCGCTTATTGGGAGGTCCCTCTCGTATGATTTTACGTACAACACGTGCGCCGCGCTTTTTATTTTCGATCTTTCGTCTTTTGGATCTTTTGGATCTTTCGTGTCGGCTGTTTGCGCTAATGGAAGATAATAGCTGCTCTTTCTTTTCCTGCTATACGAGATACTTTGCGCCAGATGAATTACGAAGAAGATCGAGCGGACTGTGATAATTTTTTTAGATTCATGGAAAGTCGCAGTGCGTAAATACCGATTTATTTAGAAGTAAAGCAAATCGCAGCGTCGACGAAAAGATATCGCGCTTTGAAAACAAAAAGTGTATCGAAGGACATTACGATCACTCGCGTGAATATATATATTATGCATTAAAATCGTTAGAGGCTGCAGACACTTCTTTCCGAATCTTCCGCGAACGAGTAAACAGACGACTATTATAAACTTCCATAAAAAGAAAAAGATAATCTGTATCCGAAACTTTCGCAAACACGCGTTAGGCAACCTATAGCGCAATATACACTTGTGTATAATAAAAAGGCCCCACCGAGCGTTAATTACCCGACGTCTAATAGACGACTGTTCGAAAATAATCTTCGCGATTTTTTTTTTCTCTCGGCGAAGTTCGTATAGGTGTCGGAGCGCGCCTGAGTTTATCGCTAATCTCGGGCGGGGGTCCCTCCCGCAGGGATATTCGCGCGCATTGATAAGTCGACTCGGTAAACATCGACACGCAGCGAAACTACGACGTTTATAAGAACGCGGAGCTTCATCTCGATCCCGGAAGATCGACTCTTCCCGCTGAGCTGGTTAGTACTGTATATGCACAGTGTAATACATAGGCGAACCGATTTCTTCTATTTTTCCGAAAGATCGGCACTTTCTTTATAGAAATCGGCGAAGCAGACGATTTTATCGCGAGACCACCGCACCTCCGTGATCGGTATCGCGTCACACGACATAGTATACAAGAAAAAATCGTTAACGATATTACGCGCGCGGGCGTGTAAACATCACCGCGTCAGAGAAAGAGAATCACACGCGCGGGGGCAGAAGGGGACCATCATCCATCTCGGCCGGAGGCTGGTAAAATTCTTTCCCAAAGTGTCTCACTCTCGGGCTCTCGTGCAGACTCCCAGGGATTCTCTCTCTCTCTCTCTCTCTCTCTCTTTCGGTCTCCCGCGCCAGATGTCGAACGAAAGGGAAGAGGGAGAGGGCTGAGAAAGCCGGCAAGTGCGAGAAAAGCTGCAGCCGCTCTGCTTTCCCATTGTCTCTCGCCGACTTTTTCTCAGCTTCTTCTTAGCATATAACGTAGCAACGTATATATACGAGAGCGCGGCGCGTCAAGTGCGTGGACGCGGTATCGTCGTGCGGTTTTCCTCCTCCTCTTCTTCGCTCGAGAGAGAGAGAGAGAGCGAGAGAGAGAGAGAGGCGAGTATAGACCCCTGCGAGTCGGCCAGAAGATCAAAGGCGCCGCCGCCGCTTGTACACACATACAGAGAGAAAGAGAGAGAGCGAGTTATATACGCGGCGGAAGGCGAACAGGTAGACAGAAAGAAACGAGTCCGGTCAGGAGCGGCGGTATATACACGTGTATATATAAGCAGAGGAGGAGCAGCGTCTCTGGCTTTTCTGCGGCTCTAAACTTCAGAAAATATCTCTCCCAAGGCTAGATCATCTAGATACGGCTCCGGACCAGCGTTTCGAGACTTCTCTCTCCGCAACGCGGCCCTTCGTTTACATGCTTATCTGCTGCGGTCGGCAGGCGAAAAAAACGTGAGAAATCGAAGCAGCTGCTCGTGTTCCTCTGGCGAATCTTCGCGCATACGCAAAGAAAACGAGCCTCCGATAAATCCATCCCGCGGTTTTATGTACATTGTTCGAGTCCTTATCTTTCGCTCTTGAGAACACGCGGGATGCAGAAATAGATCTTGAACAATTAAAAGCCACCAGCAGAGCGAAAGAGAGCTGTATATGTTGAACCTCCCGCAGAGTCGCGCGCACACTCGAAACTCGCAGCGCGCATCAGGGGACTCTCTCTCTCAGCGTTACATAAGTATATCGAGTCTCCCACGGCACTACAGACTACTACTCGCGCCGCGGGGCTGTTTCTTTCTCTTCGTATTTTTTNTTTTTTTTTTTTTTTTTTTTTTTCACCAAAAAGTCGAGGAATCTTGCAGCAACTCACCCCCGACGAGAGACGTGTACGAAAAATCGTGCAGAGCGCATATTATATACGCGCGGTTCTGCTACCGTACGCGGAGCAAGTGAGAGAGAGAGAGAGAGAGAGAGAGGATGGCTACCGGTCGCAGCGGGAGATCTCGCCGGGGGTCCGCGCTGCTCGTGTTACGAGAAAGTATATTATACGCTCTGATTTTTCCTCGAGAGCAGAAATTAATTAACGCGCTCTGATGTACTTCGTGATTGCCTCTCGATTTTCCCTGTATAATAAATACGAGCATCGAGAGGAAGCGTGGGAATGGAGGTCTGCCGAAATGCATCTACCCCCTCGACAAATGATACGATGGACCTCCCACGTCGCGGGAAATTTTCATCGAGAGCTCGACGCATGATAATTTCCGAATAAAACCACTTCTCGCCGGCATTCCGCGAACGCACACACCTGCAGGGGAGGGAGAGAGAGAGAGAGAGAGAGAGAGAGAGAGAGTCGCCCCCCTCTTTTAAAACAGTTTAGGATACCACACACAACGCGACACCTCGGCCGAACGGACCACACACGAAGGCTTCTCTCTTCCTCCTCCTCCTCCTCCTCCTCCTTCGTCAGCAGCAGCGGCAGCAGTGGTCGAGCGGAGGAGAGTCTTTTTGTGCTGTTTGCTGCTGCTGAGAGTCCGGCAGCGGCGGGCTTTATCTACCTTGTCACTCGGAGCTTCTAATTGTCCATGCTAATTAATTAATATCCCTCGAGAAGGATAGAAAGAGAGAGAGAGAGAGAGAGAGAGAGAGAGAGAGAGAGACAGATAACGAGATGCGCGCAGAGCGACCGGCTACTGTTCCACGGCAGAGTCTTCTCTTTTTTTTCTTTATGAGGGTATTTAGCTGGAAATCGTGAATTTAAATTTCTCGTTTAATACCCCGGAATGTTGATTAGCTCCCGGCGTTTTCGGAGAGGAATAAACTATCCCCCCCTCTGTATATTATCGAAACCGATACGTATCCGAGTGTAATTTACACCGGAGAGTATATAGGAAGATGAAAAAAAAAAGAAGGAAGAAAACGGGAGCAGCGGCCTGCCTGCGTCACTCTCGTAAATTCCGCGCGCTTGGCTTACCGATGTGTATAATATACGAGATGAAAAAATAAGTTTCGTCAAAAGCGGCCCGCGGGGGCCCACTATATACTCGCGGGAGGGAGCACGCATTATTATACACACACGCACTGCACACCTTGAAGCTTTTTCTCTCCTCTCTCTCTCTCTCGCGTCGTTCTCGAATGGGCTCATTGTTCGGCCGTGTATGGTCTGTTTTGGGTAAAGCGTCGACCTCCGGCTGAGCGCGAGAATGAAGGCCGGACGACGACTACGACGACGACGACGACGACGATCCTTTTAGTCTCGCTTACTGCTGTGTTTCTTCTTTCAGCCCGTCGCGGTGGTCCGTTTCAGGCCCCCAGTCGCGCTACGAACTGCCCTGTCCTCCTCCGCCTTCTTTTTTCTCCATCTCTCTTTCTCTCTCTCTCTCTCTCTGACAAATTTTCCTCGCTACGGAATGCGGGGGGGATGCAGTGGACCCAGAAGGAAATTCGATGCGCGTGACTATGTCGCCGGTGAAAATCCGCCGAGACAATGGACACTGCTGCGAGCTGGGAATTTAAATAGGGACGACCCCCCTGTACGGGGTATACGGTGGAGAGTCGAAAATATACCACGAGTGCAAGGAAATTAAAAAAAGCCGAGAGCGGCGTATACCTATTATTATACGAGCAACGACATTGTCTCCCAGATCGCGAGAGATCGTTACATCCCCCCCACCTCAGTGTGACTGTTAAAAAAAGCTCATCTCTCGCGGACTTATATATATATATATATATATATATATATATGCTTCGCTCGGGAGACATTACGCGATATTCCCACGTGGGACCTGGTAACACAGAAACGGGCCGAAAATATGCAAATTTCACGAGTAGGGTGCGCTTTTGTCTTCTTCGCTCGCGCGTGTGCGAGTGTAAAACCTGTCCCCTCGAGCGCGCGCGCGCGTAAGCGAGAGAGAGAGAGAGAGAGAGAGAGAGAGAGAGAGAGAGAGAGTTAAAGGAGAGAAATAAAAAAAAAACTGGTCCTCTGGTCTAGCTTCCGCTTTTCGCGGGCCGACCAACGGTCCTGCCGCGGGATACCGGTTTTCCCTGGCCGGACGTTTCGCGGGATGGGACAGTTCGCCCCGTACCGGGATCGTTCGGAGCTTTGCTATCTGCTATTGTTTAGAAGCCGAGGAGTGAGATTAGGAGAGATGGACTGACGTGGGAATACGGCCGAGAAGAGTTTGCCTAACGGACCGACGAAGCGCGAGATGCGCTGTTTATAACCGAAGACAGAGAGAGGAGAGAGAGAGAGAGAGACGAGTCCAAAAATCCGTTGGCGCGACTCTATACCAGTTCTCCGTCAGATTTCCCTAACGATCTTTTATACAAGCTCAATTTTTCATGTAAAAAGAAGAAGAAGAAGAGCCGATCCCCCTGCACGTCAGCGAAAATAAAGACTCTCTCGGATGTTCCGGCAGTGCAGACGCACAATAAGCGGACGTGGAACCGTACGACTCCCACACGTGTACATTATATATACCTGGGACGTATTTCCACGCGAACGAGATCGAGATTTTGCGCAACTGAACCAATAGCCTCGCGTCGTCGTTGAAGAAAGAAAAATCGAGTCTCCCCTCGTTGTCGTTCGCTCCGACATCGCGGCCAAAAGAAAAAGAGATTTCCTCTCTATATATACGCGTCTACCTGACCCCGAGATAATCCCATCCTGGGGCCCGCTTTATCCCTCGCTCCCCCACGGACCGTACATTTCAACACACGCGCACACACGTATAGCGAATCTCCCTTTTTCCTTTCTCTCTGGGTCCCGCGTCGATGATCTTTTATTTTCACGTGTGCAGCACCGCGAGGAATCATCGTTGGAAAAAGAAGAGTATAAGTATACGAGGGGATGGAAAAGCTACGACGACACACAGGGGGGGAGCAGTATACCGCTCGCGTATATATATATATATATACGGTAGCTGCAGACAAAGTCTCTTTTATATAATGCCCCATCTCCTCTCTTTTTTTTTTCTTTCAATCCGCTGCACTATACTGTATACGCGGATCGAAGACGCGTGTCTCGAGGATGAGCTAAACGGGAGTCGCACAAAGACGTCATTGTCGCACGTCTACAGTGGAAAATCCATCGGTCGCGCTCTGCTTGCGACACTTTTCATCGCCGCGATTTTTCGGCTATACACACACACATATGGAAGATCTGCGTTCATTGTCTTACAAGCTATATATAGTACACAGGAGGAGTACACAGCCGGAGGAGGAAGGAAGATAATTCCGCTCACGTGAATGAGCACTATTCGGGCCGGCCTCCTCCGGTCGTGCCTGTATAGATGTGTACGAAGATCGGCCCTCTCTCTCTCTGCGGATTCGCTTCCGCTCGGATCGAGCAACACGTGTCCGCTCTTTGATCGCGGGAGAGAAGCGAATCCGCGCGTTGTATACCTGCGCGCGTCCGTATGAATGGGCTGGCACTTTTGTCGGTTTCTCTCTCTCTTTCTATCCCGCAAAAGAGAGGGAGTTTTTAATGTTATGCATAATACATGCGAGAGATGAGCCCGGTGCGTCTCTTGTCAGAACGGCCTTGCCCGTTTAAAAAGTTTACAAACCGACGTCGAATCGAAAATCCACGACGAAAGTGTAATGAAGAGAGATAGAGAGCGAGCCGATTTCGCACTTGCACCCCGTCCCGTTTGCCGATCGCCTAAGTAGTGTATTTATGCACTGCACACAACAATAGCCGTGCGGCCGGCGGATGCTGCATCAGGTCCAGGTGGCGAGCGAGAGAGAGAGAGAGAGAGAAAGCGATTAGCAAACGGGATGAGAGCAGAGTGGAAGAACAAGACCACCAGCAGCACGCGAGAGATGCTGGGGGCCAGATTCTGCACAAGTGCGCGATTGTATATAATATGCTGTATAGCCGAGAGGAAGAAACAGGTTCACACTTACCAATAGCAGCCGGCCAGCTCTCGCGGTCGGACAGATTGGAGATTCACTTGTCGCGTTCGTGTGTGTATGTGTCCGTTTCCTTTGGTTCACCCTTAGAGATGCGCGAAAAAATTGGAAAATTCACCGAAGGATGATGCACCGGAGTGACTTAACTATATATATTATACACTCGAGCGTGCAGTCGTGTACGCGGCCGACTCGGAACTGAGAGCGTACGAGAGCAAGAGTGAGAGCACGTGCGTGAGAGCCCGCAACTGGGAGCACAAGCTGCTGCGGCGCTTTCCAAGGACGGGTTCGAACTGACTGCTGCCACAGTCGAGAAGAGCCGAGCTCGAAAGGTGGCCGACTCTCCCTCTTTTTCGGCCGACGTCGTCTCCTTCTCTCTCTCTCTCTCTCTCTCTCTCTCTCTCTCTCGTCCTTTTCCCCGGAGGGCCGAGAGACCGAGCAAGAGAGAGAGAGAGAGAGGGTACGTGTATACCTTATAACACACGCGGCGGCTACGGGCCCCCGGGAGGTTCCTTCTCTCTCTCTCTCTTGCTTGCTTGCGTCTTGGAGGACGAGTAGTGGGGGCCCCTTTGCTGCTGCTGCTTCTGCCCACGGTATGTCGTGTGTGGAGCCATATACCTACACACGATGCACGTAAAGGTATGCCGGCCATATACACACCTATGTGTGTGCAGTACGGCGACACCCCAAGATTCCGAGGGACGACCGCTTTCCTTGTGTGCGTGATGCCGCCGCCGCAGCCGCCGCTTCTTATCGCCCACCACCCGACAGCTGCCACCTTTTGCCATTCTTTCGTGTGTACAAAGATTTTACCTTTTAATCAATAACTAGCGACTTCGATGCGCTTCGCGCAGTTAGAGCATGAGCGTCCAAACAAGGCAGTTTAGCATATTGGTGGCACATAACTATACCTAAACTCGGCGAGCATATTGTTATAAGGAAAATGGAAAAGTGTCCATGCGCCACCTATTTTCACCTGACTGAGACACAGACTTTTTGTCTTTCGCCTTCTTCTTTGTTTTGAGAGAGCGCGCGGAGCTTTTTTTCTCTCCTTCTCGGGGGGAGCCGGCGTTTCGGGACCGAGGCGTCACGTGGTATAGAGCCGGTCTTAACGGAGTCCGGAGCGAGGCAATTGCCCAGCGGGGGGGGGCAAACAAGTGGTAGACGAAGTATGTGCGAGGAGAGTTCCACCGGAGAGGCGAGAAGACGCGAGAGGGGTGCACGTTCTCCCTGATTGAAGCGCGTTTTATTTTCGGGGTTTTTTAAAAAAAAACGCGCCAGGCCGATAAATTATCTACGCGCGCGGCTTTGTCCAAGGGCGCGTCGCGTAAGTACGTTGGGCAGTAAATCAAGCCGAGGAAAGTTCGACACCTCTTACACAGGATAATATGGACGCAATATGCTCGAGTTTCAATAATTGAGACTTTCAATATTCTTTGTTCTTTAGAATAAGAGTGAACGTCGTGACGAGTGAGGTCACGAAAATTAAAGTTATTACACACTGCGCTCGCGATAATTTCTTTTCAGGTGTATACTGTGTGCGGCAGCGTGCAATTAATCGATACGATCTTAATTTATTTACCCTTGTTGTCGCGCATCCGTCCATTAAGCGCATTTTTTCTCCATCCGCGACACATTCGATTCTCAGCCTCCTTGGCGTAAATCGGAGCTTGGATTCAATGCGAGAGACAACCGCGCCTACTACGTTAGTCGTCAAGGAAAATCCGAAAAACGTTTCCCAAGCCTTCGCAATTTTCCACAAAGCCCGACGTCGATCCCAGGGTGAGTTCTCCTCCCCTGGCGGGGCATGTACTTATACACTCTCCTATACAAAATCCCCAGCGAAAACAGTTGGCCGATGCGTGTCCGCGAAGGAACTCTGGCCGAGCAAGCTGTAGCCGAGCGTGGGATAAGAAGACGTGTACACAAGCAGAAGAAGAAGAAGAAGAAGAAGAGGAGGAAGAAAGAGAGAGACTTGGAGGCTGCGTGCTGCTCTGCTGGGGGCGGCTCACTTATCTCCTTTTTTTCCTCGTCTCTCGCTCGACTCCCCTCTCTCTCTCTTTCTCTGCGGGGCCAGCTGGATCCCACAGGCCGGTATACCTACGCTGTGGTGCACAGCGGCAGAGCTACTCAAATCCGAGAGAGAGAGAGAGAGAGAGAAGAGCTAAACTCCTGGAACCGGCCGCTTTGTCCTGCCCTATATAGAGAAACTTGGCGCTGCTCTCGATTTTTACGACGGACTATCGTGTATATGCTTTATATTAAGCGATTTTTCGAAATTCGATCCCGATGCGTCCGGTTAACATTACGCCATCGAAGACGATCACGCCGGCGCCTCGTGCCTCTCTTCCCCAAATCTACTCCAAAGACGTTCTCTCTCCTGTATATCTGTTCCTTATCGCAGCCGTCCACATGCCGCACTGACACACTGCTCCACTCCGGGAAGTATAAGCCTATACGCAAATAAGTGCGTGCATTCGGGAAGCGATATCGAGGTCAGAGAGGAGGAGGCGCGCGACAAAGAATTTTATAAGCGCCGAGAGTACGGGTCTGCACATGACAAAGAGCCGGATTACGCATCAGCATGAGCGCGAGGAGACTTTCTCTCGCGAGCGACCGAACGCCGCCGGATCCATTCATCCTTCCGCGCGGGCCCTTTTGTACAATGCCGCGCTCGACGCGACCCCCTTCGCGAGAGCCACCGCTGTCCCCTCTTCTTCTTCTTCTTCTTCTTTCTTTATTTTCCCCTTTCGCTGATGCGCCTGTAATACTCTCGCTTTCACGTGTGTCTTCGCTTTTCTATGCGCGAAGGTTATACGTATAGTGCTGTGGGGGGATCGAGGAAGTGGAAACTCGTGCGCGCGGAGGAGCTTCGTCAAAACAGAGGGTAATGAGCTGGAAAACGGTTATATACGCATCTCTTGTTCGCTGAAAAATTTTAACAAACTAGCGACTACGCACGTATTAGTTATATAGCATTGGTATAGCACATAATGACAATCATCGACTCCCCAGCAGGTACTGTAACACAAGCGCATACCGCGATCGGCGTCAAAGGGCCGCTCGCACATACACGTATATGTATAGTAAGTATATAAGATCGTTTCGCAAGCCCTTTTGCTCGAGTCACGCTCAAGACGGGAGCCGTCGCCCGCCCGGAGATCATATCTCTCTATACTCCGGCCTTTTCTCGCCGCCACCGCCGCGACTTACTTGACCTTCTTCTCCTTCTTCTTTTGCTTCTTCATCGCCGTCTTCTTCGAGCGCGCTTTTTTACGACTATGAGATTGCACGAATTTTTGGGCAAAGTTCGCGTGTATAGAGATTTTCAGGGCTCGGAAATTAAAAGCCGCAAAGAAGAATATATAAGGGACGAGCAGTAGGCGCCAGTCGAATCGAAAAATTTTAACAATGCGCTCATTAGAGAGAATAGCTCAACCTCCAACGGAGAGAGCGAAGCACACCATCCATCTCACAAATTTGCCCGGACAAATTAGCCACGGACGTTCCCTCTCTTGGCACCGGAGGAAAATTGCTTATACCTGCAGTAGCAGCAGCAGCTTCGAGAGGGACGATGCTTTCACGAAGTTAAGAGCGAGTAGTGGCTCTGCAGCGTGAAATCTGCGTAATCGAGAGGATCGGCTCTGGGAAAAAGAAGAAGAAGGTTGCGATATACGCATATATATACACGCAGAAGCACAAGTGCAGCGCCGCTAGAGCGTGAAAAGGGGGAGGAGGTGCGGAGTGTTATATGCGTATACACAATTACACTCACACATACTGCACCTCGGCGAGCCTATAACGGAAAGACGTTGGTATAGGGAGCGTCTCGATGTCGCTGGGAAGTGTCCATCGGAGTTAATAGACCATCTGCCTTCTTTAAGGAAGTCACTGTTTAGGAAGTCCATGGGAAGCAGGGATAACGGAAAGACCCAGAGAGAGAGTGAGAGCAGTGAGAGTCGATGGGAACGGCTTAGCGACGCGTGTAGAGGCGCCCCCGTATATTATGCGAAGCCCCCGCGAGTCACTCGTATACTTATATACGCTGCGGGTTTATTTGGTGCGGCCGCGCGAAGACGTTACCAAACCGCAGCGGCTTGTTTACGCGCTTCCGTGGAGAATGTTAATGAAGGCCGTGCGGTATGCTTGTACATTTGGGCTGTGAGAAAGACAGTTAATATCGATATCTTCAAGTATAGCTTCACTTCAATACACGCAACGAGATGAGTACAACGCAGTTCAATTACCCTAATTGAAAGCCGTAGCATCGAGCCATAAATCCATCTCCGTTCCGTAGGAGAAAAGTGCCGGCCACCAAGGTAGCCAACGACTCCTTGTATACCACCCAGTAAGAGACTCTACGCGCCTGTCCGCAAGACTATAGGTACGGGGATATATACCTCGCATTATGCGCAGCCATATAGCCAGAGGTGCCAAGCGACACGATCGTCGGCAAAGAACAAAAAGCCCCGCCGCATTGGCAGACGGTAGCATCTGCTGCTGCTGCTGCTGCTGTGCTGTGGCCTGTGCGGAGATAATTTTTATCTCGACTACGATGCGACAGGCCAACGAGCTTTGTGCTTTCTTATCTGGCTGCTACTGCGATGCTCTCTGAGAAGTAGGCTACGACGTTGCCGCCGCGCTAATGCCTATATTATATCGTAGAATGCGTGTGTATGTTGGAAAGAAGCTACTCCCTTACTTTGCTTTCGAATTATGCGGTAATTATCTCAGGATTTTTTTCGAGTAGACACACCGTGTTTGCGCAATGAGCTATATATGCTTTTTGCAGACGACACGTATATAATATTGATACAGTGGCTTATACTGACGTGTGTATTTTTAAATCGATATTAGTCTAAAATTACGGAGACACTCGCGTCTCCGACAGTCGCGGATAGATAAAGCGAGCCAGGCCGACTGCGATATTGCTTTATACATTCTTTATAATGACTCTTATTACATTATCGTGATTTTTTTTTCTCCGAGATATCGAATTCACAATACATCACGTATTATCGTCCGCCCGTAACTGCTATCGACGGGTAGTACACTCTAGCTTGGAAACGAACCTTTATTTTCCGCAATAACGTAACACCAGAGAGATCAAATGCGGGTCAATTGTAATTTCCGAGATAGCTCTCGATCTCGCCCCGAGAGGAAGCAAATAGAAACGCGATAATTTCCAAATGTGGTGATACACGTCTCTCGAATAATACGAAAAAAAGAAAAATAATCCTTCATGTACCGCACATATGTATAAGGTAAGAACGTCTCAATACACGACGCATCCCCGAAAGGCATCGTCGCGCGCGCGATTCCGCGGAAAGGCGGCAATAAATCTCTCGACGAAGCTTCTGGTTGGCTAGTGGCTCGTGCGCGCGCTTGGTAACAATAAAGAAGCACCTTTTCGTGTGCTGCTGCTGCACGCACGGCTATCTCTCTCTCTCACTCCTCTCCTGAGAGAGAAAGAGAGAGAGAGAGAGAGAGGAAAGAGGCGCGTGTGCACCTTCCTCATCCACCTGCTCGGAGAGGAGTGTAGAGATCAGCTGCCCAACCGCCACCGCGCATATATATCGCCGCCGAGCACCTTGCTCGTCTTCGACTTCTTAAGTCCCTGCTGCTCTCGGTGGTTTCTCTCTCCTTTTTTTTTCTCTCTTCCCGAACGCGCGCGTGCCGCCTGTGCATGTGTGCGCGTGCGCACCGGTATATACCATAGGGATATTCTTTTATTTTTTTGCGGCCAGGGAAAAGTCTGTCGGTTGTTATAGAGGCGGGAAGTTCTTGAAATTTCGAGAAATCAGAGGATCCGCGCTTCTGTTGTATAAAAATATAGACACGTGTGTGTCGAGTGTTTTTCGAATCGGCTCTTATCAGATCGTCAGAGCGAATTTTTCAAAACAATCTTGAAAAAAATGTCGCGATGGACGATAATCGCACGCGTGAACTTTGATCGACGTGCCCGGACCTCCTGCCACATGACTTTTATTATACGTTGAGATTGTGCGCCAATATCGCAGAGAAAAAAAAAACATAACCGAAGGTTTTCTCCGCGAACCTAGCAGACGCACACGTATTATCATCACCTCGAGACTTATCTGCCTCAAGAGAAGAAAAATCCAATGTTTAAAACTTGCATCGCTGTACTGTAACGTATATGTATTTTTCAAGGACCCGTCAATCAAAACGAGCTTCTTCTTTGTCCCGTGAGTGATAATGACGGAAGAGCGATCGGTTTGAAAATTCCAGACGTGCGCACTCTCTTGAACCCCCGAGACGAATCGGTTCGCCGCCTGCGTTTTCCTCCTGTGCTCACGGGGTTATTTCGCTCTTTCTCGAATAAGGGCTAACGCAACGGCCGATGCGCAGGTGCGTATTTACCTCGCAGGAAGATTTTTTTTCCTTCCTTTTCAGAGAATCCCGACGTCGACGACGACGACGTTTGTGCAGCCCGAGATCGCGTATCGCTTTGACTTGGAGCCTCTTGACGAGATCGATGCTGGAATGCTTTTCTATGCAGTCCGTCAGGTATTGCATGCATGTAGTTTTGTTTATTCGAACGCTTGTATTTTTCGAGAGGGGGCGCGTGTTTTTGATAAACAGGGGGAGTTCAGCGTTGATTTTGTGAATCATGTGTGATTCTATCATAAGGAATGAATTTTTTTTTCGAGTCGGAATCACGATGTAACTGTATACGTAACTCGCTATCGGCGTGAGATCTTAATTGGACGAACTAGTTTATATCACGCGTCGCTGGGCTGGGCGTTGAAAAATTATCGCGTCTCGTTATCAAAATCTGTATAGAGTGTGTATAATTATAGTAGTGCACGTGATTCACGAATGACAGTCACGAAATTCGCAAACGCTATGGAGATAAGAAAGAGAAACCTTTGAAAAGCTACTTATACACCAGTATAATACCGAATAAACGTTTTACGACGAGTCAAATTATTATCCTCGCCCGCGTACTTGACTCCAACGTATACAGCCCCCGCCATAAATAGATCGTTAACCGCTCGGAGTTACGGCATTGTCCGCGCGAATGAAAATCTTAATGGCCTCGTCCCTCGACTGCCACGGACACCTCTCGCGTCGATTTACGACGGGGAAAGCTCATCAGTCGAAAGTGTCTTTGAAGAATAAAGCGTTTTTAAAAGGATTTTCCTCTCTCTCTCGAAAAAAAAAAAAAATCGATCGGTATACATGCACACCATTATACCGATCTCTCGCGCCCATCGTCTGTCGTATAGACGCGTCGTCTCCTCGAGCCAACGGAAAATTGAATAATGCATATAGGCAATCGGCTTTTACAGATCTGTCGATCGAGGTATAAGTGCTTGCCGGGGAAAAGTCGAGCGAGAGGATGAGGCGCCCGGCAAACGAGAGAAGAGAAAGAGAGAATCACCTGCGGTGCACCTGCTGCGCAGGGGGCTCCCCGTCTTGGTTCTCTCTCTCCGCATGAAAATTGTATCGTCTCTCTCTCTCTCTTTCTCTACCTACATGTGTGCAGAAAACGGCCGCCGCCGCCTCCTCGAAATTGCAGCGGCTGGCGCGTGCGGCTCCTCAGCTGCTGGTGCTGCTGCTGTTGTCTCTCGTTCGGCTTTTGAAAGAGAGAGAGAGAGAGAGGAGGAGGAGGAGGTGGGCCGGTTGAATTTCATGCAGGCAGCAGCAGCAGCAGCAGCCTCGGGAGGAATTCGCGCGAGTAATTAACGAGCGGGCG
This sequence comes from Pteromalus puparum, assembly GCA_012977825.3. NCBI lineage: Eukaryota > Metazoa > Arthropoda > Insecta > Hymenoptera > Pteromalidae > Pteromalus > Pteromalus puparum. The sequence continues at coordinate 57,681,469 of CM053168.1, forward strand.
CGTGCGCCTTTGCTCTTCGGGCTTGTTTTTTTTTAATATTCTTTTGCTTGTTTTTCTTTTCGATCCTGCGATGATGGAGGTTTTTTCGTTCGGGGGTATATAATGGAGCGTATTAATGATTGCTCCGGCGCGTGCTGCCGATTGTCGAGTTATATATGTTGCTTGCGCAATTTTAGAGGCGTCTGGTTCTTTCGTTTTCGGAAAAAAGAATTTTTAAATCCCCTCGCACAAATTTCTTGAGAAAAAACACACCCCTTCCCCCCGAAAAAAAAAAATCTGACTGGCGGCAACCTGACGCAACTGTAACAACCCTATACCGCCCATATATCATCGGCAGAGCGCAAAGCGTCGTCACCCCCTCAGAGCAAGAAAAGGAAAAAGCCTCGAGAACTTCAACGGAAAACTACCTGTGTGTCGAGGCGTGTACACTTGTTCGTATAGCATCTAGAGACGATCAGCGCCTCGGGGAGACACACCACCAACCGTCGTGCTCTCCGAAAAGTATAACGACGACGGTAGCAGCCGCGGTATAGTGTCTCATATACAGCGGGGAGTCGCCTCCTCAGAGACGGTTGGAGCGCGAAAATCGTCCTCCTGCTGCTGCTGCTGCTGCTGGCTCAAGTCGTAACCGATTGCTATACGGGCTCGCGTCTCTCCGTCTCTCGCTTGCTTCGCGCAACGGTCAACAGGTGTGTGCCGGCAGGTGCATCCCGCACACTTGCCGCACACTCTTCTCTCTCCCGCCACCGCACGTATAAGACGTTGCCTCGGTCTTTACACGCGCGTAACGACGCTATATCAGAGAAAAAAAAACGAGCTGAGGCCTTTTCTATTATACTAGAGAGAGAGAGAGAGAGAGAGAGAGAGAGAGAGGCGCACATGATATATAATGTGCGACGCATCCCGAGAGAGAACGAAGACGCGCGTCCGAGAATTAGTACGAGAGGCGGGGGAGAGACACATCGCGGAGGAAGGAAGTCAGATCACCTGCGCGTTCATTACGAAAGAGAGCCGATCGATCGTTCAGAGGAAGAGAGGCATCAGCGGCAGTGTAGGTATATACCTGCGCGCGCCGGCCGAGTGTAGAATCACTGGGAGGGAGGGATGTTTCGACCGTTTGCGCCTGATGACGACGGTGGTAGCGGCGGTGGCCGTTGGGAGAGCGTCAGGTGCGTCTTCCTGGACGGCAAGTGCAAAGAAGAGCACAAGTGCTTTCGATTTAATGACACGCGATGTTTTCGGGACTTGGAAAACGGCCGCAGATGCTCGTAAGCGAGAGCGGTCTTTTTCTTCTTTTTCTTCAGGGGGTGTGTTATGCTGCCGCCGTGTTGCTTACAGCATCTTGGGTTTTCCAAGAGAGGATAAGTTGTCGCGGTGTTCGTTGAATTTAGGATGGTAATGAGTCGCTTGCTTTCAGTTATACCGTAGCCGATGCGAGTTACTTTCTGGTGTGTACGCACCCTTTGAAATTAGCATATCTTAATCGATCACGACCGATCGTGCATTTATAACGCGCGATAACCGCCGATACACGTAATTCAAACTCGCCGAAAAAGCGAACAATTACAGTCGAGCGGCGAAAGTACGCTGCTGCAAAGGAGAAAAAAAAATCGGCGCAGCAGCCGGCCTGACTTCCGGCGAAGCAAAGTCGGTATATATAGATATAAAAACAAGGAACGAACTCGTGTGCGCTTGCGTTCTGAGCAACAACCGCGGGTGTTCGCCACCAAGATTTCCATCGCACCTTTTGCGCGCGCACGCGTGCCGAAGAAATCCGGTATACGAGAGCGCAACCGTCTGTCCAGTCCATCTGTTCGCTATACGTATACACTCCACGGACTCGTCCATCCGGACTCGAAGCTCGATCTCGCTCGCATATGCCAACGGCTGCTGCGTCTCTTTCGTGTGTTGTTGCGTGTGTGTATATATACGTTGTGCTGGTATATAACACGCTCTCCGTCTGTCGGCCGGCCCTTAATACTCACCTGCGCCTCCAATACGAGCTGAGAGGACGATCGCTATAATAACATTGACATTTCTCGATCGTCGTTGTATACGTCGTGGCGAGCGATATTATTGTGTTCTTTGAGACGCGCCGAAGAAGAGCATATGGAGTGTGATGAAGCCGATCGATGGAATTCTTTATAACGACGCGTACGTTTTGATCGTTTATTTGGATTTCTCGGAGATGGAATCGATCTCGCTGTGGCTGTTTCACTTAAAAGCGGACGTTTGCGTCTGTGTTTTTTTGATGGAAAGCGCGTTGGACACGGCGTAAGGTGGATCGGTTACGCCTCTCGACGCTCCTAAAACAGATGAAGATCTCCAGAGGAAACTCTTATAAAAATTGAAAAATCGCCGCACAATGAGCGGTAATCGCGGCGGCTGACCTTTTGTAAGTATCTTCGACGCGTGAAAGGAGAAGAAAAATGAAACCGCGAGGTCTGAGTTCACACGAGGAATGAAAAAAAAAAAAAATCAGCGTCACACTATAAAGTGAAAATTGCGTCTCGAGGGGGGCTGACTAACAAATAGCGTATAAAGTATTACGAGAACGCATACAAGTCTCTCACCGATTCACCAAACGAAAATCCCGAAGAGTCGCTCGTTTCCGCGCTCCGTGGCGCGTGAAATCAGCCGACGAGCTCATGCACACACATATATGCAGCCTTAGAGGCGCGCGATCGTTAGACCGGCAAACCTCGAGGTTCCGGCCCACGGTTTTCTCCTCGAGAGGAGCTCGTCGGTACACCGGAAGCGAGACATTCCACCGACACCTCACGTGCGTGTAACCCTATATGCTGGTATATGTATAGGTACTGTGACGCCAGTTTAACCCCTCGTGGGGAGGTGGGTCGATGCGCTTTTTTTTTCACGGTGGGACGTTTAATGGGGGCGCAATCGCCGCAGCCCCTTGTAAATTGCCCGCGTAAGGTGGATTTCCAATCTCGAGTGCAGGGGGTGCGTGATTTCGTTGCATTGATTTTTTTACGAAGTAAGTATAGTGTAAACAGGAAAAATAGTCTCATAATTGCTAACGTGCACTCTGCGCTATCTAACGAGTGTACACATTTGTATTTAATCTGAAACTTTGTTCGCTCGCGAGAGATAAACGATTTTTGCACTGATAAACGCGCTGATGCACACAATCGTAAATCGATTAGAAATTTTTCGAAACGTTTCCTCGATAGTAGCTGCGAAATAAACACTGCAACATTTGAGGAAAAAAAGAATCGCCCCTTAAAATTCAAGTAACACCATCAATGTATCGTGTGCAATGCAATCTACCCCAGCGATCTTTTTCGCGCTCGATAAAGATGCGGCCTCGCGATGGCTCATTTTCACGCGCTCGCCGCGCGAAAGGCGGAAGTGCTCAGCCTCGAGAGAAAGAGATTTTTCAAGCGGCTCTATTAATTCTATTACCCACACACGCACTTGTGTGTACACATACGGACAGACAGACAGACAGAGAAGAGGGAGGTGATATCGCACTCGAGAACGTATACCCATTTAGCGGCCGGAGGTCGAGGGTCGAGTGCTTTATTAATGAGGCTCTTTAGCACGAATTTTTCAAAAGTGCATTGTTGTATACGGTTGCGGGGATGTACGTGTGGAGAGGCGGTTAGTAACAGTGACGACGGAGATTGTACTTATGCGCGGAGTTTTCATGATTTTCATATATATATATATGAGTGAGTCCTTCGCTTTTTCTCGCCTTGGGACGAATTTTATGAGATACACTTGTACGATGCGAAGTTTCTTTATATATTATGTGGAGTAATTAATTGGGAGATTGTGGGACGTATCTTGTCGAGTGCGTTTTTTGAATTTGTTATTAAATTTAAATAGTTGATGCAAATTATTATGATTTAACATAGTTAGTTAATTATTATAAGAAGCTACATGTAGCCTCGATTGAGAATTAATTACTCGATTGTTTTACTCGCAGCTTGCAGTAGTTTATCGTCATTGCGTTAAAGTGTTATATAGACATCTCAATGGAACAACACCCCTTGTGAATAATAACACGCGTATAATCGACGTCAATAAAGCTGACACAGACATATTAATGCGTACAAGCCCAAAAATCGAAATTAAACCCCTCTCCACGCGCAAGATTAAAAAAAAAAAATAAATAAAAAATAACACCGATTCAAAATCACCAGGCGAAAGGGTTACGTAGTATATGTAATTTTTAGCCGAGGACTTTCTCAGAGCAAAAGTCTCCGGCGATAATACGCTTCTTTCGCGTGCAAATGCACTGCGTTAACATCTCTCCGTATTATATACATCCGAAGTCTTCTCCGTACCGATATCACCGTGTATTTACACACATACACACACGGATACAGCGACGCTATAGTGAGGCTGTCGACAGATTATTTTAAACTTTATCGCGGCTTATCTGAAAACAGCGCGTGGCCATATATAAGTTTTCTTATTTTCTCCAAGCTGTGTGCTGTATACGTGTACCGCCGGATTATAAGTATAAGTATAATTCGAACTGCTTCAATGTCACCGCTCGATTTTACTCGTAAGAGGCTCGAACTGCAAACTTTCTATCGTGCGAGGGCCTTATCGCTTTCGCAACACTGCAGCTTTTGTTAGCAGAGCTTTTCCTTTTTCCTATATTGTAACCAGAGTGCAGTGATTGGCGGAGTCTTCGCTCGCTGCCGATGTATATAGTACGCGAATTAATGAGATACGTTGATTTACGTTGGGACGATGAGCAGAGCGTTTTTTTTAGAGGATTGTTATGACATGATATCGATTTTTTTGCAGATGAAACTGCGCCGGTCTCAAGGAATTAAACGAAATCGTTGTGTGCGTTATGCAATTAAAAATATTTACGAGAATGACACTGCAATCATAAAGTTGTATAGACGTATGGTTCTAGAACGATCCGGTTAAGTATACGCTCAATTGTTGATAAACACAAACTATAACGCATAATTTATGCAACTAATTTTTGTCGGACGAACGGCGTGATACGACAGCCGTTTATCGCGCTGATGCAGAGTGGGCGATTTTGTAGGTTATAATAATGTAAAGATATCAATATTAAGAGAGTATAATAAATACAGTTCGTACTCACTTATTTGTACGTGCAACGATTACCTGCCAAAACGTGCAAAATATCTTTCCTCTATACAGTCTGTTACTTATTTTCACCAACACCTTTTTTCACCAAATCTCGTTTATACTTCATCTTCATCGCTACTCTGATGCTACTGCCCAAACAAGATTTCCGATGGTCACTGCACGACTTCCCCTCCTACATTACCAACCTGACATAATGACTAACGATCGACACGTCCAAACCGGAAGTGTAAAAAATTTCCTTCAGTTTTTACACGCGCATTTATCTTAATACGCCCCAATAAAATCCTAATTAGTTATCCTGCGCATTATTCTGAAAAAATAAGCGTTGAAAATTGCTTACTTACTTCGAAAACAAGAAAATCCGCTGAAAAAATCTGCTTGACGAGAGAGGCTTTTCCCGGAATTCGCGGAAACGACGGTTGGCCGCTCGCGGCGTCGCGATATTCGGCGGGCGCATCCATCAGCATCACTCGCTCGCTGGTGCACTTGACGCTCGGACCGCTGCTGAAGGATCGTCGAGGAATCTTTGCTGCTTCCGGTTCCGGCTTCATCGCTGGAGAGTGAATAGTCAAGTAAGACGACTAATAGCGAGAGTAATTATTTGCTTGTATTTGTGCGCGAGTCGCGGCCGTAAGTAATCGAAAAGTCGACTTCCCCCGGGGGAGGTTATGCGGTTTTCGCGATGACGCTATAATCGTCCGGCTCGGCTTAGAGCTCTTGTGTGTTTGTTCGAGAAAGAGAGAATAGCAGTGCTGTTTGTGTAAAGAAATAGTGAATAGTGTGGTGTTTTCAAAATGGCCTTTTTAGAGTGTGAAAAAAGTGTTTCAGTGGGTGATTAAGTGAGCTTTGTGTCTGTGAAGAAGAAAGTGCTAAAGTGAGAGCAAAAATGGCTTGTTCATGTAATTCTCTTGCTCATAATGTATCGCTACCTGATAGAAGACTCTGGCGCCTGACGCAGGTGCCCGTCTTTTCCTGTAGCCGCTTCCAGGAATCACGAGGATGCAACGCCGAACTAAACCGGCCCTAAGAGCGATTACATCATCGGGAAGTCCTTCAAATCACCTCCGGGATGCCTTTGCAGCTTCTAGCGACCCGGTGAGTTTTGCTTTTGTCTTATTATGACATGCATTTTGATGTTTTGCTTCTGCGTATATTATAAGCCCGATATTTAATTCTCATGCGCCTCTGCAACTCGGGCTGCGGCATTTCAAAGTAAGCGCCCATCTCCACTCGTTTCTAACGGATACTTACTAGTTTACCAAATATCGACAAAATGTCTAGCGATCGATACGTTCCCGACGATGCGTACCTAACCGTCAAAATTCAGAGGTTGCTGGTCGGTAACGCAGACCTCCACACATCTTACCACTCGAATTGCAACTTACCATCGCAGAGCATCCACGGTCGATAAGTCCCCGCTTTCGCTCCCACCAGGTGCCGCTGATGCTCATTTTTCCAAGCTCGAAACCCCATCGAAACCCGAGAAAAACATAACCTGCTGTTGTCAGTTCAGTGCTATCCTTCGAGATGTTTATTAAACTAAGTTGCTCGCTTTTTGTGCTTTGAGAATTTTTCCGATTTTTCGTCGCTCAACCAGCGGAATGGCTAACGATCGCGAAGTGCTTCGGGAAATCTGGGAGGGCAAAGTTCCCGTTTGTTTTCAACTGGACTCTGAAGAAGTTTATGAACTTCAAGCTCCTGATCCTTTTTACTTGATGGTACCAAGGCTAAGCTATTTTCCACTCTGCACTGATAAAGTAAGTGATTCATGACACGTGATTAATATCCTGCAGCGATAAGAAGTCAGATAATCAAATGTTTGTATGCGTTGACAGGTTCGAAAACACTTTCTGCGACATGTACAGCAAGACATACAAGATAAACAAGAAACCGAGATGTGGCTGGAGTTTAATGGCACACCCCTCAAGTGGCATCTTCCCATTGGGGTACTCATGGATCTTTATCACAACGATATCCAGCTACCTTGGAATATTGTGGTGCACTTTGACAAATTTCCCGAGGATACTTTGATGCATTGCCAAAATAAGTATGATCAACTATTATATTGCTAAATTGAAAATAAACATCCAACTCATCGAATTATCTCCTTCAGGGAAGTTGTGGAATCGCATTTTCTTTCTTGCATCAAGGAAGCAGATGTATTGAAACATCGTGGTCAAATCGTTTCGAATATGCAGAAGAAAGACCACAACCAATTGTGGTTAGGATTGCTAAATGATAAGTTTGATCAATTCTGGGCTGTGAATAGAAAATTAATGGAAACTGGCAGTGAAGAAGGTTTTAAGTACATACCTTTTAGATGCTATACAAGCGAGGATAAATATATACAAAAATTAGTCAAGCCAATTAATGAAGATGGACAGAGGAAAACGTTGAAACACTTGCTGACTGAAGTGTTTCCAGATACAGAACAAGGTTTTTATTACTCGATCATTTAATACAACAATCATTTTTTTCTCATCTAATATGAATCTGTAATTTTTGTTAGCTGTAGTGCGCACACATGGGATTCTTCCTCCACCTGATACACCTCTTCAGTGGCTCTCAGAACATCTCAGTTTTCCAGATAATTTCCTTCATCTGACGTTAGTAACGTCCTAACACCTATAGAAAACTCAAGATACTCCTGGTGGCTCTCAAAACTGAACTGAGAAAGAATCTCAGGATATATAAAAAAAATATTACCTTATTTTTTTACAATTGCAACTTTTTCTTTAAGTAATTGTACAATGCTTAAATGTTCTTAGAGTTTTATCTTTACAATTCAGAAGCTTCAGTTCTCTGTTCCTGTCTAATCGTATTTTGATATCCAGATAAAGAATCAATTATTATATCGAAAGTACTTCAGTTGTGTCCAACTCTGATAATAAAAAAGATTTAAATGTAAAGATGAAACATATTATCAATTTAATATAAATGAAATACTGAGTTTAGTTTTCCTCATACATGAAGATTCATGTATAAGATGTTAATAGAATTGGGCACAGCTACTGTCTTTTGAATAGTTTGTATTTTTTCCAAATAAATGGTAAGCCACATTTTTGGACAAAACCAGAGCACTGAAGTCTCTTGATGATGGGAACATCTTCAGATTGCTTGTACCAAATTCCAAACGAACAGTCTGAAAACAATCTGCATATTGTACAAAATATCTGATATTGTGAAATTGTAATTATAATTTAAAGTGAACCCGTGCATGTATATAAGTTTAGATTTACGCATAGTCAAAGAAATTGTAAAAGCTTGCGTGCGTCAAGCTACCAATGTAAATGTCGAGAAAAGTATTCTTTTATTTTTTACGTTCAGTGAATGTGATTATTGTCTGTTTCTTTTTTGTTTTTGTTATAAGTTTTATTCGTCGTAATAAAAAAACATTTGTTCGCTATAAAAACATCTCTCTGCAATGCTACATTATGTACACAAGAATAATTATATATATATATATTACATAGAAGTATTTAGATTCTAAGGATAAACCGTTTTCGTCAGCTTATTGTACAAATTTCGCTGGGTTTGCGATAGTTGCGGAAAACGCGCGACAAGAGCCTCGCGTTCTCGTCCTCATGAACCGTAACGCTCTTCATGGACCTGTGCACGAGAACGGGATCGTTGCCATTGCTACTGTACGCCATAGTTCTCCGATTGATGCCGAAACTCAGATACGTCGATGCCTCTCGTTCGCTTTCTCCTGTTCTTCGTTCTCGAAACAGCTGATGCTCCTTTGCACAAAAATTTGAATTGTTATGTGAAAATCAATTTATAATTACTTCAATAATGTTTTCTCACTTTGAAGATAACCAGCGAAGTGTCTCGATACCTCTGCCGGATCTCGTCGAGCGTCGGCGTGTTTTTAACGTCGGGCGACACATAATTAGCCGGCATCTATCCGAAAAGCTCTGCAAGCATGTACAAACAGTTATAAAAAAAAAAACTTTTCCCTCGAAAGCGTCGTCGTCGCAGTGCGTGTAAGCACACAGCAAGCAACTAAATCATGGGGTGAGGAGGAGCTTTCGTCGGTGGTGGGCTATCGGCGTGTGAGGAAGATTAACGTTGCGCATCTCCTAAGCGTGTTACACACATCCACACATACACACGCACATCTATACAGGGTACAGGTATATACTTATATGTGTATTCGCGCTCGCGCGCAGGGACAGAGAGAGAATGCGAGACGCTCGGATAAAAATACTCTCTTCTCTCTTTCGAGAGAGTCGGCCGTCGCGCGGCCTCTGCGCGATGCTCGAGGCGAATCGCGCTGTTGCTGCTGCATCTCGCCGTACACACACACACACACACACACACACACACACGATTGTGGTGTGTTTTTGCGCTTTTCGTCGTTAGCGAAAAAAATAATAGAGGCGCGAGCGACGTATATGCAAGATAAGAGAAGACAAGGACGGGAAGAATCGAGCGTCTTGAGAAATTTCTCGATGTAACGCGAACGCGAGCGAGAGTTGATTGATCGGTGAGAGGATATATTCGAGATCAGGTTCGATCATAACCGAGTTATAGCCGATTTTTTGCGCTCGCGCGCACACGCGACGATTTTGGTTTCAAGGGTGCGAGCTGCCGCTACCTTCGGTTTCGAAAGCTTTCTCGATTGCCTGATGTGAGACTGAGATCGCGCGTGTCTGCAGTGTGTGTGTGTGTGTCTGTGTTTACAAAATGGCACGCATTAAAGTGACCGATAAATCGGCGGCGAGAGAGTTATGCAATCCGGCGTATTATGTTGAAAGCGTATTTTTAAACAGTCGACGAGCGCGTTTATTAGTTTGATTCTTCGTATTGTATCGCGTAAACGAAAAGTTAAAATAATAATCGATCGAGTTTAATGCACTGGTATCGGTCGATATTCGAAAAATCCGATAAAGCTATGCCTCTCGTGTATTGCGATGCACTTAATCATCTGATTCTGGCAGTCTATCTTTCGGTAAAAGCTATACGTAGTCACGTAGTCATGTGCAATTAGTCACTTGCTAGCCAAGATACATATCGACTCGCGCGCTCGCGCGGACATTGCGTACATTTTTGTTACTCAATATTCGGTCATTCGTTCCTCACTCATCGCATCGCGCGAGTGTGCTCTCATTTTTTACGCTGTGCGCAAAAGAAAGAAAATGACACGCCTCGATTTCCTCTTTCGAGTAAAAATTCTTCGCTCGACTCTCTCGGAGAAAAAAAAAGTAGACTTAATCCATTATTATGCGCTCGACGTTACCTCCACGCCCAAAAAAGAAACCCATCCGCGCGTAAAGGCGCATTAGTGCACTCGATCGAGGAATCCGCAATCCACGCGAATCGAGGAGAAAAAAAACGTCCTCGCGCTCGTCGCGCGCGCGCGCGACAAATAATAGCCTCACCGCCGCGTGCTCTGATTCAGTGCGCTCGCAATACAAAAGAATCGGCAGCAACAGAAGACAGACCGCCGCCACCGCGTTTCGGTGTTTACTTGGCGCGAATGACATGTTTGCATTACGTGCGTCGCAATATCGTGTGATTTCTCGAAGCGAGTTTGTGTGCAGTGCAGCGATGGATGCTCGCGTCCGATAGTAATGTATATGGCATATACGTATATGTATAGGCGAGCACTATATAGTATATACCCGCCGTATGACAGTCGATTACAGAGTCGGCGGAGCTCCTTAGACGAGCGAGCGAGCGAGCGACACATTACACAGTCAAGGCGTTGCATTAAAGCCGCATTAGCATTTACTGTGTCGTGTGTGTGGATGTGTCCGCAACTGACTGCTGCCGCTGCTGACAATGAGTTGCGTGCTCGGAAAACTTAAACGCGAGCGAGCAGCAGTTGCTGCAGCCTTTCGCGATAACGGAAACAATGCGCGGACTCGAGAGTGTACGCGTACGTAAGAGAATTGGATGGCGGAGAGCAGCGAGAACGAGGAGGAGTGTATCTTTGATGCTCGAGGGGAGATTGATGCGTTGCGAAAGTTGCGGAGATGAGAGAGAGCTTTTGCTGTGCTGCGATTCTAATTGAAATGCTTTAGCAGCTGTGTGCAGTATATTGTATAGTATAAGTGCGAGGAAAATTGCGCGTATCTTTTTTTTTTTCCTAACTTTTAGGGAGATTGCGGAAAATACGCGCTGCTGATACCGATTATCTGTCGTTGACACCGCGCGCTCTCTCTCTCGCTATTTCGTTTCTGGAAAGTCGACGCAATTATTTTAATCGATTTAATTAACATTTTCTGCATAATACAATCACGCCGCGCTCTCTTTGGCTTCTTGGATATCGTTACTTTGTGTCGCGCCGAAATGAAAATTTCAGAGGAGACGTTCTTGATTTAACATTGATTCTATGTTCTTTTTTTTAACGCTTACGTATACGCAAGCCACACTTTTACGCACTCGCGAGATAAGCACGAGTTTGTGCAATGATTTTTCTCTCTCTCTCTCTTTCTCTCAGAGCAGCGAGTGAAAATTGCAAGCAATTTAACGCGCTGTAAAAAATGTGCGCGCAACGACGCAGACTGCTTGTAGCTGCGGAGATTGAAAAATTCGAAAAGTGAAAAGCGTGCTGCTTATATGTACGAATTCTTGTCTTACAACGTGCAATTAATAGCTCAGAATGAAACTCTTTAATAATTTATTCGCGTAATGAATTCCAAATCCAAACGTGCAATTATAATGTTCCGAAGGATATGTATATAGACGTAGTTGCTCGAAAATCAGATAAGAGTCTAGTTCGAATTATTTTAGATAAAGAGCTGTGGGGTTTTACACACTATATTTGTGAGGAAGAGGATTGAGGTCATTTTTGTAATAAGAACATGATTTTGTTTTGTTTTAAAATAATCTCTTATATTTCTTTCAAATTCAATATAAGTTTCTATTTTTCCGCACATATTCGTGTATATACGCGCGCATGTCTGAAATTTATGTACAATTATACATATACAAATACAATAATTATCAATACAATATATTTTCGTTTCTTGAGCGTAGAAAAAAGTACGACTTTTTTCTCAACCGATGTATACAACGCCGTTTTTCTCTTTCCCCATTTACACAATCGATAAAGACGCATCTACGTATAAACTAAAAAAAAAATTTTGCACTTTTCAACGTTTGACCATTCACACGCCAACGCACACGTTCTCAGCCACTTTCACTTGTCTCTTTCTCTCTTGAATCGCTTTTTTCGTCGATCAATATAATCACAATACGTTACGGATATGTTCTCGACGCATATCAATCTCGTAACGAGAAAATTTTGTCGCAAAAATTTCGTGTTTGTATACGTAATATAATAATATGCACTAATTAAATATATATATAATATACTCTCGAATTTTTTTTCAGGCACGAAAAAGTCTCGTGGTCGAATTATACAAATTTATTTAAAAAATTTCGCTTTATCACATTTTTAGTTAAATCGGAGGATCGTTCCGAAATATATCAGCAAAGACATTATGTATATTATATTATATTATATTGTTGTAAGGCACGATTGTGGTTCCTCTGTGTCTCGTACCCGAGCAAAAGCTCGCGCGGTATGTGTTTTGTAATAAAAATATCATATCTTTCCCGAATACAAATAGTACGTTTTTACCCATTTTAGTACAACGTTGTGTCTTTTTTTCCCAGGCGCTCGACGCTCGCTTATAAATATAATAACAAGTTTTCCTTCGATTCATATACTCTGATTGTTTCGTGATTCGCAAGACACCCGAAAAAACGATCTGCTTAACTCGCAAAGGCTGATGCGTAAAATATATACTATATGTAATATGTATGTATGAATGATTGCACGGAAAGGGGCGTTGGTCGGCCGGTTTTTCACGCCGAGCCTCCGCAGGTGTCCCCGTCACGCATACTCTTTTCCTTGCTTCTTTTTTTTTTGTCTGTGTGTGATTATGGCGTCGCTCTCTTTCTCTCTTAAACAAACTCGCAGTCGTCAATTAATCGAAAAGTTCGTCGATTGATACATACACACTCGACATATACAGTTATAGACTCTTGTGGGCAACGCTGCTGCAAAATATATAACTGATCGCCTGCGCTCCTACCCTCAGTCGTTCGGCGATGCTTATGCTTCGTTATTTGTTTAATATCCTTTAACTATAATGTATAATGTAATAATAATAATATATTTCTATGCGATAGTTATCTAAAACGTTATGGCATTATGTCATTTCATTATGGCTTACGACTATTAACCTTATGCACTTAGTTCACATCGTAAACGACGTTGCTGTATTACTATTATTAGCTTTCAAAGTATTGAATTTACTTTTAATTGTACATTGTCGCCTGGACCCGCCGAGAAGGCTGCGCGAGCAGGCTAAGGCACACGACCCTAATATAATTATTGTTGCATCTGTTTTCCGAGAATCACGAAAGTCGTTTAATCGTAGATTTTCCTGCTTCGATTGTTTTCTCTTTTTCTCCTTTTTTGGAAATGTCTCTTATACAGATCCTTTTTCGACGAAAAGAATACCGGGGCTGCGGATCGAGGCGCGTCGTTCGCGAATCCATCGTTAAAAAATATATAATTTACTCGAAAATACTTGTGGAACCTCTCCGTTGCGATCGATATTATGCTGAGAAATTCGCAAACGAATCTCGATCCGCAGCCCGTAAAAATACTGTTCAGAACGAGAAAAATCGCTTCTCTCACAAATCGCATGCTCGGACGCGTTATAAGGCACATGAGTTACACATCGTCATTACGACTCTTAATTGTTTTTCGATAAACGATTGATCGAGATCTCCGGCGCATATAATATTATTATTTGCACACTCGCATCTCAACAAAGCACCGATACGCATCAGACGCGCTCTTCCGTCGGAAGAAAAGGCACACGAGCGACTCGTATATAATATAACATATCGATCTGGTTAAATGCTTTTTTCCGTTGAAAAAGCACACCGTGGAGCGTCTTTTCCACGGGATTCTTTAACCGATCGATGAGGTACAAAAATATCTTTGCTGCTAAGCGGTCGAGAACTTTATTTACATATGTACAAATTACAAACGAATTATGCAAAAGAGAAAAAAAAATGATAACGATAATAGAAGAAGAGAGAAGAATATAATATACCGTCGATCCGCTTGTCAATGGAAGCGAACACCTCTCGCAGCGACGGACAAGCACCCACGCTTCGATATGTACACGTGTTGAGTGTGTGCGTGTCGCGTCGATTGGCCGTCGCCGCTCCTCTGTCTGTATGGCGGCCCTCCCCCAGCGGATCTCGCGTAATAAACGCGTAATTATCGTCGTCGGCGTACGCGCGCTGCACAGGACGACGCGACCTTCGCGCGACCTCGTGTCGCCGCCGTCGCTGCCGCCGAATTCTCGACTTTTCCAGCGAGATTATCATTATTATTCGAAAGAGTATATTTATATAACAACGCACGCACACGACTAGTCGATCGCCCTATCAATCTCTTTGCTACTTGTGTGTGTCTTCTGACCCCGTTCGCGGGTACATTATTCGATTAACCGATCAATCGTTGATTGCGATTCAATCAACGATGATAATTCGAAAGCGTATTCGTTTCAAACGCAAACAGCCGAGATAGATGGGGATTATCGTCGGAGGATGATCCCCAGCGTGAAAATAGCCGCGGAGAGGGTCAGAAGAGATATTCCTCAATAATACCGACTAGATCCCATTTGTCCGGCTCTGTTTCTCGGTGCGTCCCTCCGAGATAAGATCTCTCTTTCTCTCCCCGTGTTATTCTCCCCCGGTCTGCGCGCGCGCACGGGGCCTATACAAACAAGAGATAAAATCCGCCAATATACGATCTATTATACACAACAAGGCAAGTAGTTAGAAGCTGTATACATCCGACTACTACGAGTAGTGAACGCCGATGGTCGGATACCTGATGAAGGCACTTCTTTGCGGGTACTCCGGGTACTGGACCTGCTGCTGCTGCTGCTGCTGCTGCTGCTGCGGTGCTGGTGGTCGGAAACTTACCGGCAGCTTGAAGCTAAGCTCGAGCGCCAGGTCTGCTTGCGCCGTGGGCCTCTCGTTGAGGTTGGTCGCTTCCTGATTGTTGTTGTTGATGGTGGTGGTGGTGGCCGACGTCTCCTCGGCGTTGGGCTTGCTCACGGGGTTGTCCAGGTAGGGCTTGAACAGGATGGCGTCTTTCTTGCTGGGCTGCGCCGCTGGTGCAGGGGGCGTAGACACCGGCTCGTCCGCGGGCCTCTTGGGCTTGACCAGACAGAGCGGCGTCTCCTGGATTGGCTGTTCTTCCTCCTTGGGCTGCTGCTGCTGCTGCTGCTGCTGCTGCTTGTCCTCGGTGCAGAGCCTCTTGGGCGCGAGGTAGCAGCAGGGCTCGGTGCAGAGCGACCGTTTCAGCGACGGCGGCGTGCTCTCGGGCGAGTAGCAGTAGTAGGTCTGGCCGACTGGGGTTGACTCCTGGCAGCAGGACAACGAGCAGCCCGGGGCGCTGTAGGGTGGCGTCAGCGACGAGTCGACGGCGTACTCCTGGTACTGGTGCGGCGAGACCTGGTCGAGCTCGCTGGTCCTGAGGTCGACAGGCGACTCCGGGCCGTAGGGCGTCTGTGGGCTCTCCTGGAGTGGTCCCAGTCGCTGGCGGTTGTTGCTGCCGCAGAGCTCAATGACGCCGCGGAGCTCGTTCTCCTGGCCCAGCCACTTCTGCACCTGGCGCCGATTGATGCCGAACTTGCGGGCGGTGGCGCGCTGATTGCCGGCGACGATCGCGTCCCGATGGAAGGCGTCGAGCACGTCGAGCTTGAAGCGCAGGCTGAAGGATCGTCTGCGAGCGAGGTCGGCGGCGTTGGGGCCTCCAGATTGCTGGTCCATCTCGCTGTCGGACGACGAGCAGCCGGTGGACCTGTCGCTGTGCTGGGGGCTGGGCGGCAGGGCCTCCAGGTGGTGGTGGTGGTGGTGGTGCTGGTAGTCCAGGTGGTGCTGGTGACTAGGTAGCGGCGGGCTGACGCTGCTGCTGGCGCTGCGCTGGAAGTCGTGCTCCTCCTCATCCAGTCGCTCCCTCTTGAGCTGCTGCTTCTCGGGTTCGACGGCGGGTGTGAGGGACTCCCGGTGGGAGTCGGGGCTGGCGCGCTCGGTTTTGATCTCCGCGGGCGCAAGCAGCGACATGCGCGGGTAGCTCTCCTCCTCGAGCTTGGGGGACTCGACGGGGTAGCTGATCGTCGGCGGCTGGAAGTAGCGGTGGTGGTGCTGATGGTGGTGCTGATGGTGGTAGAGGCTCGGCTGGTAGAGCTCGAGCACGGAGTAATCGGCCGGCGGCTGGTAGTGCTGCTGAATCGGGAGGACTTTGTCTTTCAAGTCCGGATATCCGGTCGGCTGCGTGGCGGCTGCAGTAGCTGCAGCGCCGTGAAATCGGTAATTCGCTGCTGCCGCTGCTGTGGGCTGGTGCTGCGTAGCGAGCGCTTGCGCGCTCGAGGAAGGAGGCGGTGGTGGAGGGGGCGGCTGGTGCTGCTGCGCTGCGGCCGCGGCGGCGAGCTCGTCGCCGTGCAGTCTGGCGAGACTGAGGTTCAAGGCCGGCGATGCTGGAGCGCCATTATGATGATGCTGCTGCTGCGGTACTGTTGCTGCTGCTGATGGCACGGCCACGCCGCCGGGGCTGCACGAGTCGAGCAGCTCCTTTTGGGGCGAGCCGGCGGGAGTGGCGACATTCGAGGACGAGCCGCTGCTGCTACTGCTGCCGTCGGCGCTACAGCAGTTGCGCAGGTTCTCCTCGCACTGGAGCCACTTCTGGATCTGTCGCCGGTGGATGCCGTACTTACGTGCGGTGGCCCGCTGGTTGCCCCTGCAGTCGATGTCGCTGCGGTACGAGTCGAGCACTTTGAGCTTGAACGCCGGCGCGAAGATCCGCCGGCTGCCCATCACACCCACGCTCTTCCTCAGATTTCCTGCTGCAGATTGCTGCATGCTCGTCGATGGCGGCTGCTGCTGTTGCTGCTGCTGCTGCTTGCTGGCGGCGAGCATTTTGACGACGGTGCTCCCTTCGCCGAGCACTTCGCTCACGCCATGGGCCATAGCGGTGCGTTGGCACACGCGCGCGTGTTTGTGGCGCGGCACTGGTGGCGGCACGCGGGCGCGCGCTTTCTCTCTCTGTCTCTGTTTGCTTCGTTCGTTCACCGATATACGTTCAATGGAAATGTACACGCGCTTGCTTGCGGCCGTGCTTGCCCCTCTCGGCGGTAGCGTGCGTGCAATGCAATAAAACGACGTCCGCACTGGCACTCTCGCTGCTCTCTTTCTCTCTCGGAGAGAAGCCGCCGCTGCTGCTGCTGCTGCTGCTACAGTTGCACAACGATACTGAATACGAATACGAGAGCACTCACACTGTCGGCGGCGATCGAGTATACACGCGCGCAATGTGTCCGTGATTCGTCCGTGTCTCTCTGGTTCGGAGTGGCGCCTCTATCTGCTCTCACGCAACAAGACGAAGATGAAGGCACTGGCTATGAGTGGAGGCGAGGCGACGACGACGACGTAACATCTCTGGGGTATCGTGCGGTGCTGTGACTCTCAGACAGGCACACGAAAATACGAGTTGCTGCTGCTACTACTGCTCTGACTGGCTCACTGGCTGGGTGAGCGGCTGCACTACTGCAGCACTCTCTCACGTAGCGCACAACACACACCGGACGCAGACAGCAGTCTCGACTGACTGGCTCTGGCAATGCCTGCGCCGACTGCCTCGGTAGACTCACAGTCGGAGGCGCTCGCTCTGTCTCCGTCTCTCTGCGCGCCGGGCTGCCCCCACCACGCGCGCTCTCTCTCTCTCCTTTTCTGACGAGCAGCCGAGCACCGCTCCACCCCCCCTCCCTCCCTCCGCGCTCTCCTCGTCGCACCGCTCTCTGCGCCCCTCGGACCGTTTACCCTTCCAGGAACGAGCGAGAGAGACGGACTGACGAGGCGCTAGCACACGCACGTACACCACTATACGCTGAGCCGAGTTCTTTTGAGTGTGCGAGTGAGCGAGAGAGAGAGAGAGAGAGAGAGAGAGAGAGAGAGAGAGAGCGACGTGCCACTGCCACCAGTCGTTCTTCTTTCTTTACGCCACTGCCTTCTGCTGGCTTTCGGCCTCCGTAGGTACTTTTCCGTCTCGCTCGCTCGTATACGTATACGAAATACATGCACACGCGGGCGTAGGCGCCCTCCTTCCTCGCCTTTCACACCTCGGCACTAGCGTCCGTCGATCGTCCTCGACGTCGACGCTAAAAGGACGCCATTTTGTGGCCTCACTTCCGTTAATGACGATGCATACGTTGCACACGCAGATACACACATGCGCAGCCTTCGTCGACGATGCATGTGCAACAAATACACACACACATACACGCAGTGGACGGCGGATCCCGACGCGCCTCCGCGATCGCGCGCTCGAGCCGAAGAGCGAGATAGATAGAGAAAAGGAGTGGGAGAGAGAGTGTGCTGCAGAGAGCTGCGAGTCAGTCCCGGCGCCATGTTGTCTGCCCGATCGGTTGCCGCCGCCGCACCGCCGTCGACCAAGCCAGCCAGCTCGGAGCCAAGCGGATTTTTACGCGCCTGCCTCTCCCTCCGCGTTCCTGCGGCGTATATACCAACTTGCGCTCGCTTATATGCGTGTGTACGTGTATATACGCTCTTCCTCGTGCACTACTACTAACACCGTGTCGTCCACCACCCCCCCCCCTTTCGCGATGATAATGACGACGGCGACGATTTTTCTCTCGGAGCGTACAAAGATTCTCGATGATGCTCACTGAAAACTCGGTAAACAAGTGTGTAGGTATATCACGCGCGCGTTATTGGTATGCCAGCGAACACACATACACACACACATACACGCGGACGTTTCAGTCGCGACGATTCGTGCCTAGTTTCATAAAGAGGTCAGCTGTTATCTATCAATTTAGTCAAAACATGCGCGCGCGAGATTATTACGGCAGCCGCTGACTGATGCCGTCGCGCACACATGCTTGAGGAATAAGTATGCGCGTCTGTGTATACATACTTACACACGATATAGGCGGGAGTGTATCAATTAAAACGACTGCTTTATGTCGCGATACTTGTTTTTTCCTTCTGTACACATACGAACGCTTTCCGAGCGCGCACGATCGGTATGCGTGCTGGGGAAATGCGTGTGGTTGGATTTTTCTATCTCTTTCTCTCACTCACTCTCTCGATGGGTGTGTTGGCGAGTGATTTGACAGATTATTGAGATTTTATTGCTCGCGGACCGTTGGCTTTTGTGATTTATTCGCGGATGTGTCGTTGCACGCGCATGAGTGGATGTGCGGCAGTAAAGCTCTCCTCTCCTCCGCGTTTAGCAAAGCGGAGCTATAATTACGCCGAATAATAAAAGCCGTTGCTTTTACGTGGGTAATGCTGCTAATTATAGATGGCGGAGATACGCTCTTGCGAAATTGGGGGCTAACGACGACGACGACGACGACGATAATACGGTGCGGTATCGGTGCATTCGAAAAGATTGGTATTGCATTATTTTTTTGGAATGTTCCTCTCGGGCGGAAACGAATGCCCCTCCGAGAGTCGTCTTGTTGTTGTTGATTGTGTATTGTGTGGCAAAGCAAACAGAGGCGCCAGTGTTTTGGTGAAAACAGCGAAAAATAAAATTAATCCAAGAGCGGTTCATTGACGCAACGCGCGAGTATTCTCTCACCTCGAGCTACGTGATCTAACGCCTCTCGATCGAACGCAGAGAAAGAGAGAGAGAGAGAGAGAGAGAGAGAAAAAAGAATCCGTCCAAATAGTAGGGAACACATATCTGTGGAAATTCGCCGCTGATTTACGATGTTTACATAATACGCTGCCTACTAAAAAATCACGTTTATCGTATCGCTTTGAGCGCGCGTGAGAGCGCGAGAGAAAAAAAGAAGCGAATCATCGAAAATATAATAGCAACTTATCAAAATTGCCGGAGAGATAGCTCGACGAGTGTTTACATAATATGTCACGGCTGCGAGACAACAAAAAAGCGAAGAAGCCACCTGAAAATCCATGCGGCGAAAAATACTGCCACCACTGCTGTGCCGTATACGAGAGATTTTTCAAGGTCTCGGTGAAAACCAGATTTTCATTCAGCGCCGGCGTATCGTGTTACTCGAGAGTCATTTTGAAACGTAACCGCACACGCCGTGCGCTGGCGCGTGATTTAAAAGTTGGTATTTAAACGTACTTCGAAAATTTAATACTCCGAACTTCATGGAATTATCGAGAATGTATATACGGCTAACGCCATTAGTTAATAGGGTGGTTGCTTGCACAACAGATTGCATTGGGTGTTGCTCGCCGGCGTCGAAGGTTTTCTTCAAGGAATTTCACACTCTCGAGCATATGCTTGTATTTCAAGGGCCCCGCATCTCTCTCAGCGGGGCGCGCGCAGTGCTCTTCCTCGCAGTGGTCGGTTCATATGGGAAAAGCAGATCGTTATGATTTCGACCTGCGCCAAATGTTGGGTTATACTATCATAAAGTGTCATAAAAGGTCCTGTCTGGTGACACCTTTATCCCACTTTTTACAGAATGGTTCTATGAAGGTGGCAGATAATATAACGGCACGTGCGCATCTGCGGCGGCTGATTTTGTTTATAACATTCCGGACTGCCGAGAAATGCGTCAGCTTCGCAAGAGAGTAAGATAGAGAGGAGAAAAAAAGGAATCCTTTCGGCTTCTAAATATATCTCCTAATCCCGAATATCTGGCTTATATGCAAAGCCGGCAGATCGATCGGCGGCTACGATTCTCGCTGTCGAATGCCTCAAGAATGTTAACAGTCTGCAAAATTTCTCCTCTCTCGCTCGGGCGCGCGGAGATCTATACTGCCAAAAGAGTCGCCCCTCGGGAGAGAAATAAAAAGAAGAGGAAGAAGAAGAGGAGGTCGAGAGCGCTCGCTCGTGCGCGCGCGGCATTCTTCATAAACCACTCGGGCGCTCCGTAAAAAATGACTCTCCTCTCACTCTAGAAATTCCCGTCCGTAAAATCCGTGTGAGTTCGGTAGACTCGGCGGCGGCGGCGGACAGAGAAAGAGAGAGAGAGAGAAAGAGAGAGAGAAGAAGCGTAGCAAAAGAGAGCTAAGCAAGCATCGCTCGGACCAGCCTATCCGGCACCTAACGAAGCTCGCTTCTCGGAATTCCAACGAAAGTGATTTCCTGCCGCCGCCGCCGCCGCCGCTGCTTCCCTCGATCATCATCTCTCTCTCTCTCTCTCTTTCTCTCGTGCGTTGTACACTGGCCGCTGCGCAGAGAGTGTATGTTTTCGCGCGACTTTTGCTCGCTGGCGCGTGCAATAAAATCGGAGCGCCGCGTGCACCGCTCAAGCTCCGATGTGCGGATAATCGCTCTCCGGCCGAGCTATGCATGCACACACATATACACGTACCAGAGAGCGACGCCGCGCGTATATAACGCTCTTAAGCGGAATGAGATCATGTTGTTTTTGTGTGGCGTGAGCCGACAGTTTAATATGTTTAGCTGCGGTGGCGGCCGCCGAGAGAGCAGAGAGCTGTGCCGGCACCGCCTGCTGGCGCGCTGCGTTGCCAAGTCTCTCTTCTATCTCTTTCTTCCTCGCAGCTCTTCGCGCGCTCCTCTCCTCCGCGATATGCCCACGTACCGATGTATACATATACGTGCCTCCTCTCTCTCTCTCTCTCTATCTCTCTCTCGCTCTCGCTCTGTCCGTCGGAAAGTCGGAGCAATGACGCAAAGCGGCGCGATAGGAAGCTCGTAAATTTCCACCGAGTCGCATCCCTCTCTGTGTGAGCGCACGTACGATAATATAATACTCGCAGAGGCGCACACAATAATCGTCACGGATTTCGATTCGGCACGCGAGCTGAGGAGATCGAAAAATCCGAGCTCGCGTAGCGCCCGCGGATGTGGGCATATAATTCGAGCCGGCGCTGGCTCTCCTTGAGTCAGCGCTTAGGAATTCCGGCATTATCCGGCCTGAATCTCCTCTTCTCTTTCTCTCGCTCTTTCATTCCCAGATCTTTTCCTCGGTCCGGCTTTTATAAGCGCCACGTACGCGACGCCGCCGCAGCAAACACGCGCGAGGAGAGATAAAAGTTTTTCCTTGGAAGCGACGCGTTCGCGTGATAGATCGCCGATGATATTCAGCGCGGTACCGGCGGTACATCGAAACGGAGGTGGAGCAGCGAATGCTCCGTCTTTGTCTCTCGGCGGTCGGACGAGACGAGATGGCGACTTCGCCGGGGCCAGGTGCATCGGAGCGTGTATACCTGTATCTGCGCCGACGAGAGAGCAGTAGCGCACGCACGAGAGAAGAAAGAGCGAGCGAGACAGCGAGGCGTCGCCGGCAGACAAGTGTGCGTGCGCGTGTATACGTGTGAGGCTGCGAGTTCGAGTTCTCGTTTCTATCCTCGTCGCTCTTGCTGCTGCTCCGAAGCCCGCGAGCGCGTATAGAGAGTACACAGCCGGGCAGCGCAAAGCGCAGTCGGCGCGCCACGATGGCTGGCAGCGTCGGATTTGTCCTTGGGAGCCCGAGCGCGCGGCCAACCTCGTCCGTGTGTGTGCGTGTGTGCGCTGCTGCTGCAGTCGACTCCGAGAGCGAGCGAGAGAGAGAGAGAGCGAGATCGGCTCACCGCAGCGGCAGCGATTCATAATGCACACAACCGGCGCTGAGCGTGTGTGCGTACACACATCCGTATCGGCGAGGCCGGCTAGACTTGGCAACGCCGCTCTCGGTGTGTCTCTCCGCTGGCGTTACACACAGAGAGCACATCGTCGGTGCCCCTCCTTTGTCCGCTCGCGAGCTGAGCTCAGCAGCCTGCCGTGCTCTCGAGAGCCGGTCTTGCCAGACAGGGTGTCGCCAGCTCGCTCGGCCCTCGACTCGTTCGCTCGTGCGCTCGAGGGGGGGGGGGGGGCGAAAAAGGCAGCGCGCACACTATACACACACACGCGCGCGCAGGCGCGCTCCGCAATCGCGTCGCCGCTTTATGTAAGGTTCGCCGTCGCCGCTGCCGCCGGTGTCGAGGACCTACATTCGCCTACACACACATGCAGAGCCGCGCGGCGGCGGTTGGAGGGGGAGCGAGACCGAGCCGCGGAGAGTAGCCATGTTTGAAAACTCGCGTCCCGATGGAATGTGGCCTGCTGCGGGGGCTCGCGCGGATGTGTGAGTGCGTTGCACGGCCGCCTTCCCCCCTTATTGCCAAGGCAGGCGCGCTCACACACTAGCTTGGCGCCCCACATGCTCTCGTAACTTCGTAACCAGAGACGACGAGGCAGCAGCGCGGCGCAGCGCACGGCCTGGATGGCCCCCGCGCGCCACTACCGCGCCGCCAAGCGCGCAACGGAGCTGAGTCGAGCGAACGCGCCAGACTTCTCGGCGCCCAAATCGTGCTTTACGTCGAGCTCTGCTCTGCTGCTGCTGACTCTCTGTCTGCCGGGAACATTCAATGCTTTCTCTCTCTCTCTCTCTCTCTCTCTCTCTCTCTCTCTCTCTCTCTCTCTCTCTGTCTTTCCTGTTAGCGTACACACTCCTTCCTTTTTAGCTCGTTCTCTCTCTTTCTCTCTCGCATACTTACGCTACTCGCTTTTAAAACACACCACGCACCGCGACCAGCCTCTTATTGTGCACGTATCGAGAGATTCCGGCGTGCACTCCGCAGCTGCGCCGATTTTTTGCCCCTCTTGTCGCGCGAGCGCACCATGATTATTATTATTGCGCGCCCGGCGCGCGAAACGCACGCATGCGAGCTAGGAAAACAGAGCCGCCACCGCCGCGGGTCGTACACACGCTTATTATATGCACACGTACGTGCGGCGTGAGTCGACGCTGTTGCGCACTTTCGATTTCCGAGCGCCGGCTCTTTGACAGAGTATATAATACTCTATACAGTGTGCCTCGCAGTGTGCGGCGTGTATTGCAGCTCGTTTGGGGAAAATTTTAATCGATCGCCACGCGCGATTGCGTGTCGACTATAATACACTCCGCTTGGGAATGTTGGCTTTTACGATTCGAGCCTTGCCGCTTTGCAGCCGAGCAGCAGAGGATGGAACGGTTTGAGAGACTGACGAACCCTCATGCGGTGGAAATTTTATGTCCGGTGGTTAAGAGAGCTGCACTTTTTTAAATGGCCTGGTAATTGGATTTTTGAGAGCTTTGATGGACTCTCTCGGCGTCGCTCATTTTTTTCTCCCCACAAACCGCCGATGAATACTTTCGTTTATTGAACTGCGCTCGAGCCTTCGATCTTGAGGAATTTTTCGTTGTGCTGAGAGAGAGAGAAAGAAAACGCGATGCCTTTTTTCGGCAGCTCGTGTCCCGCGAAAAAGTGTCGTAAATTCTCGCGCGCGATATTGTGTGTGCTCCGAAAGAGAGAGAGAGAGAGAGAGAGAGAGAGATAGATTTAGAGAACAAAGTTCAAGATTCGAAATAAAATTCTCGGAAACGATGACGGCTGATTTATACAGCCGCCCGAGAGAAAAGTTATCTACGCCGAACAATAGATTTAAAAATACGCCGATCGGAGAGTTTTTTCGCCGAGAGATGATAAATGCTGAGGAAGCATATACTGCAGCGTTATATTGGATGCGATTGTCTTCATAGGCTAGATTGCTCATTTTTATTCGCCTGGCGCACGCAACTTCGTTTTCCTTCGAGATCAATGCTCAGACGTCAATGGCAATCGATCAATATTCCATCTATAGATTAGTTCTGAAGAAGTTCAATCGGGGACATGCGACGTCGAGCTGGCATTTTTTTTTCTCATAAATAAACAACGTACTCCGAAATTTATTTCTAAATTTCTTCGAAAGACGACGCTTCCCGAGAAGCGAGTAATAAACAACGGCTAAATATTCCACTGGCAATATACGTCCAATCGTGCAATATACAATACAAACGCGTTACCATTACCGCTGCATTATCTCGCGCGGAGTATGTTTAAACTATCATCGATTGTGTGTATATGGAGAAAAACACAAACTGTTGTTGTGCAGTGCATCGCAGCAGCCACTGAATGTAGAGCAAAAAATGTAAATTTTTCATCAGCGCTGCTGTACAGCAACGGCAGTCGGTTCGAAAATATTTCAAAGCTAGAATTCGAAACGAGCGTGCAACACGCTGCGAAAAACATTCGAAGAATGCACTTACCGCATCGACGAGCTTATAATGATTCATATTTTGATACGCGACGCGCGAGCGAACGATTTGCATATTATCGCAAGTATTTATTTGAATAGCAATAACAATAACGCGGTGTGTCCGAGGCGCGAGAGAAGCTTTCTAACCTTTTCCTCTCGGCAATTTTGCAAGAGCGACGCATTATGCAATTATGCGTTATGCAAATGTTTAAATAGGTGCCGAGATACAACAACAATTCGTTATACACGTATATACGAGCACGCACACAACCAACCGCTTTTTCGGTCGACTCTATCGCTTTTGCCACACAGATACGCATACACACACGATCGATTAATCGGTCGGCTTTTTTTCTGCACACGAGCCTCTCTAATAATCGCTCTGTCAAATATTATTCTTGCACTCTCACGTATAACAACAAGATAATCGAATATCGCTCGCTATATCTTGCTCAATTCACCGTGAAATTCTAAGCACGAGCTCTCTGTATAGTGTACACAGTGTGTGTATAATATAGTCCGGACGAAAAATTTTTACACGTTCAGCAATAATTCACGCGGCTCAGCGACGACAACGACGAAAACATTTTTCGGAATTTTCCTCCACCGCTCGCGGCGGCCCGCGCTTGGCATAGCTCCACCGCTGCCGCTGCCGAGCGCAGACATGCATTTCGCTACAGCAGTAGCAGCAGCAGCACAGCTGATTAATTCAGCTCACGCAAATGATTTAAAAGTAATGATCGCGCGAGCCGTGGCGTGGCTTGTAAAGCAACAATTTCAATGCATTAAAATCCAGCCTGGAGAAAAAGGAGTGTGGATAGATTATAGGAGAAGAAAAAAAGACTTCTGCGACAAGTTTTCCCCTATACGTATACGCTAGCGAGCGCGCGTTTACGTTCGTTTTTACCGGCTCTTTCTCGAGCTTTTTGCTCCTCGTAAAATTGTTGCACAGCACAGCATACGCTTTAATTGTAACGTAAACGCTCGCAATAATACGGTGTGCACACACACGATCGCCGTCGTCGTCGCTGCTGCTGCATGCTGCTGCGCGCGCGCAAGCGATACGCTTGTTTTTGTGCAGGCGGTGCACATGTGCAGCGCTGCATGCATACATATGTGATGCCAGTGCTCTCCCGTGTGTGAGTGTGTGTGTGTGTGTGTGTGTGTGTGTGCGAGTGAGACGAGGAGGAGGAGGAGGAGGTGGAGGCAGTGAACGAGCCTCGGACAGCATAATAATAAGAGTGACGAGAGCTGCGCGGCTGCGGCTCAACACACGTGCATTTTTACTCACACGTACAAGGATGCGGTGTGCGCATGTCTGTGTGCGTGTGTAAGCGAGCGGGTACCTTTTTATCTTATCGGCGCGACGACGAAGGCACATGGCCGCCGGAGCTTCGCTGCTGCTGCTGCTGCAGTTGGGTCTCCCCCGGCGTATAATCGGACGAGACGCAGCGCCGCCGCTGCTTCTGCCTCATATTTTCTCTCTCCTTCTCCTCCCGCAGAGAAAGACGGCGCTCTCGTATGTGTTATACGTATGCATGTGTGTGCGCTCGCGCGGCGCGTCGATTCCCTCCGATTCTCGGAGAACGCTCTTTTTCTCTCTCTCTCTCTCTCTCTCGCTCTCTCCCTCGTGCGCCTTCGGGGATTCAGGATGCGCTGCTGCTCTTTTTCCTCTTTCTCACGACGTGCCTTCTTTCCCCTCGTCGAAGCTGCTGCTGCTTCTTCTTCTTCTTGTTCTTGGCTTGCAGCGTCGAAGAACAACCAACGCGACGACGTATAATGCGCAGAGGACACGCCAGCAAGTCTCCCGCGATCGATTGCTAGCCGCTGCTGACGTCACGCTCGCTCACGCACCGCGATCGCGCTCACGCGATTTTCTTCTCTCTCTCTCTCTCTCTTTTACTACAGCCCTTTTACCGACCGAGACGATTCTATTGGCGCTGGATACATTCATACACATATTGTATGTGCGCGCGCGCGAGTGTGTGAGTGGCGACGACGGGTCTGCCTCGAACGCTACGCTGGAATGAATGTATATTGGGAAATTGCCGCGCGCTGCGCCGTCGAATTTTAACGACGCAGTCTGCGTGGCGACAGCAGCGGCTCTCGCGCACTATTTGCGCACGCCGGGGCTTTATAATTCTCTGCGAAAATTGGCCCGCGGCTTCTTTTTTTTGCTGCTGCCGCCGCTTTTACGGCCGAGGCCGAGTTTTTATTTTCCTTCACGGCGTGTATATACACTCGAAAGTTTTCGGTCGTTTGGCGAAAAATTTTTATACGACCGATGACTAATCGGCCCGTGCGCGCGCGATATTTATCCGCGCGCGCAGAATGAAATGAAAGTAAAGTTCGAGAGTAGCTCTCGAGCTCGCGCGCGCGAGGGGGACAAGTTTCAGAAAAGTTTTTATGTAGGTATACGTATAATATGCGTTCGAGCGCGAGATCTTGGGAGTTATATGGAAAACATGACGCGAATAACCAAACGGGTAAATTACAAGCTGTTCTAGAAGATTTTTTCCCGATCGCGAAAGATCGCGGTTTATTAAATGAAAGAGATCGATCACGCGCGCGGCTTTGACGCGCTTATCTCTCAGGCTTCGGGAATTAAGGCTCATTAAGCGGCGGCGCTTAGTTTGGTTTTGTTTTAATCGTGAAAAATCGATTGCGTGATTGGATTATCCTCTCTCTGGGTTACGAAAATCGAAAAGAACGCGGTTCCGCTAATGGATCGTATCAATTCTGGAGAAACGAAAATAGAAGAAAAAACTATATACTGTTTTATATTTTGCGTAAAGAGATAAGCTCGCTTGTGAATAATAACGTGATCACTGATCATCCTATAAAACTGTTCACAACTGCTAAACGCTCGCTTTTTTTATCTGCTATTTAATCGCCAATCAAATAAATTCTCTATAAAAGTTTTTTCATAAAAACGCGGATCTTCTTAAAAAAGCGCTTTGAGATAAGGCGGCACATCTCGCCGAGCAAGACGAAAATAAGCGTGACTGACTT
This sequence comes from Pteromalus puparum, assembly GCA_012977825.3. NCBI lineage: Eukaryota > Metazoa > Arthropoda > Insecta > Hymenoptera > Pteromalidae > Pteromalus > Pteromalus puparum. The sequence continues at coordinate 57,709,685 of CM053168.1, forward strand.
TCAAACGTGACAGAAAAATAATATCAGGATTATACAGCAGTTTTAGTACTAGTACGGCTATGCTTATAATCGTATGCAGTTTTCGAGTTTAGAAATTGAGACGTTCAATAGCGTTGATGTCGAGTTTATCAGCTCTTTGCTCGCAACAGATACGCTCTTTAGAATGGGTTATCAGAGGAAATTTTTCTGTTTTAGACTAAAATTATTTAACAGCTCATGTTCTCGCGGATTTCAGTTTGTAGCAGCCACGCGATAACCTCTGATAAAAATGATACTCTCGATACACGCTATTTTTCCGAATATAGAGTTTTTTCTCATTTTCTGCACGAGGTTGAATAATCGTAAATTTTTACCGTTTATTTCTACAGCCATCGTCACTCTTCCAAAGTATTAGTCACATTTAAAATGTTCTATCCGCACGTGCAGTAAATATTCCGTTATTATATTTGACAGACTCAAAATTATGAGAATTTTTATTCAAAACTATCGCATGTCTAATCTAAACCTTTATTTATTTATTTATTTCGATTTGTACGAACCCGAAAGTACCAAGATTTAGCAGAACAAGCATTTTGGACTGGCTCTCCGATTGCTTAAATTCTTTGTATCTCGGCCAGCGGAGATAGATGGCGAACAGGCGCTTTCCTATTTCCCCCATCATCGGTATCTGCGAGTCCAGTGCATAAAGCGGTATATGTTATACCTATACCAAAACTATGGCCATTTGTTGAACCTGCTTGGGCCGCTCATTATATAACCTGTGTTCATATTGAAATTAATGGTTCTTCGATGCATTACTTCAAATAATAGCTATCACTTTTCTGAGTTATTGTTTTTAGTCCTCCGAGACGTTAACAAAAATGCACTAAAAGAATACTCCCCGTGTTCTATGAATTTTAAACATGCCAATGCAAATGTTCCATAGTGTGTCCTTTTTCAATTATTGGATTTCTGCGTATAACAATACAGCCCTCTTAGCATGCGCATTCTAAAGTAGAATAACTACGAGCGACTCTGGTTCCTAGAAGCGAGGTCGAACTGCAGCGGGCATGGATCATGCAAAATAAATGACAAAAGTATAAATTTCTCTTTTGTTTAATTATTAAAACAGTTGTACGCATACATAAATAGGCTAAAATACACACACTTATTATATGTACGATATTCATGAATGCATGTATAATGTCGTTGTATACAAAGTACAATGAATTTTCCAAATTCTTGGCTGCGATATATACATTACGACAACTTTCGCTAATTTCATTCCACATATTATCAGTATATAAATTCATCATTTATAAAAAATCTTTTCCTCGGGTGGGCGTGAGAGTTGAATTTCGACGAAGAATTTCTTACACACTACCGTAGACAAGAAAGAAGTAGAGCTGTGAGCGAACGACGAACAAAAAAAAAATCATCATTATATGCGCGAAGCTACGTAAAACTGTCTGTATATCATATATGTATATTAAGATCCAGTCTGCGCGTCACGAAGCTCGTATACACGCCTATATGCTTGTATATATATATATATGTATGTATAAAAGTTACGATACAAAAAAAGATGAAGAATAATGAAGCAGAATAAGAACCGGGAGACGCAGAGAGATGTGTGTGTATATAAATGATGGAAGAGCATAGAGCGGCGAATCGTATAGAGTCATCGCTATAATTTTTGCTCCGTCGCGCGCGCGAAAGAACCTCGAAAAAATTTCTCAAACGAAATCTGACATCATTATAATATTTATGTGCACGTGTACGTGTGTGTAAATGTGCGCGCGACGAAGAACCGATTGTGTGTCTAACTGTCTAGAATGTGCGTGTGCGTGCGCGCATGCAAACATATATCCGTTCGTCCAATTCGAAATTCGTTAGAGAGCCGTCGCGTGCCGATTTCGAAATAGTTTTTATAAAAGCCGTTTTAAACTCGCGCACATATTTTATACAGCGACGGCGAGGCTCCATTCCGCTACGGAAAGAGTGAGAAGAAAAATTCCTTACAGCGCATTTACTGTCTCGCGAATATGTGTTATGTATATATTATAATGAATTCCTAGCTTAGTAAAATTGTCGCTCAACTAATGTCCTACCGTATGATAATATATAATGATACCTTAATAGCTACCTTACAAAAAAAAAAAAACACATGATTTATACGAATTTTCTGGATATGTTTTCTTTCCTTCATTTTCCATCAAGAGACGTTAGTCAAGCGTGAACCTTTAAATATAATATATATTTATATATGTACCGCTAGTCTTGATGCAGGTTACACGTGTACCGCCGATTTGCAACTTTAGCTTATAGACGTGTGCGCGTGTATACGTTGACGATACACGCGCACCGACGGGCTCGGACAATGCGCGGACGAAAAATAAAATAATATAATAAAACTCAATTCGATACACAATCATTTGCAAGAAAAGAAAAGACCGTGAAGAGACGATGCTTTGTTTTCCGTTTTTGGTGCCGCAGCGTCATCCGTCGCCCGTCGTATTAATCATTTTTTTTTTACTCGTTGGCTCCTGCGTGCGCGCATTTTTGCAACCCGATCAAAAGTAGCCACGAAGATAATGAAGACTTGTTAGGAAAAAATGCCTTATAACGAAGATAGAGTGAAAAAGTACAGTGGGCTCGAGTAAATATATGTATATGAGATAATGAGGCGGTTAATACAAACGAGGAAAAGTCTTTTTTCTTGTACACGAAGCGAATCGAACGCTCGGGTCCCAAGGCGCAGCTCGCGACGATCGTCGTATTAACTTTTCATGAAAATGCATAGAAGCTTGTCGTCCTTCATCGATCCCCCGATTAAAATCTATTTTCTCACCCACTTGATTCTTCTTCTTTTCTTATGCACGAAAAGAAGAAAAAAATTTTGCCTAATACTCGAATAAACGCACAAGGAATGAACGGAGGACGTGATCCTACGCAATTTCATGACTTTTTAGAGAGAAAATCGGTGCTGCCGGGGGGACCTGAGCGTAAAACGCACTGCTGCCGTTTATAGGTTTTGTTCTCTTTTTCCCACTACTCGTGTATGTAATAATTATTAAATGCAAGTCTAGCGCGAAGTGATTTGGCGCGTCATCACCTCCTCAAAGAAAATAATCATTTTCTGTTTTCCTTATCTTCTCGCCACTCCTCTCTCCCTTTCACCCCTGAATTTTCGTACTATCGTCGGACGAAAAGAGACGAGATTAAATTTCCGCTTTTCCCGTTCATTTTTTTGTTAAATTATTGCAGTCTCTTTCCATGCCGACGGCTCGTTAGGGTTGAGTAGTTCGCGTTCAAGGCATCATCTTCCGCGGCGTCAGCCACTTCTTCATGTAGTAGCAGAAGATCGTCGAGACGTAGATCAGGATGAGCAGGGCACACGTCACGCCCAGCGCCAGTACTGATGTCTTCGTCGGACATGGCTCGATGATGGTCACGGTTTTGTCTGAGGAAAAAGGAATGCAAAGTTTTAAAGATATGCGAGCGTTGTGCATTATACGCGTGAAAGGAAAAGTCAATAATCGACGAGTTGGTAGTGCGTACCGGCCTCGTTGAAGTCTATACTCGCGTCGCTCTTCAAGAACTGCGATTGTTTTTCGTCGCCAAAGTCAAGGACGAGGATTTCTTGAGATAAGGTCATGTCTTCCGCTTTTTCCTCCGTCGAGTTGTCGAGACTTCTTCTACGCCTCTTGCCCCAAGACTCGGACGAATCACGACCGTACTCGCAAACCGCCTGCGACAAAGAGTTTTTATTATTACTTGGATTGCCTTTGATTAAAGCTTCGTTTTCACTTTCGTAATGCATGATTCATCCAATTTTTTAATTCGATTTTAGAAATTGAAATGAAGGCAATTTTTCAATTGATCGACGTGATTAAGCGCAATAATTACCGGTTTACAAGGTCCGAGACAGTATTTAACGTTGCATTGGAAGATGACACCGTATGACTCAGTAAACCTAAAGGCCTCGTACGACGACTGCAGGGCGTTACCGTCGGGTGTAAAGCTCGGGAAGATCGAAGAGTCCACTGGACATCTGCAAGCAGCGAAATGGTGTTTATGATGTTATTACATTCTTATATTAAGACGAAACGTTTCATTCTTATTAATTTGAATCACACATACCCTTCGTCGTCGATGATCTGGAAGGTGCTCTTGGCGTCCTTCGCCATGGCTACACAGCTGCGAGCGAAGATTCCGTAAGGAGCTGGAAAAGAACGAGCACAAGATTAACGATTGCGTCACGCTGCCGATGGTTTTATCAGATGCTAGCGTCGATAGTTTTCTCTGGCGATGAAAATTTATCTCGAACGCGTAATTCGGGTGCTCTTCAAGAAGCGACCGATCCTTGAAAGAGTGCAACCTTGCTTATTGTGATTGTACCGTCACGTACCGATACAGTTTTATAATATTCAGCGGAGCGTGTTGTATTGTGGCGAGATAGCGAAAGAATTCGTAAACCACCGATATAATATAGGATTGAAAAAAGTATGACGAAAAAGCCGGTGCTCCTTTTTAGTTTTTTTTATCTTTTTTTCTCTAAATAACAAAAAGTAAAATTGTCCTTACTGTCTTCGGGGATTTCAATTCTGAAGGTGAGCTTGTCACCGATTCTGACGGTCTCGACCTCCTGTGCGCGGTTGTCGAGGATACGGATCTTCGGTGGTGGCGCCTCAGGTGCGCTGGTGATGCTGATCATGTCCGGATCGCGGATCGGCATCATACCGAAGGTAATGTTCTTCGAGGACATGTCGTAAGTACACTTGACCTTGTAGATCTTGTCGGCTTTGGTCATGACGACCGAGTGGTGCTGCAGCACCACCGTGTTCGAGTAGGTGCCAGTCTGAAAACCACCGTCACGCTGGAGATGAGAGAATATTGCGGACGGCTTTAGATTTACACTTTTCTCATTGACATGGTTTATCACGTTTTTTTAGTACATATTGGTTTTAGTTACGTATGATGCAGCTGCGAAGCTTTCGAATGCGCTGAGCGATTTTTGCTTTGCTTTTCGGTTGATTAATCAGGCGGGTTTTTTTAGAGGACATGCACACAGCGATATATAGCTTCAGGCTTTCTTTCATTGAGATTATTATATGCGATATAGATACGTGTAGCATTATGTATGAATGGCGTTACATGGCGTTAGATATGCATTACAGAGTATAGGACAAATTGCTTGTCGGTACTTACCACGCTCTGAGTGTTACAGTCCTGTCCGGTCATCGTGAGATCGAGTCGGAAGAATTTGCTATTGCTGACGTCTATGTTACACGTCTCCGAACGTCCGAGAGCATAGATTCTTCCGTTGAACGGCTTGTTCGTCTGCACCTGCACGGCGATCCTCGTGTCCTTACAATCGACGATAACTGAAGCAGCCACATGGCATTTTCCAACCGTTAGTCTCATAAATTATTAAAAAGCTCGCTCTCGATTGTTAAAGCTAAACAAGAAAACTTGTTCTCTTACCGTCGTAGCAGGTACCAGTCTTGTCGCAATTGATGTCGAAGCGCGAGTCGTTGGGATTGCTCGTGATGTTGATGTCGGGCTGCGTGTCGGTGATCTTGCCCTCTGCGACAGGGAAAAAAAGCTTCATTGTAGATCGATTTTTCAAAAATACTCTTCGTGGTTTTGCAATTATATATAGCCACAAAGCGGCGCGTAACCGCAAGGATCTGGCAAAAACTAGTTTCACTATCGCTGCCGGTATATTACAGAGACAAAGCCGGCTCTTTGTGCCGAGGATCCATAGGCTACACGATAAAAAGGCGTCATACGTTTAAAAATTGAAATTACTTAATCACGCTCTCGATAAAAAAGGAAAGAAAGACAAGAGTCAGTCCGACGACGGTGCGGCCGATAAGTCGGACTGAAAGAGAGAAAGGGAAAAAAAAGGTAAACAGAGCGTGCGCTTCGATAAAAGAAAAAAGTATAGAGATGAGAAAAAAAACAGTCGAACGAAAGAAGAGCACGAACGATAAGCCGTTCAGGAGTTTCCACGTCGTTGCGCAAGAGCCGCGTGCTTATATACGCGTGAGATCTATGCTCCGTATACACAGTTGACTTTACGAGAGCTAATCGGGCATTATTCAACGGCGATGAGATTGTTCTGCACTCTAATTGCTTCCGAAGAAGAAATTTAATCACCGCCGGCCAATTAAGATTAACTCGTCGGACGCGCCGTTGCTTCATAAGAAAATAATCTCCCGCTAACGGTACGACTGCATTTTACGAACGTAATAGCTATCGATATACGACACAGTATAGTTGTTGTAATATGTGAATTTAAGGTGAAGACGGAAAACAGAATGAAATTATTTTTGTAGATATATATGCGAAATCCAGCGAAAACTCACTCTCGCAGAAGTTTTCGTAATAGGTGCCGACGCGCTCGCCATTATCGATGAGGGGCCTCTCAGCGTTGAGGTAGGTCGAAGGTCCGTCGGGCAAGGTCCAATGATCCAGATGGAACAGGTGGCAGTTGTAAGCCTGTCCGATTGGCGGACCACGGTACAGGTAGGACCTGCAGAGGAACTCGTTCTCGATTTCGCAGGCTATGCGACAGGCAGGGTCGTTTTGCACCTGCAGCTCCTTGTCCGCGTAGTAATGCAAACCGGCGTATTGAGCCACTTTGTCGTCGGCAACACCGATGCGCGGCACTTGGAAGTAACGCTGGGCTTTGCAAGACTCCTTACCTGTTCGAGGTGTCAAAATGCAGAGAGAGAGAGAGAGATTAAAATAGAAGCTATTGCGGGGGTTTTATTAGAGGCTAGGAGGTGAGGGTGTTTATGCCTCGGGGGGAAGGTGGGAGAGAGTGAGAACTGATGCGGCTCGATGCGGCTTATGCATGCAGCGCAAAAGCAAGTGGAGCGAACGGAATGCTGCGTAAAAACTTATCTTTCATGGATGTATGCCGATCATTCAGGCGCTGTTAGATATACAGTTGGTCAATTTTCCCGGCAACTCGGGTGAATCCACGCGACGCGATACGACGTCTCTACCCAATGAACGATATAATCGCTCACGGAATATAGGAGCAGGCAGTACGCGGTGTATCGGCTAATTTTCTCTTGTTTACGCGCGTTGCTTACCTTTCAGGCAGAGATTCTCGAAGTAATCGACGCCCTGGGCGTCGACGAATTGCACGAACTGGCCCGTGGTTCTCCTGTCGGAATCGCTAAGATGGCACTGTAGAGTCACGTAATTGTACTCGACAGATCTGCAGGTGAAGCGGTGCTCGTTGAGGCACGCAGCCAAGCAAGCCTCCTTCGTCGACGTGTAGATAAGCGCGGCGTCGAGGCCGCGGATCATCTTGTTCGGCACTCGCTCGAAAGCCCATGGCCGTAAGCAGACGTTTTCTGAAAAATTACATTCTGGTTATTCCTCGTAATCCGACCAACGAGTCTCCTGTTACTCTTGGCTCTATCGAGAGCTATTTTCACAGACGACGAGAATAACAACGATAGCCGTGCAACATTGTCGTGCAATGATGAGTAATACCAGGTCTGGTATACTCGGCGCGTCTAAAATACCTCCCACTGGTAAACGCGTTTTATCGCCGCACCTATAGTGCACCCGCATCCTCGACCCTCCTCTAAATCCTCTCTCTCTCTCTCTCTGTCTCTCTTTCCCTTTTCTACCTGCAAACCCCAAAACTTTCATCCGCATACAAATTTTTCTCGCTCGAACCGAGGGAGAGCGAGAGAAACGCTTCACAACAGCTGTTCCACCTCGAAGCGCCGATAAATAGGGCTTTTGGCGCCAATGAAAGCGTGCGCGTTAATTATAACTCGATTTCTCGGAACACATCGTGCGCTCGTGCGACGGCCGAACAAGCGACAAATACAGTGCGCTCGAGAAAAGTCGGATAGGTCGCTAACGATCGCGCGTATACGTCGTCGCTCGCGCGCAAAGCGCCTATGTGTGTATGCAATTCTGGCCCCGATCGAGCGGCGATTCCGAGAAGAACCCCTGTAACCCCGCAACCTCGCGCGCGACCGCGATCGAACGCCTGCATGATTCAGGAACGAGCGGCGCCAGAGACTCGCGGCCGCGGCGGCGCCTTACTGGCTGCAGCTTTATGGGGCTACGACGCACTGTTACTCGGTTAATCTGCTTCCATCTGCTATGCCCTCGGCTCTTTCGAATTGGACACGGAGAGTGCGATTAGTGAGTCGATCCGTCCTTAAAAGCTTACGGGCTAACGGCGATCCAAAATTACTGTCGCCGATCGAGTGTACGAGTGGCATTGACGAGAGCGTTCTCTGTACCGTCAATGCAGAACGAGTCACCCACATTTGTATATCCCCCTTGCGAGATTCTCGGAATCCACTACCGCTATTCTTTCTTTGGCCTACTTGTGGGGGCGCGTATGTGTGTGTGTGGCGTCGCGTTGTGTGTAGAGCACATAATTTATATAAAGAAGCCACACATAGCGCTGCGGCGTGTTTATCTAATTTCGGAGTTGTCGCAACAGTATTTATAAAGCGAGCTATAGCGTCGTTCCCGGAATCGCCGATGCAATTTACGAGGAAAACTATCACACAGAGAGAGAGAGAGAGAGAGAGAGAGAGAGCGCATAGTGGTGTTACTGTATAATCAGGCCGAAGTATGCCGCCGAAGTACTATTTTTACAGCCGTCCTCTAAGTCGCGACTGAGCCAGTGAATAATTGGCTCTCGATGCGCACCTTGCGATATTATTGTCTCTGTGGCGCTAGGACGGATCATCGGAAATCCGCAAGCAGATCTCTTCTCGGAGCGAGTCGTTCCTAGGACTGTACCCCCTGACGAGTCTTAGGCTATTCAGGGTTAACAGTTAGGTCCCCCTTGGATTACGGAGACTAGCGAAAGAGAGAAAGGCGCATCTCTTTTCACCTCGAGAAGAAGAAGAAGAAGAAGAAGTCTCTCGGAGAAGAGCAGGTAAAAACTGGGCGCGCAATAATCCTTTTATGGAGGGTACATACAGTCGAGAGCGAAGGTGTGTGTCTCTCTCTCGCTCGTTCGGCGTGTGAATCAGATGTAACGCGCCGTTGCACCTGTACACACAGACGAAAATATTTTCCGAATTATCGGAGCGGATCTATTTTTCCCGGTAAACGCCTCGGCGCACGCTGCAGCCAGTAGAGAGTGCTTTCGTATTTGTGGGCTCGCTGTCTGAGTCGTTGTCGGCGGGCTCAATTTAAACAGGATGAGGCGCTCGTGATTCTCTCTTGTTTTTTCCTGTGTGTGCTTAGGCCCTATCGTTGGACGCGCTTGTTTTCACGCCTGATTTTGAAAATATTTGACTTCTCGCGATCCTACACGAGAGAGATTTTCACCATCGTATACGTGCGATCCGGTCGCGTGAAAAATATGAGCCCTAAATATCGGCATATCCGCGCAAACCTTTCTCATTCGTCGGCTTTTCCGACCCGGATCTCGAACCCCCGCGTGCACACGAATCAAAAGGCAAAGCCACCTCGGCGCGATTAACGTCAAAGGTATCCGGAGAGGGGGAGAAGGAGCGACGCTGCGTAGGAAGCGCTGCACGCGCGTCGAGGGCCAGCTCGATTCCCGGAATCCCTCTCCTCTATAGCCTCCGGTGTATATCGAGTGTCGTATAGTAGTAGAGGGTCTCGAGCGAAAAGTCTGAGAATAGGGATGGTGGCGCGGTAGACCCCCCGTGCTGCGAGAAAGCTCTCCTCCCCCAATGGGGTACCTGTGAGCGCGAAAAATCCGTAGGGGCGCTCTCTTCTCCTGTCCCTCTACTACCGCGCGCGCAGGTAGTAGGAGTGTCGACGTGGTGCTCGCACCAGCAGGCTTGTTAAAGCAATATTAGGGTCTCCTTTCAAGCACTCGATCTTTTCGACACCTCGGCTTGGCCGCACGGAGGGCACGGCTTGCCTATACTTATACCTGAGCGACCGAGCTGGTCTCGGGGGGTAGAGGCCCCTGTTTATGCGCCGTCTCCCTCTCTGTCTCTCTGTGTACTCGGAAGCTTCGGCTGCCAGCCCAAGGCTAAGATTTTCGCGCCAGCGGTACCAGCCGAGACCCTTTGTCTTTTGTCGCCTGTAAAACCGAACACGGAGCACCAGTGCTGCCGCCGCCGCTGCCGACACTCTCTCTCTCTCTCTCTCTCTCTCTCCCTCGTGCATATTCAGCCATTGAGAGGTAAGCGAGAGACGAAACGCCGCCGAGGCACCTCTCTCTCGTTTGCTCGAAGCTTACTACGCGCTTTATGGCACCCCTAGAGAGAGCTAAACGCCACGCTGGGACACACAGCATGACGAAGGCGGGGGAGGGACCGGTGCCCATTTGTACGCTCTTTTGTTGGGGTCATAAATTTTTTTGGCACTACGCTCTTTTCAGGAGAATTACACTGCGCGCGGCGGTGGTACGGAGCGGTGAGCGGAAAAGAGAGAGCTAAGCTGCACGGGGACCGATTGATCTCTCGTGAAATTCGAATTCGCGATGGTTTTGACGCCACGGCTACTTCTCTTCTCTTTGCAGCCTTTGGCGGTATGCGTATGCCTCCGGTACCAGCTGCTATTTCTATACGTATAGACACACGCGAAGAGCGGCTTAATTGAAAGTTACGTGCGCTGACTCGGCATTTCGATTGTATCTCGTTGGCTATGGAAGTCGATCGTCATCGCGCCTTTTCGCGCAGAATTTTATTTCGGAATTCTATTCTCCTCGACTCCTAGAGCGTTCCGCCCTTTTGCGCGCACCTAAATCACGCAACCGGCGTATCTGGCGATTTCCGCGTATACGCACTTCTAAATCAATCTCCCTCGCTTACGTTTACTGCTGCTGCACTGATCCCTCCGCTACGATAATAGAGAGCACTGCACCCCGTAGAAGAGAGTAGAGTCTAGGCATTTAATCAATGGAGTGATCCTCCCCTGCATCGCGATAATACAGCTCTCCATAAATACGCGCTGCGCGCCATAAACACCTCACCTGCGCAGCGGCTATACCTGTACCATAGCATACACTACACAAAGAAACCTATATTCTATACGCACCTGATCTTATCTGCAGCTTGGTCATGTAGTACATGTTGACAGCCCGCTGCGGCGTGGATGACGGGTTGGTCGCAGCGGTTTCATTCTGCAGCTGGCAGAGGGTGTCTTGCATCGGTGCCAGTGGATTAACCACGAAGCTGAAAGCCGCGGCTTGACACTCGGGTTCTTCTCGGCACCAGCCCTGACACTCGTATAGCGACAGGTTGCGCACGCTGTAGTACGTAGTGCCGCGGTAGTCGAAGTCCGTCAGCTTCTCGAACGCCGTCCGCGCTGAAACATGGCCTGTCGTAAATATATAACTCTCGGTTCTTGTTGTTGCTGCTGCTCGAGAGATGAGATAGGGTGTGGTCGGGGAAACGTCACGCACGGATAGCCACGATGGATATCTGTCGCTGATGCTGTGGCGAGGAATTTTGCACAGCGGTAAAAGCAAAACCGGACCGATTTAACATTCATGAAGCTAAAGCGAACTAGCGGTAATAGGGAAACTGATTCTTGGTACTTTTGGCCGCGCGCTCCTGAAAATAACAGACCGCGCGTGTTACCTATGTGCGAAAAATGAACTACGCGTTTATGTGTAAAGGAATAATTCGAAACTCGATTTTTCTTTTACAGGTTTTCAGTTATGTGTGCGGATGTGCGGTGTTGGACGACGGAAAAATCAAAGGTATTTCTTTTAGTTGCATTTACAATTTACATACAATACTATTTGTGGCTTTTATCGACGGTTGTCGATAACCATCAATAAACGTGGCGCAGTTACAGCATGAGCGACCAAACAAGGCAGTTTTAGCATTTGTGGCACACCACTATTATCTAGACTCGGGGCACATATTATTGCGAGGAAAATAGAAAAGTGCCTATGCGCCACTTATATTTTCACCTGCCACAGATACGAAAAGTTTAATCGGTGACGAGAGGGCCAGTCCAAAACTGCTTTGTTTTGGTAATTGATATCGCTCTAGCGCCACACGTACGCATGAACATTAAAATTAAGTTTAAAAATAAGCTTAAAGTTTTTATTCAAAAAGGTCGAGATTACCACGAAAATATCTTGTGTGCTGTTTTTGGTTTTTATCGGCGATTGATAGCCGATGAACGTCATTAAGCCGGCGTGACGGCGAGCGCGCATTCCTGTACCGGGTACACCGATAGAATACCGATCGGAAACAGGGTATACTGGGTATATGATATAAAGAAGGCGACTTACCAGGTCCAGCGAGGGTTCCGGTGATCAGGGCCAGAAGCAGGCATCCCGAGGCGACGGATCTGATCGTTCTTCGCGAGTCCATCTGCAAGAAGAAAAACAAAGGAGAAAATAAGTCCTCGGTTAATTGTACCTTATCCCTCCTAGTAGTAGTAGCCCTCCTTCACTGCACTACTGTCGCCAGAGGCTATACCCTTTTTTTTTATTTCGTTTACTTTCTGTTTTCGTTGCGCAGAACTGACTCCCCCCGTTCTCGGCGTGACCCCGACCGTAACCCTCCCTTTGTCTCTATCTCCATCTCGTGTTTTCTCGCGCGCGAACTAGACACCGGAATTTAAAAACAATTGTCTCGTTAGTCGTCGTCGAAAGGGCAGAAGGAGGAGGAGGAGGAGGAGGAGGAGGAGTGCAGCACAAGCAGAGTCTCGGGACGGAAGGCTAATCTTTATAAGCCCGAGCGGGCAAAACCTGTAGACGCTTCCTGCTATTCTTCTTTGCCCTCTGCTATTTCCTCCTTCGCGCGCACGCTGCACTGTTCCCCCTATTATACAGAGAGCTTCTCGCTCTCTCCGCCTATCGATTTCTTATATGCGCTACTCCCTGCTCGCTCGTTAAATCCGCGGCTGTAAAAACACTCTGCGGAAAGAATGATAAGATTATTATCCGCGCGCGCGCGTGCGCGAGGAATCCGAGTCTTTTTGGATCCCACTGGTATATTACAGTACAGTATACACGCCTCGCGTAACGACGATTTTCACACCGCGGTGACGCTGATGCAAGAAGATATCGTCGATCGCGCGCTGCACTATACACCGCGCGATCGTCTTTTGAAAACCGAGAGCGTTTTTTGCAATTCACTACAGCTCTCTTGGCTTCCTGGTGTGCTTCTTTCTTTTTCAAGAGCAAGGATAGCAATTAGCGCGAAATTGCGCGAGAGGTAGAGAAGCGAGCCCTCTCTTCCTCATTTTCCTCATTCGCGCTTTCCTCTCTCGCTCTTTTATTTGCCAGCAGTACGACGTGTGTATAGACAAGACGCTGGGCATCATCTTCTCGGAAGTAATACGTGCCTGCGGCAGGCTTCTTCGATCCTCTGCTTCTTTTTTCCCGTATCCGCGCACACAACTCAGCTTTTGTTTTTCACCTATGCCATATACACTGGCTATAATATCCTCCTCTTCTTCTTCAACCCGCATGTTTTTCCGAGCTCTCGCGTTGCATGCGATTATCCTCTGCTTCTCTTTCTCCTCGGCGCTCGTTTGCGCGCGCCGTAACAAATCAGGCTTAGGTGGACGGCAAAAATTAATAACGCCCCTAACGAGCCTTATCTCTTTCACTCTGTGGTGTGTGAGGAACGAATGTATACCGCGCGATTGCCGGAGATGATCATCCGGAACGAGAATTAGCTTCTTAGAACTGTGTGTGTATGTGTATACGTGTGTTCTGAGGTCGCTGCACTTGCTTCGGTGCGTATAAGTATGTGTAGCCAGCACCTCGTGTGTGCATACAGGGGAATTTCATGGCGAGCTGGATTCAATCGCCGGAGGATGAGGCATCAGCTCCGGTGTTTTATGCAATACTTGTCTGAGGGGATTATTTATTTTACGATTTTTCCGAGTGATTGAGGGATCGTTAATTCGCGATGCTTATTATTTTGTAAAACTACAGACGCTCGCTCATTAATGGCGATTACGGATTGCGCACGAGAGTCTATATCCACGCTCGCTCTTAATCTCGCGCGGGAAACTGGTTAAGCTTGCTCGCTTGTGCGTAGGTCATGTACAACAACGAACAATTTGCCTTGTTCGAGGGGAGAAAAATCGCGCGCGGCCATCTCGAAAATATTTAAAACCGGCAACCATTCCGACTCTTCCTCTCAAAGTGTATAATGTAACCGAGTGGTGAACATAAGACAAGAGCATAGTTATACATATACTACTACTCCGTGTGCTTTGCCGCGTTAGCATCAACTTCTCGTTAGGTCTTTTTTCCGACGCGTCGCAAGGCAAAGAAAAGCTTCTTCTCTCGCGCGCGAAACCAGTTTGCTCTCTGTTTATCTCGCGCGGTTTATCACCCGACTACTATACTCCCTCGCAGCAAGAGGGAGAGAGAAAGAGAGAGAACTCCCTTTATGTATGCAAGAGTAGAAGCCAGTTCTAAGGTTCTCCTCCTCTCGGTATCCGCGCACAGCTCCTGCGCAATGATCTCCTCTCTCTATACGTAGGTATACAAGATAACATCCGCGGGAGGACACGAGAGAGAGAGGGAGAGAGAGCGGCTTGTCTTGATTTTCGCCCCCCACGCGTCACGAGTCGCAGCTCCTCCTGTGAATGTCACGGTCACGAAACTCGCCGCTGCTGTGTGGCTACTGCTATTATCTCTCTTCGAGGAGAGAAAAGGGGGGAGTATGCGAATGAGAGACTCTCCTCTTCTCTTATACTGCATAAGCGAGTCGCGAGCTCTCTCTCTCTCTCTCTCGGTTATGTGAGCTCTGCCGTAACTGTTATCTCATCCCGCTTCTGCAGTCGTGGATGCGCTTTCCAGTTATCGATTGCACTCGTCGGTGCAGCTTCTGTTTTTGGAATTCTAGCCGCTGAGAGAGAGAGAGAGAGAGAGAGAGAGAGAGATAGGATACACGCGGATGCATATGTATCTTATGGGAATTCTCCTGACTCTCCGCGGTGAGTTCTGCAATCTTCCTGAATCCGCAATGGAAATGATTTTTCTCGAGAGAGAAAGAGATAAGATTCTGTTGTTGCATTATGGAATTCGCAAAGGGGCAAAAACCGCGAAGACGAACGGGCTACGCTTGAAATTAAAGCAACAGTTCGACGCGCCGCTCGTACATCACGCCGAGCGGCATGCAAAACGAACTCTCTTTCTCTCCGAAGAAAAGCTCCGCTGCTCGGAGAGATTTTACTAAATTCCCGGTAGACATTACAGAAATTGGTGCTGTCCAATTATTTGCTTTCCGCTCGGCGGAGCACTGCTCTCCTCTTCTTCTTCTTCTTCTTCTTCAGTCCACGCGCGAGCTTAGTATAGTTCCAAGTAACATTTCCTCAGCCTTTTTTTCCTTTTGAAAAACCCATGCAAATTACGAGACTTCTCGTCGGTACTAGTGCTTAATCTTTCTCTCTCTCTCTCTCTCTCTCTCTCTCTCTCTCTCTCTCTCTCCTTCTCTTCTTGTATATAAATATTTAATTCGCACCTCTCGCGCAGTTTGATCTATCACCCTGAGCATTACGAAAATTCTTTCCTCGCACCCGGTTAGATTGCAATTTCTAAGCACAAGCTTGTACATCATTCAGCGCTGGAATTAGCACGTGCGGAGAGACGCTTGATTTACGCTGTAGGCTCTCGAGAGGGAGAAATCGTCGCATTCTCTCTCCGTATACCCTAATAAACTCGGAAATCTTCTTGGCGAAGTACCGACTAGTACACTGGTATTGCACCTCGACTCTCGGGCAAATTACAAGCCGTAATCCTGGCTGCTAGGACAAAAAGCTAGATGGAAAATGATACACCACAGAGCGGCGGCGGAGGGAATTAGATTTCCTGGAGAAGAAGCTTCCGATTCGCTCGGGGCCCTTTGTCTATATCTAATTAGAGAAGAAGAAGAAGATAAGAAGAAGCTTTCGGTCTAAAGAGCCAATAAGAAGACGAAGAAGTGGGAGTATCAGAAGAAGATCAATCCGCTGTCTCTTTGTGCGCACGGAATGAATCGTGACGATGGACCCGTAGTGACTCGGTAATAATTCCTCGAGTAAGAGTGGCTCGTTCGATAATGGCAGGTTGCTGCCGGTGCAGCATAAACAAGAGTTCCCAGAGCAGCTATGCGGTTGATGCTACTCTTGCGCAGGGTCAACGGCAACACTCTCCTTCTCGATCGCCATCTATAGATAAAATTTACTCTCCCCCCCCCACCCGTTGCTGTCCTTCCTTGGCTATGATCGTGAACGAGATCGCGATCGTTCGTTTCTGCCGGATAGTATAGAAAGACTCTGTGTGTAAGGAGAGCACTGAAGAGTTGTTGCCGCTACCGCAACTATGCAGATTTATGTTTCTCTTAGCGGCTATGGGCGTGTGCTGTATAATACGCGCGATTCTTCGCAGCCCTTTTCTATCGCCTTTCTACCAGCTAGTTCTGGTTGTAAATCAGCGGCATTGATTTTCCGCTGCGTATACAACGCGATAAATACATTTCGAAGCCCTGGTGATACATCGTGAGAATAATCTCTGTATGTGTGTCTACTTCCTGTGTGCCGATGAGGAACACACCGAACACAGAGTGCGTGATTTGTTGTCGGTAAAGCGAAACCATTTAAATAGCCTATTACAAGGAGATGCGGCCGATGATATAAATCATAAATTTACATACGTCTGACCTTAATTGTGCTCTCGCGAGCGAGCAATACGTAACGGAGCGCACAATATTCGGGCTTATTATCATTATTTAGTCGCGCTGCTATATCTCGGCAACGGTACCGACTAATTCTTTCGCTCGTCCTCGGGTCATTACATATCCGCTCTCGCGCTTTTCCCCCGCGCGTATCTCGCGCGTAAATCAAATCGCGCGCGATTATCGTTACACGCGGAAAATTAATATCCCCCACCCCCGCATCGCGTGCGATAACGGACGCGGTAATTATTAATAAAGCATTGTAAACGAGATAATTATCTCTCCATGGGCTTGCGGTTATCGACGCTTAGCATCTTAATCGGCGGATTAGCCGCGCGCGAGAGCTCGTGAATGAGCCGCCGGGGGGATGCGATTATCATCCACTTGACCCTTTTTTCTCCCTCGCTAGCTTTCGCGCGACTGATGGAGACTCGCGGAATGCGGTTCCCATTATCGGGGGGAATATTTGAATATTTATGCGCCGCGTGTGTCTGTGTGTGTGAGAGAGAGAGAGAGAGAGAGAGAGAGAGAGAGACCAAGGGATGACCATAGATAGCCGCTCGCGCGCGATTACGATCTCTCTGCGTATTCGCGAAACGGAGACAGCGGGACAGACGCATCGCGGGGGGAAATTGACAAAGGTACGACGGACGGTAAAAATAATGAATACCGCCGCGGAATAATCTCTCTTCCTCTCTCTCGCGCGCTCGCGCTATTCGAGTATTCGTTTCGCGGAGAGGTCGCAGCTGCTATAGGAATGTGGGACTTGACTTGGAGCTCAAAGAGCTGATGCCAGATTTTTTTCGGAAACTCGCACGCGCGGAAAAACGCGGGAGTGTATCCTTTGTCGGCGAGGAAAAATGGGAATTGTGTGTGTGAGAGAGAGACCAGCTCACCCATTGTACACTTATATTATACGAAGGAGGGGAGAGATTATGCGCTGCTGCTGCTGTTGCAACACCTATACTCGGACGACGTGTATAATCTGCGTATTGCGCGTTCTTTCTTCACGCGGTATCTGTACGAGTGATCGGCAGAATTCCGCTGGAAACTGCGCTTCCTCGAAATAGAATATCTCTCTACCGTAAGAAAAAAGTCCGCTCGGCGGCGAGCGAGATTCACTAGAACAATATCGATACACATCAAAGCGTGAAATACGGCCAAGCGGAGGCCGCTTCCTTACGGATCCGTATAGCTGTAGCGAAGCGTTTACCGGCCTATAAAGCTCGCTTTTACGAGGGACAACCGTCAGATTCCTCGAGCAGTTAAGTAATCTCCAGGGCATCTCGCGTTCTACGGAGAGACAAAGCCGAGTAATTTTCAATAATATCGGTTCGCTCTCCGCCTTCTATAGGAATCCGTTATGCGTGTATCCTCCCTCATTCTCGCGGGATTGATACCCGCACCGAATTCGTTTTCGTCTCTCGATCTCTTACACAACATGCGGTGGTCATCCATAAGCAATAAGCCGCACGTATAGCTCATTCGGGGGGGAAATGAGTGCCGAGTGAGTCGGTGAATTTCGCGGAAACAATGGGACAGCAGCAGCGCGCGGGACGATATAATAACGGAATATACAAGAGGAGAGAGAGAGAGAGAGAGAGAGAGAGAGAGAGAGAGAGAGAGAGAGAGAGAGAGAGAGAGAGAGAGAGAGAGAGCGTCCTCCTCCTTCGCGGAGCAGCAGCAGCACACAGGGTTCAAGCTCAACCCCCCGGCGTGCCGCCGCCGCCGCGAACGGTATTCGATCACGGCGGTGAATCGTGATCGGGTCCGCTCGCGAATAACGACGAGCTGGCCGTATACCGCAAGAGATGGCCCGCCGCGATGAATCGTGGAAAATTGGGTATCAATCGTGAGTCTAGCCGCGGAGTCTTTCTGAAGATCCTCTTCTTCTTCTTCTCTCTCTTTCGAAGTGGGACGGGACGCCCCGCGGGATTCAACACACCGCGCGGAGAGAGAAAGACTGTGAGAAAGGATAGAAGGAAACAAGGGCAACCTAGAGCTGACCTTTCGGAGAGGAGATACCAAAGCAAGAGAGAGGTGAGAACGTATACGCGATGAGATGCAGGACTGATAAGCACGCTCTGTATATATAGCTTTCGCGAGTGTGTGATCCGCTTTGATTAATGCGACCGACGACGAGAGATTTTCGAAAGGCTATACACACGCGATTCTCGTGTAAAGCTGATACCGATAACTCGTAGCGCGCACGTTATGTTCCGAATTTCAATGCGGCTGTATATGCGCCCATCGATCGTTTATCAAAGGCTGCGGTGTGCGTTACGAAATTCTCTCATCCTCGGGCTAATGCACATTAATTAGCTGCGACTCGCGGCAGCAGGTGTAATGGCTTTCCCGTCATAATAGAGAAGCCATTGAACAGCGCAGAAGACAAACGATCCTCTGTGCTTTGTACGCCTCCGTATAGACGTATATACACACACGGACGTAATTAACAATTCAAAGAGCGAAATTTGTCCATTCCGTTATGTCGAACTCAGCTCTCTTCGAGTAAATAAATGATATATAAAGCCTTGCGCATGCATAATATCCCGCATTGCTCGTGTATAACGCAACCGATCCTGCGCGGGAGGCCGTCGAACGCGCGCAATCAATCCGAAGCTGACTTTTTCCCTATACAGAGACGCACGCGCGCGATATGCATCGACATCGGCTGTGCGATCGTTTACATAAAATACGACTCGATAAATCTCCGGGGTAATTAGACGGGGCCAAAGGAGCAGCGGCTGATAGCGCGTATATATGTATACTCCCCCGAGTCGATAGGTATACGCGAGCTTCCCTGCGGGGAGGAGCAACGAACTTACAGGATACACGCACTGCACGATACTGCTTATTTTTTCCTCTCGGAACGCGGGTGATTTAGATACGTTGTTGCGGCAGGTGCGTATATACGCGACGACTTCATTTTCCGCCTCGACTTTAATATCCTCGTATACGACTTCATCGAAAATACACAAGCTGAAATATGTACTGCAGGTTATTAACCCCGCTCGTTACCTAACGATCATCGTCGCGTCAATCACAGAGTCGATGAGCCTCTAATCCGTCACTATGATCGACGACTCGGCTGTAAGAGCGTGGAATATCCAATTTCACATACTACCTCCGCTCCTCCTCCTCCTCCTCCTCCTCATCCGGAAAAAGCGCATCTACCGCGCGCGCGAGCCCATAAAAGTATATACGTGTATATGTATACCTTCTCGGCTACAGCAACCTCTAAAAAAATGACAAGCTTCAGCTCTTTGCTCCTAAAGCTTTTTCCTCGTGTCCTACAGCGGCGGTGGCAGCAACGCGGATACAATAGCCGGGGCTGCTGCATAAAGAAACGCTCACGTTTTCGCCATTTTACCCGGAATCGCGCGTACATTGCAGCTACACAGCGGCGGCAGCAGCATCCTCCGCAGCTTTTTTCCCTTCCCGTGAACAGCTCTCGCTGTGTGTGTGTGTGTGTGTGTGTGTGTGTGTGTGTGTGTGTGTGTGTATGTTGCATACACGGGCGCAGTAATGGATCGGTCGTTCACGGCACGAGATTAGCCCGAGGCAGTGAGGCTCGTATAAAAGCCTGAGGCTCGTTTTGTGCTACGGCTATCCCCCTGCGATGTTCGACGATTTTTACCCTCCCGTCACTGTATATACTCCTCTCTAAGCGGATCCTCTCTACTACCATACGTTGCTCGATGCAAATGCGAGAGGATGTCGCGCGCGGGAGAGCTTCTCTCATATGTATATACGGAGACGACGTTCAAGGACGGACGCACAAGGGCTATGCCCACACGTCTTCTTCTTCGTGACACAGAGCTTTGAGAGAAACGCCGTATACGCATAGCGATTATAGGCGTATACAGCGAAGCGGGGGAATATAACACGAAAGTAAAGGCGTGAATAATAGTATATCTTGGTCTTACTCTCAAAAGAATAGCTCGAGCAATAAAATAGTCGCGAGTCGTGCTTTTGTCGGTGGGTGTATTATAAGACTCCACGGCTGCATCTCTCGGTGAACACAGCGAGCCACGGATCGTGTGTGTATGAATATACATAAGCGAGGGAGAAGAGCTGAGGTATCTCGTATACAAGAAGATGCGCGCTCGGCAGGTTGCATTTACATGAACGCCTCACTGCGTCCCCCCGAGGGCAGCAGGAGAAGAACTAGTACTCCTCTCTCCCTCTCTCTCTCTCTCTCTCTCTCACACACTCAGAGAGATAGAGATAGAGAGGTATTATAAGAAGTATGTACGCGTATGAATATACAGAGAGGAGCGACTGCGGCGCATAAATTCGTGGAGAGGATCTTAGTGAATCAGAGAGTATACGAGCTTTCGCGGCTCCTGGCTTAGAACGCTTTCGCTACTCTCATCCCGCCGACTTGCTCGTCTATTATGCGGGCTCTCAAGGCCGTCTTTTAATAGAAGCTCCTGTGCTAGGAAAAAGGGCTTCGCTATGCGTGACCATCTTTAATCATCCTACTTGTTGCGATTTATGCGAGCCGGCTATAAATCAGAGTCCGCATGCGTGCGCTTCGGGAATTACATACATGCAGCAACGTGTACGTATCGTTAATGGGGGATGAGTCCGGAGAAATGTGTTGTTGCTGCTGCGTTGTAGACTGCGTGGGAGCCTATGCCGATGCTTATACAGTATTAGAATGACATATGCACTCGTGCGGTGTGGTATCGGTAATGTGGGTCATCGGGTGCGTTATTCGGGAGTGACGTGTGCGCAGGTGTTCGAGGAAGTCATTTTCTCAGTGGTATAAAAAAAGCTGTTATGCTAATATGAAGTAATTGAATCATAAAGTTGAAAAAAAGGCTAGTCTCTTGCAAATTCGCGGTATATTATACTAAATTATGGAGATGCCTGTCGGTGTTTTACATAAATAATGCACGCGCGCGCTTGCGCGCCTATCACGGCCAGCGAGCGTAAAGTTTATTCTACTTACTTCCATCGCTTATTCATTTGCAATTCAATAATTAACGCCTTCGAGGTGCTACTGATTCCAAATCAAGACTCTCCTCGAATAGCTTTATTAAGTTTCTTCGCTGCGTTTTTATGTACTCGCGCCTCCTTTCGCTGTATATCGCGATGGAAAATCCGACGTTTACAAGTTTTTGAGGAGACGCGCATCGCGAAACTAGAAACTACATCAGCATCCAATTATATACAATCCCGGAAGGATTCCTCATTAGAAAATTAAAAAATCAGCGATTTAATCCATGAATTCAAAGCCTGCACAACAAAGAAGCTTCTCTTGCTCCACCGCAACAAATAGCCCCCATTATCCCTACAACACACAGCGAATCGTATTACGCCTCCTCCGCGACACTATTAGTCGTCCTTCTCTCTGTGATCGTCTCCTGGGAGCCTGTCTCGCGGCCACACGGCTATGCACGCTCTGTAATCATCCCACAGGCGCTCGATCCTTCTCTATACCCCGCGACGTTTTGTCGCGCACTGCTGCCGCCGCTGCAGGCTTTTGTCATTTCTACCTGAGAGATATTACACAGGAAGAGTATAGGCGCGCGAGCGATTAATGAAGATTTGCTGACTGATGGTTTTGCGGCTTATGGCGAATCTTTGTTGCGGAATAATACACGCTTGATCGACGTTGATGAAATTTCCATGGTAATCGAAAATCGTCCCGACGACGAGGATGGATTTTTATGTATTGACCGATGGCTGATTAAACAAGTCGAGAGGCTCTCCTGTTATGTACGAGTATATGCGCATTATTCATGAGGTAATTATACAGCGTAATCACAAGCTACCTCTTTTAGAGCTCGTATTTTGCCAATTTTAGAGCAAATAAATTCATCAGGTGCTCTGCGCATAGTGACGCGCGAAAAGTCAAAGGGATCTGTGCAGCCGATACTTTTTCAAAGGCGTAATTAGACCCCCATTTCAAGGTAATCTCTCGCAAGTGAATATATGTACGTAAAAGCAACAAGTCGTTCCTTCGGTACAAAGCAACGCGGAAAATAGACACGGCTGAGATGAGAGAAGGAGAAAGAGGTGGTGGTGGACGTCGGCGACGCGATTAATGAAGATCCCGGCGCTATCAGGCGGCCGCGATCGTAACGCCGCCACGACGTGCATATTTCTCTCTCTCCCTCTGCTTATTCTATAATTAAACCCGCGCGTCGGGATTCCTCGCTTTTTTGCCCCTGACGTCGCCACCGCTACTTCCTCCGGATAATCTAATTGCGAAAAATTCGCTGCTGATGCTGCTGCTGTGGTGTGTTACTTATACATATACAGTGGAAAAGTTATTATATATGAAACGCATGAGCGCCTCGGCGGTTATACTCGATGCTTAAGCGCGTGATTACCCACATGACGAAGTGAGCGAGATCTGGTGTACGTATAGGAGTGGGATGAGTATCTAGTCGGTACAGTTACGGATTTTTCGCGGGATAGGAAGCTGCGGGATCTTGGAAAAAGAGAGCAGCGATGCGTACCTACGTTTAAGTAGTATAGTTTTCGTTTTTGCACATCGCGGGCTCTAATCGCGAGCTTGGACTTTTTCCGCGCGCATTAGTACCGTTTTTCAAACTGGTTGTACTGATACATCGCCGACGACGTGTTGGTGGATATTAAAAGTCGATGGATGCGTTTAGAATTACCATGTGGTTGTACAGTTACGAGACTTATTCGCGCGCATTTTACAGACAAGCCGCTGGGAGAGTCGTTTATACGCGTCGCTCTTTCTCACTCTTGAAATTGATGGCAGGCGCTCTCAGCTAATCAACGATGAAATATTTTGATAAACAGCTCGCTGATAAATTGAATTAATAAATACTCGAGTTTCGCCTTATACGACAACATCCTATACCCCCGATAATTACGGATGTAAACGACATCTCTCCAGGCCTAATTTCCCGGCACTTACGCAGCCGCCGTTGCCGCGGTGCAATCAACATACCAGCTCACCGCTGCTGCATTCAAATGCTAATCTCCTCGGCGCAATCTACTTTTCACTCGTGTGTATGCATGTACATCGCAGAAGCAGCAACAGCGGCTACCTGTCGTTGACACATCCAGACCGTTTTCTCAGATAAGCACCGCTCTTTCTCTCGCAGTTCCAATATCTCTCCTCAATTATCGGCGATTACTCGACAGATACGATCGTTTTCGTCGTCTGCGCTGCGCTGCGAGGATTCCTTATATTCATCCTTCCTTCACGAGCACACGTGAAACAAACGCGTCCTTGTCACGCAGCAGCTACGCGTAATAAGCCCCCTCTAGCCTCCCTCTCTCTCTCTCTCTCTCTCTCTCTCTCTCGTATATAGTCTATTGAATTTACGGTTACCCGTCGAAAGAAGCTCGCTTCCTCTCTCGCAAAAATGCTATACGCTCTCTTGAGAGCAAGAAGCCGCATGAAATAGACTGACAGGCGTATTTATCGGCTACAACGCTCTGCGCGAGCGCTCAGGTATTTGGGGACGGGTAAAAAAGCTCCTCGGGATATCTCGTCGTCATCATCATCATCCCTTTCTCGAGTCTCCTTGCTGTGTTAACCGCGTCGTTATTCACTTTTAGTTGAGAAAGACTTCGCGCTGGATTTTCACGCGTCGTTGCTGTGACGAATGTCGAAATTTCGAGTGCGAGTCTGATGAGGTGTTTTGTGCGCTTTGCGCGCGAGAAAGAGTCAGGATATCGCTCTACACTCGTTATATTCCCTCGCGTAATTGGACGCGACCGTCTCTGTGGAATCGGTTTATTATACATTGGATATCTTTAAACGCTCGATCGAATCGTCGTAATCGTTCTCCTGTGCGCTAGTAGGTCGTTTAGAGAGAATATCATTATACCTCTCTCGCGTGTGCGGACGACGCAATTAAAATCGCATCAGTAGTATATAGAGTGCAGGTTTGTGAAAGACTAAAAAAAAAACGAGCGCGCGCAGCAGTCAAAAGTTTGAGATAATTCTGTGAGAACCGTCGCTGCGTTTCCTGCCACCTACTCTCCAAAAAAACGCAGTCTTCCGAAACGAGGCGCAAGAAACAACCAGGTGCGGCTACTGCCTCTCGGCGGCGGCAGCAGCGAAACTATTCTTTGGCCTGTAACGGTATCCATATCCTTGCCGAGCAAAGCAGCAGCAGAAGCAGCGACAACAAGCTCTCGTGCAGCTCGAAAACTGCTGGCGCGTGCGCGCCCGAAAGAAGAAGAGAAGAAGCGGTGATTAATTGTTTTGTGAACACCTATAGCGGTGAATCGGACGCAATCACCGTTACACTTCGTATATTAGGGTATCACAGATTTTTACTCCTCCGCCAAGTTAATGACGATAATCAGCCTTAGGTTATTAAGTGGAGGTCGCGCGCAGAGTATGTATCCAAGGGAAAAAGTTTAAGGGCAAAGAATGATTTCACTGCGGCAGCCGGACGTTCCTTCTACGCCTATATACCCCTTTCCCATCGATCATCATCCTCGACATGTACGCTGCTTCTTTTTTCGAGAGTATAGCAACCGCTTTTTTCGCCGCACAGCGAAGTCACGGACGAAAAGCGCGAGACACACCTCGCGAAGAGGGAGAGAGAGAGAGAGATGATAGATGGATCTTGAGTGCGCAGACGTTCTTCTTCTTCGCCATTACCTTTCCTGAGAGATAAGACATACGCTCGCTCGTTTGTTATGAAATGTTTACGGGCTATTGTTTTATTCGCAGCCGCGAGTCCACAGTACAGTTATCGCGTTGCTCTCGAGTGATGAAGCGTGTTGTACACACACACGTACACGTGCTATGCAAATCGCGCATATGGAGAGAGAGAGAGGGAGATCAGCAAACAATTCCATCTCTCCCTATACTGCTGCTCGACTGCAGTAATCGCTCGTCACGCATTGACGTGCCCTTGACAAACAGCGTACGTGCCTTGGTCTCTCGCACCACTTAATTAAAACTAACGAGAGAGCTGCGAATAATCCGAACAAGAGTCTTCTCTGCGCGCATCGCGAGGAATCCAAAAGCAAAGGAGCCGAAAGCAAGTATGCTGTACATATACACACGTATCTATATACAAGAGCTCGTTACAGGACGACTGCCTGCACGTATTAAGGCAAAAGGAGTGCTCGTGTATATAGCTATATATACGTGCACATTGCAGCAGCGGTCAGCTCGCGCTCGCGTTACATGTAAACCGGGAGCCCGCCGCCGCCGCCGCCGCAAATAGGTCACGAAAACGTGCAGCGCTCGCAGAATGTCAATTAAAGCGGCTCTCGTGGGTCCCGTGGAAATAAGACGGCAGTGGCTGATTTGCGTATGGAAAAACAACGGCAACGTGTGGTATATAGCAGTAGCTCATATTTATGCCTTCGCTTTATTATTCACGATCGCTGCTGTTGAGAGCCGAAGGGATTGTTCTCGTGTATGTACCTTTGGCATTGCCAAGGTTAAGAGAGAAAGAGAGAGATGTTCTATGATGGGTGGTCCTGACTACTGATGAGTGCAGTGGGAATTCCTGTTCTCTCTCTCTAATGGTATATGCGCGATTTTTGACAAAAAATACATCTGCGTTTAACTGCTGGTGTAAAGTTTTGTAAAGCGGAGAGAGACTAATATGCGAGATTAAACGCTGGAAATTCGTTCGCCGTGTGCACAAGTGATCGTGTTTCAATTTTAGTGCTCGTTGTACGCGAGTATCCAGTTACGCTATACGTCGCGTTTTTCGTTACCAAGTGAAACGTGTACAGCGCCGGGCCTGTTATGACTCCATTACGGAACAGTTATCGGAGAGTGCCGTTCGATTCGCTGCATTATGCATAGAACAATAAAATGCCGCTTAATTTTACCAGTGGCGGTATGCGTTATCTCGCTTCTATACGCTCGAGAGCGAGTGAAAAAAAATCGCATTCACACGCAGGCTCGGCTCTCATTAAAAATGTATTAGATGACTCTGAGAAATTCCGGCAATTAAATCATAACCGTCATACTCGACCTCCCGAAAGAATCATCGCCGTCCTTTATCGCTTTATCTCTGGCTCTCTTATAGAGCGAGAGCTGCACAAAAGATCAACTCGCTTGCGCATTATGCCATTGTTCCTTTCGGCGCCTCTTTCTTATCTCTCTTTCTCTCCGCGAGACGTGGGATGATTATTACACCGCTGCGCGCGACCGACTGTTTAATCAGGCCCTATTATGCTATACGACAGCCGTTTAATTGAGACGCTCGAATATTCGTGACACAGCGGATCGTAGCACAAAGAGCGCAGTATGCACTCGACCTTCCGCGGGGCCCTACTTGTGTCTCTTACTCCATAGAAACTCCGCTGTCTGATCTGGTTCATAGAGCCACACGTGACGGAAACGCCGGCTCGATTATAAGTGGGCCGTACTCGCGGGGCCAGTGTCCCCTTCGATTATATTGTTTCCGTTCGATCATTTTTTTTTTTAACGGTATATAATACACACTATACACGCGTATGTGCGTCGACGAAAAATCTAGTTTAGCTCTCACGTGGGCGGCAAAGAGAGAAAGAGTATTGAATATTCATGAAAGCAAAGGCGCCGTCGAGGCATTCCAAGAGAGGATAGTCGTCGTGCGGTGTAACGATGTTTTACACATGCGCTCGACGACGAGTGCTAATACCAGCAAGGTGAAGGTGACGTCGTCGTCGCCGACTGTCTGTGGAGGTGAGCCAAATGACAAAGGCAAAAGTGTTCTTTTTTCGCGCAGGCGTCTATAGAGCTCTCTCTCTCCCTCTCGCTACTTCCCGCATATCGCTCTTCTTTACGAATGCAAATCGTCACGGATAGTCCCCTCGGAACCGTTGCTGGAAATAACGTCGCTCTTTTGTATAGTAGCGACTCGAGGTATTTAGCACACACAGTGGATTCCATTAACGCAATATCTTTACATTGTACGTATAAAACTCATCAAAGCCCACTGCTCCCGTTGCTCTTCTCCTATACGTCTTAATTGCCCTCCTCACAGCACCGTTCCTTCATCCGAGCGTAATAACCTTCCTGCGAGCTGCGAGAGACCAGATGCTGCACAGCTACCTCGCACAATCGTCAAATGGGCTTCATAATTCATACTTGACATAACTGCAAACACACGACGACGCGAAGAATTTAGCTCGAACAACGGCGCCGGCAGTTATTATATTCGCGCTCGACCGAGTCATCTTTCTCTCTTGGCTAACCACCGATGTTACGTTTCGGTCTGAGCTGCCGTGAGTAAGCGGCTTCTTTCCTCGGAACGACGCGTAGAGAAAAAAAGAGGAAGAAATAATAAAATCGAAGCGTGCGCGCTCTGTATATCGAGTCTATACTTATATTGCGTGCGTCTATATGTAGCGTATACACAACGGTATTCCACTGTTTACCGCTAGGACTATTAATTTGGAAGGATCGGGGCAAAAATTCGGGCGCGGACGAACCCACATTCGGCTCTGAAAAAGTAACGGTCGGTGGAGAATCCTCCAATAATAGAAATTCCTGCGCGCGAAGGATCTTACCTACTCGTGTCACGCTTTAATTAAGATAATTGGCGTACGCGCGTGGGTAAGTATACGCACGCGAAAATTCCCGGAAGGTTTTCGTCCACGACTTTAATAACGATTATTCGCTCTATAAGATAGGGGGAGGGGGGAGAGGAGTCTCGGCTGTAAGTGTAACGGTGTTAAAATGCAGCGTTCCGTTGCACGCGGCGGCGGCGGTGGCGGTCCACTAAGTCCTGTGGCTTCTTCTCTATCCTCAGCTCGCAAGAGAGAGAGAGAGAGAGAGAGAGAGAGAGAGAGAGAGAGAGAGAGAGAGAGAGAGAGAGAGAGAGAGACACTGTTTTCATTCCGGCGCGTCCCCGACTCTTCTTCCGCATGCGACGACTCGCGGCTTCTTGCGCTTCCATCCGAATTCCAGCCTACATTCTTCGTGAGTACATGTATACTTCTATGTGTACCCTCGTGTACTGCACACGCGTAGATTGGAAAAATCGCGTGTATATACGTGGAGAACCGATTGTATCGGATTTGCACGCTTTTCATTTGCATGAGGATTCCGCGCGAACCTTTTCTTTATCCTCTCTTTTTTTTCGTTCGTTTCCTTGGTCTGCACACGCGCCGTTTGGAAAAAGCGTGTGTGTAACGGTTCGTCGCAGTGCTTTCTCGTGTAGGTGGAATCGGGCATTTCGGTTCGTGTTTTCCTCTACTATTTCGAGGATTTTATACCGCCGTGGTTTATACTTTTTGTCGGATCGAGAACACGTATAAAAGCTGTGTGTGAGTATGTTTCTCACGAAGCAGGGAAATGAGATATAGCATGGGAGCAGAGCAAGCTATATATACTATGTAGAAGCTGATTCCAGGGAATTATAATTTTTCATGCAAATTACACCGGCGCTATATATATGTGTGTGTGCTGTCTAGTTCTCTGTTCTCAACGCTTGCAAGGCTGCGATGTGCTTTTATTTATACCTCCTGAGACTCTATACGTCTATTATTTATTTACGCTAGGAAGTTGCTCAAATTGCGCAATTATACGACATATATGTGTGTATAGCTGTTAATCGCATATATTTTGACGATTTGAATGTTCGTATTGATATAGTTTTGAAGAAAAAACTTTTTTTTAGATTAAACTCGTTGCAACGAGGCGTGTAATGGAAAAGCCTTTTTAGATACACGCTGTCCGTAGAAACATGACTGGCGCTATGGTGATCCCCTCCGAATGCACTTAACTCAGCTTTTCCATATCCTCTTGCTCGTCAACTAGGTGTATTAATTCTATCATCAGCGGCAGCAGCATCAGCAGCAGCACTAAATAAAAGTCTCAAACTAGTTTGTACCCACAAGCACATCGCCGTCAGCTGAAAAATTTCAATTCGATTTAATCTCGCCGATCATCTCGACTTTACGATCCGCATATTACAACCCGCGCAAAATACCTCGAACGTTATTATCCGACTCCGCTCTAAATTCAGTCCGATAGACCCATAATGCATCCCGTGCCTCTCTCTCGTACGTTATATGTGTACAAGAGCATAATCCTCGCGCGTAATTAGAGGTCGATACAGCCTTGTCTGCGCGAAAAGCCCCATGTATAATACACACGTACACACTTGCGCGGTCAGAGACAGTGTAGCGGGTAATTGGCGTAAATTATCCCCGGCGACCTCCTTCGATACGTATACGTATAAACACAATGTACGTTATAGATCGTATAGGGCCCTAAATCGATCGTGTTTCATCGGACCTCAAAACCGTTAATCGATCAATTTGCAAGGTATACCTATAGACTTCTCTCTTTCTCTCTAGGTGCATAGCACAATCCACGGCGGCGGCGGCGGCGGCGGCGGCTGCTGCTGCACCGTTATCGATCTATTGATCCCGATCTACATTACACGCCGCACGCGCCGACGCCGCCTTCTTGCGCGTGTACACAGCTCTCTCTCTCGAGAGAGATAGTCGAGCGAGCGACGAAAAAAAGAAAATTAACAGAGCATCGGCGTTATCTCGCCGGAAGCGGACTCGATCTTCTATTTGTTGCGCGCGCGCGCGCGGTACACAGCGCGGCGCTAACCATTAAACTCGAGGGGCAGAAGAAAAAACAGGAGACATTCCTCGGCTTCGCTCGCTCGCTGAGGTGCCAGAGCGAGCAGTTTTACTCCCTTTTTTTATCTCTCTCGAGTTCGCGTGTTGTTATTCGCGTCCCAGCGCGTAATGGTCATCGTATATGATGCCTATGCGCTCTTCCTGCACGACAGCGTCGGAATAATTGAATTTCTGTTTGGTGCAGTGCACCTGCCGGCTCTCTTTCTCCTGGATCGCCCGTAACGAAAGCGTCGGTGTTACTTATATACTATTGTATACGCAGAAGTAAGAGGCCTATAAAGAGGGAGACGACTGGTGTGAAGCAGCGGCACAACCTCTATGCATATACGTGTGTGTGGAGCTCGAGCAGAAGAAGAGGCAGCTTGTATATAAGAGAGAGTCTTGGTCAGGCGCTCGGGGTCAATGTCCAGGCGGCGCCTAAGATCCTCCGCTGCTGCTCTATGCTCTTTCTCTCTCTCTCTCTATAGGTGCGCACACTGAGCTCTCTAGCGCGCGCGGAAAGAGAAGCAAAGCAGCGCGAGGAGGATAGTGGGGCAGGTCGTGCCAACTCGATGAAAAAATGCTTAATTTAATGGGCCGATCGAGATCATCTCTCCCAGCGAGAGCTGTTGTATATCTCTTCGCTTCTCTCTCTTCGTTTTTCCGCCGAGCTATATAGCTTCCCTCGGTGCAGTCCTCTTCTTCTTCTTCTACTCTGCTGCAAGAGCTGCTCGGCGTTTCTTGTGTATATGGAAGAGGTTCTCTGCTTCTACGGAGCGAAGGAAATTTTCTCGGCTGGGTTAACTAATTTGCTCGCAAGCGTATATACGTATATACGGCAGGGGGGACGTCGTCGACGTCGTTCTTTTTTTATTTTTATTTTTTTTAATGCAACGAAGAAGAAGCAGAAGAAAATTATCCAGAGATGGTTACCGTGAAATCGGCGTCGGATCGGAGCTCAGCGTGTGCGTGATACACGCCGCTACTGATTTTCCCGATTTCACGGTAAGATTTCGGTGCGCGCTCGGTCAATTAAGACTCGAGGCTTCTTCTCCTCTACGTATATATAGCTGCGCATGCGAGAGATAATCAAGCTTTGTCGCCGCAGAGGCTTCTTTAATATAATTAACGCGTGGAACTTCCAGCGATCGATTATAATTAGAAAGCCTACCGGATTTCGCAGGTAAATTGCCATTCCGTCCACACCGCGCTTGAGCTTACGTTCGCACCACCCGTCGCTCATTATTCCACACACGTTGCACAGTTCGTTCTCTGTACACCGCGCCTTTTTTCGCTCCCCTGAAATTCCTTCCTCTCTCACCATATTCGACAAAACATTCGCTGTGCGGCAGTAGCGGTGTGTATAACCCTTTCGTCGGGCATGTATATACCTGCCACGCGACGTTTACAAGCTGCGACGACTATACCACTGCTGCACGTACACACTGTAGGGCTTATCGGGCTTGCAATCAGCGATCTCATTTTTACCAAATGCTTAATTAGCCCGATGAAGTCGTCCGATTGCTCTCTCGCTCGCGATTTTGACTCCCTTTTTGCTCGGCAGCCGTCGGTAATTGATCTCTGTTCGAAATCGAGACATACCTCGGTAATGACTCAATGAAGCTGATGCGCGACAATGCGCTCACTTTTCAATTACAAACACGATTTTTTTTTCACCGCCGTTCTTTTTTTCCTCGAGCGCTCTATACCCCGCATGAATGCGTGGTGTGGCTCTTTTCTTCGAGAGACTCTATACCTATTAGCCTACGTGACACGCGTGCGCGTGTATAATAATCGGGCGACGAAGCGTCGAGTCATGCGGGCGGTACGAACGACGAAAAAAAGGAGAGGATGTGAGAGAGAGAGAGAGAGAGAGAGGGAGGAGCGATAAGTCCCGTGTTACACCGTGGCATTAATTACCGAAAATAAAGCGTGACGACGGTGTGTGTAGCGATTTTTTACGCGTACACGCTGTACAGAAGCGCGATTTTTTGCCGATCGGCATTGTGACTGTCGAGGAAAGGTCGAGAAACTCTCAGCCGTCGGGCAATTAACTTTCTCGGGCGTCCGGGGGTTGAATCGATTCGCTCGAGGTGTTTTAATTGCTCATTTCTTAATCTCGATCGACTGCACCTCAGATCACGCGTCGTCACTTTTTTCCTTTTCATACCCCGCGAGCGCGCGCATAATGACCATCTGATATTGTATAGATACTCATGAATATTTACAAGCCTCGAGTATAATGCATTTTTCCAGTCGATAGTCACCCCTTTTAATTTTCTCCAATCTCCGGCGAAGATAAAAGCCTGTATGAGTGAAGAAGAAGCGACGAGCGCCGCTTGAGAAAAAGGTGTTTTAAAGCTTCCTTTCCACGCGCGGCGAGAGTAAAAGACGGAAACTCGTAAAACTGTCCCCCTCCTTGGCTGCATTCCGAAATATTCCTGTTGCTCATTTTCATATATTCCCGCCAACACAATTATCGGCGTCGCGAATAGACCGATAGTTATACTCCTCCAAGTGCTTGTACACGTAAACACACTAATTTTGGCACATATACCTGGAAGACGCAGCTGCAGTGAAATTACAGCAACTAATATAGTTACGCCACATACTCTCGAAGCGGATCTATGCGCTGTGATTCCACTTTCATTAAGAAAAAAAGAACGAGACACGAGAGCTTCGCATTGCAGGAAGAAAAGAATGGAGCTAAAGAAGAATGGCTTGTCGAGCACCGCGCACCACACATCTTCTTCCGAGAAGCGACTCGTGCGCGCACCACTTCTCTCAAGGTCGCGCGCACGCGCAAAAGGGCATATAAAGCCGCTCTCGCGCTACTGTCGTTGAAATTCCGCGGACGATATATAGCACAGTCGCCGTCGCCTGTTCAAGCATTGAACTCACTCGATATTTCGTTATAATAGACGCACCGTTTTTCACTAGCTTGGATTCCTGGCACGCTTCGAGGGGCATCGGCTCTTTTATCTATGCAGCAGTGGAATATCAATGCGACAGCATATATACGAAAATAACACCGTCGACTCTCTCGCGATTTACCTCCTCTCGGAACTGCCTTTGCGCTCACACTCATCAAGCTGCGAGGAGTCGTAAGTCGCATTTGCCTCTCTCTCTCTCTCTTCCTTTTTCTATTTCTTACACCGCTTCTCTCTCTCTCTCTCTCTCTCTCTCTCTCTCTTGCTCTGTGTACACCGATGCTTCTTCTTCTTCCTCCTCTTTTCGCTAAACTAAGCTCTGTAAATCATGCCGGATAACGATCGTGTGGGAAAACTTTTGAAAATCCACACATCGCGCGCGCGAGCGCTCTGAGAGAAATTTCTAGCTCTTTGAAATTCTCTTAGCCAGGGAGAGATAAGAGCCGGCGAACGATCTTTACGGAAAGAGCTACCGCGAGTTAAAGCTTTATGTATCGGCAAAGTGATGCGAAATCGATTCGGCTCGAGCTAGGGAGAGAGAGAGAAAGAGAGCCGATTGAATTTTAGATTGAAATTCAAGTGCTGAATTGATCGGGAGGAATCGCGCTGCTGTATCGGTCAAGGTCTAGTTTGCCGCGCGCTGCGCTTTGTATGCTGCAGTATCGGCGATTTAGTTTATTGAATGAGGAAATGCGCCTTTTCAGATCGACCAAGAGAGATTCAAGCGCTACTTTATTACACAGTGTAGCATTGGGAACGATCTATTCGTTTGAACTTCGTCGGAGACGTCTTTATTGGTGTGTGGAAAAATAAAATTACTCCTCTGTCTATACCGAGAATATAGCGCATTCTCGCGAACCTGGAAATAGCCTCCTCCGCATCGGTGGTCTCCACTTCTCCGGAGATCGTCGTAATTGTTAAATTGCCGCCGCTGCGATTAAGTTCTAAACGCGCTTCCCTAGCCTGTATCCGTACGGACATACCTATAGCTATAGACACACACACACACAGGTTGCGCGGTAAGAAAGAGAAAGAAGTGGCCGGTTGCCTAACCGTCGCGCGGCCCTGACTTTGACCGCCGACGAGAGAGTTCCTAGGCCGCGAGGAGAGTGTTTGTGTATACGCGGAGAGCGTTCACCGTGGGAATGGAACTTTTTCACGGGAAGTTCGCTTCGTTGTCTATCTCTCTCTTTATTAGTCTGCGTTTCTGTCTGCTGAGTGGTTTGAAGAGCCCCTGCTTTTCGACCCCTTACTAATTGCTCATTTCTGACCACTTTGCCCCGTGTCCCGTGTATGGTGAGGTAACCGAAAAAAGGAGAGAAAATTACGGGTCGACTCTCGAGATTATTATGCGTGCACGCGGTTGTATAATCCTAGAGCGTGTCTGCGACTTGGTTTTTGAACCTTGAGAGCTTTGATGATTCCACGTTTCCTATATGGATAATTTGGGTCAAATTTATTCGCCTTTCTTCGTTTTACAAGCAGTGGAAATCAAAACGTGGAAAAATTTCGAAACAATTTAGATAAGCAGCAACCGCTGCCACTCCAATTTTCAATGCCAGCCATGATATCGTGTCACTTGATCCCCAAGTACAGATAAACTTCAATTTTCCGCGCTTCTGATCCCGGCCCGCACATCCTCTCGAACTTTCATACACACGATACAACCGATACTCCGGACGACGTCGTTAAACTACTTGCAAACGGCCCAAAAGTTCAAGGCCCCCCACATCCTCTCGTTCTCTCTCTCCAACTCATTACAAAACAAACCACGACGAAAAGGCAATCTCATCAGCGCAGAGCGGCACGCTCGGGCGACTTCCGCGAGGCAAAAAGCTCGTGTCGAAAAGAGAGAGAAGAAAAAAAACGAGTCGCATCGATACGTACGGCGCGAACACGCGATTTACACCTGAGATAGAAAAGCTCTTCGACGCGTACATCACGCCTGTTTATATTTAAACGCAGGATATGTCAACCGTCGACGACGCTAGCTTCCGATGTGCATATGTGTGTGTGTGATTGTGTGTACGAAGAAGAAGAAGAAGAAGAAGAAGAAGAAGAGGCACGTACCTTGATGGCTCACTTCCTCGACGACGTTTCGAGCAAACTTTCCGTTCCAACTGCAACGGCAAACAGCGGTGGCGGCGGCGGCGGCGGCAGGAGCAGCAGCAGAGTTTTATCACACGACAAACACTCGCGCGGGTTCAAGCGCAAGAAGAAAACCGGCCGGCGAGCGGCCTACAACAAACTTCCGGTTCCGTCGCACACAACAGTCTCCTGATATACGGCACGCGCACACACTCGCGGAGGCACTTGCTGCGCTGTATATATTTAGATATAAGCTCTATAAGCAGTGTTCGAGAAGAAGAAGTAGAAGAAGAAGAAGAGTCTGTGAGCTGCGCTGCGCGGCGCGTCCTGATGGCTGCANAATTTGGGTCAAATTTATTCGCCTTTCTTCGTTTTACAAGCAGTGGAAATCAAAACGTGGAAAAATTTCGAAACAATTTAGATAAGCAGCAACCGCTGCCACTCCAATTTTCAATGCCAGCCATGATATCGTGTCACTTGATCCCCAAGTACAGATAAACTTCAATTTTCCGCGCTTCTGATCCCGGCCCGCACATCCTCTCGAACTTTCATACACACGATACAACCGATACTCCGGACGACGTCGTTAAACTACTTGCAAACGGCCCAAAAGTTCAAGGCCCCCCACATCCTCTCGTTCTCTCTCTCCAACTCATTACAAAACAAACCACGACGAAAAGGCAATCTCATCAGCGCAGAGCGGCACGCTCGGGCGACTTCCGCGAGGCAAAAAGCTCGTGTCGAAAAGAGAGAGAAGAAAAAAAACGAGTCGCATCGATACGTACGGCGCGAACACGCGATTTACACCTGAGATAGAAAAGCTCTTCGACGCGTACATCACGCCTGTTTATATTTAAACGCAGGATATGTCAACCGTCGACGACGCTAGCTTCCGATGTGCATATGTGTGTGTGTGATTGTGTGTACGAAGAAGAAGAAGAAGAAGAAGAAGAAGAAGAGGCACGTACCTTGATGGCTCACTTCCTCGACGACGTTTCGAGCAAACTTTCCGTTCCAACTGCAACGGCAAACAGCGGTGGCGGCGGCGGCGGCGGCAGGAGCAGCAGCAGAGTTTTATCACACGACAAACACTCGCGCGGGTTCAAGCGCAAGAAGAAAACCGGCCGGCGAGCGGCCTACAACAAACTTCCGGTTCCGTCGCACACAACAGTCTCCTGATATACGGCACGCGCACACACTCGCGGAGGCACTTGCTGCGCTGTATATATTTAGATATAAGCTCTATAAGCAGTGTTCGAGAAGAAGAAGTAGAAGAAGAAGAAGAGTCTGTGAGCTGCGCTGCGCGGCGCGTCCTGATGGCTGCAGCGTCGGCACGGCTCTGTCTTCGGGGCCGCGACTCGACCTGACTTTATAAACCGGGCTCTCGAGCTCACGAGTACACGGGCCCCTCGGTTGGCCGCGTCCCGCCAAAGCTTACCTCCTATTGGACGCTCGGCTAGCGGTATCATCCACCGCGGCTAGCTCTCTTTCTCCCTCCTCGACTCCTCTCTTCCTTTGCTCTCTCTCTCTCTTTCTCGCGCACAGCCTTTCCTTCCTTCAGCTTATATTCTCTCCTCGATCTAGCCGAGCTATATTATATATACATGTATATATATACGGCAAGAGGCTAAGTGCGCTCTCCTTCCCCCCGTATAGTGTAGCTACTCTTCTTCTTCTTCTTCTTCTTCTCTCGCTGCTACGCTGCTTCTTCTTCCTTCTCTCGCGCTCTCGTCGAGAGTTTCCGTCAGCGGCGAATTCGTTCGTTGCTACTTGGCGACACTAGTAACTCGGCGAGTCGAGCGCGCACGCGGCAGCTAACAGTGACATTTTACCGTTTTCCCTCTCGCTTTATGCTACTCTGCCACGCTCGTGCTCCGACTGCTTTTTCGCGAGGTACATACTTATGTACAATGCGCGCTCGACTTTCGTTTTGAATTTTATTCATGCCAAGTAAGCGCCAAGGAACTCGATGCACCGTGATATCTTAATGACTTAATCGACTTTTAATGACTCCTCATTCTTCTCTTTTTTTTCGGTTCTTCTCACGTCTATAATTTCGAGGGAGCTATAGCTGTACTTTTTTCCTCCTCTTTTAATGAAAGTATTTGCATAATTGCTCGCAAGGAGGGGCCCTAATTAGAGCAACAGGCGCTAGTAGCTCGGTAAACAAAAAGCATTATTTTTAACGACGGGATTTAATCAGTCATATCCGAATACGTATTGCAGAAGGTGAGAGGAGCTATACTATACTATACTGAATTAAATAAGTTTGTTATTTCTGGACCTACATATTAGGTGCGCAATTAGCACGCGGCGCGATAGTATCGCCGATGCACACGTCGCTGGAATTAATAAATACCCGCTGCTACTTGCTCGTTCGAAAGTATCTCCCGTGACGATCATCGTCGTGGTGCGAGCTTCGATGCATTATGGGCCGATAAAAAAAAAAGATCCACCTCGATACATTATACGCCTCATTTATCAGCCGGTGCGTAGGCTTCCGCGAGTATATCTAAACAACGGCGATCGACGCCGAGCTAATAAAATTTGGGTCAATGCAATTTTTTCGCCATTACGCGAGCGCGCTGCGGGGTAGGTACCGTTATGCGCACGATTTATCGCTTTCGCACCTCATTAGGAAAAAAAAGCGCGCGTGAAGGATAGGCTTGTATACGCATCTTTATTCATGGAAAAAAATTCGTCAACTCTTAACCCCGTTTATATATAGACTCGCACACGCGCTTGTATTATAATATATAGAGAACAGTCATTATTACGCTCGACAAAGCCTGACTGGGCCCCGTTAATAAATATCTATCCAACAAAATGTTTAATTAAATTACCCAAACCGTTTCGCTCTCCATCCACAGCGAAATACATTTTCGCTCTCGATGTGTATGTGTGTATACACAAATGTATACGTATAAGATGGGTTTTTTGAACCTCCCGAGTCCCGCGGAATGTTTGCGCCGCTATTACGCTCGGTAGCGGGATGATTGAGAGCTATCGAGGCGTGTAAATTGAAATTGAGGAAGTAGCACCTAGCATGTTATAACGCAGCGAGCAAGCGCCGAGCGAGGGAAATTGCAAGCGAGCGGCGGTCGGCCAAAATATCGCCCAGAGGCCTGACTCGACCCGCGCCACTTCCACTGATGCAGAGGAGGAGGAGGACTACTATATGTGTGTGTGTATATATATACCGTCGCAAGCGTGCGCGCGCTACTGATCGAATCCCGAGATACACGCGGCGCTTACCGCTATATAGCCACCGCTCGCGTAATGTAATTTGAAATTCATTTGCTTCGTTGTTTTTTCACTCTTACGTAAGAAAGGAAGGGCGTGTTGTGGGAGGAAAAATTCTCCATCATAGGGGTGCCGTTAGACGTTGGTGCGAAATCAATTTCATATAAATCCAATAGTGAAACACTTCGCAGTGAGCTTGGAAAAATCGATTAGCTTTTTTCGTTCGATCAGCGCGATACACGACTATGATGAGATCGCACGCCCACGCGATTCAACCGAGTTGTTTGAGGATAATTGCGCGCGTAATGTCGAGATAAAGCGAGGCGCGCAACAATAAAGACATTTGCATCACTGCTGCATCATGCCTACACACGTAATATAATCGATCGTCGGCGCCCTTTTCATTTCCTCTCTGTAATCGCAGCACGACGACGATGATGATAATAATAATAGTACAGAATGAGACGGCGAATCGTGATGGTCGCAAGAGAAGACTGCATCGGAGAGAAAGAGTGAGAGAGAGAGAGAAAAGACGCGCGAAAACGCGCGCCCCGTCGCCTAAGCATAATGAGCCGAGTTCCCAGATAGCTGCGGCGTTGGCGGCGACTGCCGGAGCTGAACGAGTCGCTGCACTTGACACAGATCAAGGACACGTTACGTAGGCTCCGCCGAGCCAATGCCCCTGAATAGAGTGTACAATGCGAGAATTCGCACGGATGGATCGAGAGTCGAGAGGAAAATTTTTGGACGCCCTTTTTGACGAGGGTCGTTTTGATTGACGGGTGTTGAAGGTCAATTCAGAAGAATGTGAGGCAAATTTGAGAAAAAAAGATGATTGAATTTCGCGAAGGAGAAAAAAAATCGATCAGCCATTCTCGAAAGTCATCGCCTATGAAGTAACACGCTGAAATTCCAAAAAATGCAGAAAATAGAATTTCGCCACTGAGGAGGGAAAAAGAGAGCGTCCGATAGATCCTTAAGAGCCTAGAAGAAGCGCGAGCGAGAGGGACCCTCGGCTTCTTGTCTATCCTCTCTTTCTCTCTCTCTCTCTCTCTCTCTCTCTCTCTCTGCGTTCTTCGCGTTCGCGTAATAATGGGCTTTCGCGGTCGTTAGTCTCACGCGAACTTCGTTATCCATGGTTCACGTCGAAATCGACAAAGGAAAACGAAACGGCGAAACACACGGCGTCCTTTTCGCCGGCTCGGCGACTTGTATCTGCGCAGTATACACCCACGCCGTTTCCTTACTTACACACACACACACACATACGTCTTTTAACGGCGTGCTCTCGAGCTCACGCGTCCTCTCGCCCAACGATCCGATCGCGACTACTATATATACCACTAGACTACTCGTTTCCTCTTGCGCCGTATATACACTCGGCGCAGCTGTGCCGAGCGAAATATTAGTTCGCTCGACTGGTGGCTATAATTCTAGCTGAACGAGGGGGTTAAGCATTTTACTCGGAAACAGACTGCAGGGCTGTTAAGGCGCTTAGCGCGAAACTGTAACAATGCTGCTGCTGCTGCTGCTGTCGTTTAATCGAATCTTCATGGTCAACAGTTCGATGGAGAGAGCAGTGCAGCCCACAGGTATTTAGAAGCGCTTCTGAGAGTAATGATGCGCGCCCGCTCAAGAGCCTATAGAGCCGGAAATTTGAGCAAGCGTTCTCTGATGCGTCTTTAATTGATGCAAATTGCAGTCGGCGGTAATAAATTCGCGTGCGTTACTTGCGATTTCTAGACTATGCCAGTGCACCTCTTCGGCCAGAGAGAGTAAATGGTTCTACGCAGAAGAGTCATCGAACCGTCGCAAGAGTCGCCGTGTAATTCCACGATCTCCTGGAAATCGCTTCGTATAGCGACGAGTGATTGCGCGACTCAGCCTGACTTACATTCGGGGATAAAAAGCACGCAGCCCCCCCTTGATGCGAGTACTCCACGCGCGACTTATATCAGCCGTGTATTATTTTGTATTACGAGGCAGGTTCGCGAAACAAGTCACCTGGAAAGCGTCGAGTTCTTACTGCTGTCTCTTCTAGTCTCTCTGTGACTTAATGCATGTCACACGACCATTACGTCGAACGTGTTTTCTTCTCCTCTGCGCGCAGCTTTCCAGTTTTCGAGCTATAAAATGAGCATAAAAGAGCCCCTGGAAACAACGTCTAGTGTTACTTCGAACGTGGCTATACAATGTAATATAAAATACGTATAAAATCAAAAACGAACATCGAAGTAGAGAATATAATCCCCTGGTCGCCGTATTATAATGA
This sequence comes from Pteromalus puparum, assembly GCA_012977825.3. Classification (NCBI taxonomy): domain Eukaryota; kingdom Metazoa; phylum Arthropoda; class Insecta; order Hymenoptera; family Pteromalidae; genus Pteromalus; species Pteromalus puparum. The sequence continues at coordinate 57,750,367 of CM053168.1, forward strand.
TACGTCACGTAACCGCACTAAAAGCCCTCGCTCAGTTTCTCTCTCGAGCATTGCGATCCGCGATAATTGCATCGCGGCGTCAAAAAGCTTGAAAATAAACAATCGCCGACCTTGAGCCTCTCGCGTTCGCGTCCTCGTCGCATCATCATCGCGCTCCTCCTCGTCATCATCATCATCATCAGAGTAGTGCCGCACTCTGAGAGTATAGAGCTGATGATTATTCAACGACTAGAGGTGCGCACTGCTGCAGCTCTTTTTCCCTCCTCTTTTCTTCTCCCTCGCTTTGCGCGCCGCTCTCTCGTTATTATCATCAGAGCTGACGGCGAGAGGGTTGGCCCCTCGATTCTTTTACGATCGCGTCGCGCTTTTCTTGTATATAAGCTTGTGCGCTTCTCTTTTTACAGCTGTATAAGACTCGTGGTCGGTCGGTCGCCCCGTGATTACGGCGCCGCTGAAAAAGGATTTATCGCCAAGCGCGCGGCACTACGGCTGCTTGCTCGATTTATATATATACACGCGGTGTACACAGAGCGAAGGGCATAGCGTATAGTATACTGAGTTTTTCCGAAATCCCCGGAGTACCTGGAAGCTCTCTCTGGAAATATGTAAGAGGAATTTTGTGTCGCTCGCGCTGTTTTCTCGTGCTGTTTAGAGAGAATACAGAGTCAGCGGAATGTCGGCGGCGTTTCTATTGAGAATTCACCGGGGAGCTTTAAACTAATTGATGCAAAATTGCAAACGCGTATAAGGCGCGATGATGATTCCGATCACGAAAAACCGCGCCGTCGCTGCTCTATAAGAAACTCGATGCGGATGTAAGTATATATACATTACGCGCCGAAAAAGCGCGAGGCGTGTATACAGTTAAATCGCCAAAACTAGCGATGTACCGTACACTTGAATATTCTCGCAAAGTGCGTAAGTATACACGTCCAACTGGAGCTAATCCCAGTTTAGCGAATTCGTCACGCTTCAGGAATGTCTCGTGTGTTCCACCTCTAAAAAAAATACGCACGCACATACGAGAGAATTAGGACGGCGCCTCTGTAATATACTCGCACACATCGTCCTTTTGTCGCTGGTAAAGAACAGCAGCAGCAGCAGCAGCAGCAGAAGCCTCTCGCGCGAGAAACGCTCCCTCAGGAATGCACCCTGGATAATTACGCTTATAACGCCGAGCGTATGTGCTGCGCTCTTCCTCTTCGTTTTTTCGCGAGCTCGAGTCTTCCCTCATCTCTGAGCTACGGCTTTACGACGCCGTTGTAACCTACGCCAACTGCCTTTTGCATATAGTGGCCATAACGGAATTTCGCGACGCCGCCACTCGTTTCTTCCTCTCGCGCTAATTACACTTCTATATGTGGTGTATACCCCTCCCATAGAGAGAGAGAGAGCTTCCTCCCGCTTATGTGTTCGCTCTTTCGTGTCAAACACGCGTCGTTTGCCCGTCGAGTTATCGCTCTCGGAAGAGAGCGGATGTATAACGCGGAGTCAGTGGGGGAAACGGCGTTTAGCTGAGTGACTTTTAGAATATCGCTCGGCTCTGGTTATCGAGCGTGTTTTTTCGTTTCAGCAGCGAGAGCAGTTTTTTGATCGAAATCGCAAATAAACGAGCGTTTCATTCGATCCTGATAGAGCTCATCGTCGGCATTGTTTTTTGCTCTTGGCTGTATAGATTTTACGGCTGCTTTCCTCGGGATAGACGAGAGATAAACGCGCTTTTTCCCCGTAAATCCTCCTTGCCGACGCTCGAAACTGTTTCAGATAAATTTGCGCGTTCTAGAGACACACGCACAGCAGCGCGTCCTCGATTATTCCACTTCCTTATGGCTCGCGTTCTCGAAATGAAAATCACTAGCGCGAGGAGTCAGGTCTATTTTAAGCCGTACGTACGCTTATTAGCAGAGTTTATATCAGGACGAAGTAGCTTATCGAGAACAGGTGTCGCCGCGGCAGTCCCTTATCGCCGCGGGTAATTTACACTCCTGCTGCTGCCGCTGCTGCGGGCACTATAAAACCTACTGATTAAATTTAATTGAATTTTTCCATTCATTGCCGATGCAATTACACACCACGCGCTGCAGCTGTATAGGAAACCAGTTCAGGGGAAAAAGCTCTTATCGCGTAAAGCAAAACAAGTCAATTATTCGCCGCCGAGGGATAATCGCGAATACAATGCGGCGGCGGTGGCTTCCTTCCTGCGATTACATACCACAGCGCCTCTCTCCCCAGTTCTTCCGCGTATAACTCTAATGGCGCGTAATAATATGAGCCGCGCTCAACTTGTGTAACACGGTTACGGCGTATTACGCGTGTTTAAATCTCTCGTCGCGCTCTACAATATCAATGGCATGTAAATTCACTCCGTGTGTCAAGTCTCTCTCTAGAGAGATGCGCTGCACACAACAATGGGACAAAAGTGTTCCTTTTGTTTCTTCTTCTTCTTCTTCTTCTTCTTCCTCTCGCCACCTATATACAACATCCCCCTTTAGCGCAGTAAATCACGCATCATCGTGTGTCACACTTATGCGCTCATATATCGCATGACAATGAGCGAATACAAACCTGCGCTATGCTCCTTGTTGTCGTTCTTGTTTTGTACACGAGGCGCTTATGTGTGCGCGCGCGCGAGGAGGATCTCGTCGTCCCCCGAACGCGTCATTGTGTGCAAAGCACACACACCGTGATTTCCAGTGCGAGAGTGAGAAAATCGCCGAGAGCATTTCTCATAGTGGCTGTTCAGAAGCGCCGCGCGCATTCTTTGCTCGTTTGACAAACGAATCTATCCGCGCTTTTCATGTTCGATGTCAAAATCGTAAATGATTATTTCGATTAAAAAATTAACCAAGACGCTCGGCGTATAACGATCTAATAGCCCGTTAAAATTCGCGCGCATAAATCATCGAAATAACGACGTTTCGCTTCTAACAGCCGGAGCGTGCTTGTTACTTGCAGTTAAAGCTCCCTAATGGTAAAACTTAAGGATAACCGCGTACGCGCGCGCTTTAAAAACTTTATAATACCCCAGCCGTTTCCCCGCACACGTGCACATGTGCTAGAGCTCTCTCCGGCATACCCGGTACTCAGGAGTCGATTTTTCTCGGCTCGGAATAATTTTTACAAGCTCGTAAATTAAGCCTCTCCGTGTAATACGGCTGCAGTAAGCGGCTATACTAAAATCCGTGAAAAGCCTAGTGCACCTGTCCGTCTGGAAGCTAGAGTATCCGACTTTGATCCTCTCTCTCTCTCTCTCTCTTGCTTTTACGATCGGCTGCTGCAGCCCTTCTATAGAAGCTCGGGATTGTTCTCCACACACGAGGATGTGGGGAGCGAGTGTATTGGACGCCATTACCGCAAGAAAAGCTTCGGATATATGTATGTGTGTATAGACACAGAGGCGCATTATAGGCTGCACGGAAGTTGCTACCGCTTATCTATCGAGCTCGTGATGCGCCCGCCGGGAGCTTATTCCCCATTCGTCGATATTAATCGAGGAGATCGCGCCCCAAGATTTTTCTCGAGGGAGGGTATAATAATACGGCTCCTAATGGATTCGCTGTGTCTGTGTGTATAGCTGTGTGGAGAGGAAGATCGCGAAGCCCGGTAGCGTTGTTCCAGCGAAGGATAATAGTGCCTGGCGCAGATTTTCATTTAACTTCGTTCTCCAGATCGAGATACCACAGCACAGACATAGTTCGATGCGCTTAATGTTCTTCTATAATTATACAGGAGGAATTTTTGGCGACGTGTATTACATGTATACAGTTAGCCTCCTCTTTGTTTATGCATAAAGCCGTTACAGTCTGTTTAACGACCCATCGCTGATGAGATACACACTCAGAGAATGTGTAGTCCATCAATACTCTCTCTTGGCGTCCGGTATAACGATGATTTGCCGCGACAATAATTGAAAGGGCCGCTCGTTTACAGTAATTAACGCGCGCCGAGCGATAAAAGTCATCGGTCGCCTTATGCGCAATCCCCGGGATTTATCGCCGACGCTCGCGCATATACGATGATGGACGTTCCGTAAACGCTGCTTTTTGTTTTTTTCTTCTCTCTCTGGCGTACGATGCACAGTAGCAGTAGCAGCGTAGATAATGAACGAGTGGGCTTTTTTCGCGTCGCAAATCGGCTGCGCGCGTATTCGTTCCGGATGCACGCCTCGGAAAAAAAGATCGTCGACTGGAGCGAAAAAGACGAAGGAAGAGCATTGGACGCGTAAGAAAAGCACGCCTATCATTGTTGTGCACAGCGTATGTGCAAAAAAAAGAGATCCTTCGCGAGAGGGAGAGTCACGCCTGCGCGTGAGTTTCATCGGCGCGTTTCCGAATCGGCGCTGGTATCAAATTATACACACGTCTCGCTTGGGTTCAATCGGACTACACTACAGCCTATGTGGGTAATTGTTTTATGCGCCGATAACGATTTCCGTGGATATACGTGTCGTCGTCCTCTCCGACATTCCCTTCGAACGCACAGCTTCCTGCTCCTCTCTCTCTCTCTCTCTCTCCCTCTCTCTCTTCTCGGCGCAGCTCGATTTTTACCGCTCGATTCGCACCGCGTCTATCTATCCCATCCGGCCGCGCGCGCTCTTCTCCACGGGCGTAATCACTATATTTTAACCGAGAGAGAAAGAGAGACTGGCTTTTCCTCGCGCGCAGCGCCGCGCCAGAGCAGCGCAGGGTAGGGAGAACGCGAGGTTCAGGGTCGGTCAAGGACTCCGCGCGCTCTCTCTCTCTCTCTCTTGCCTATGCGATCGACGGCCGCGAGCGATCGGACTACTACTACTATACTACTATGCTGCTTGCTCTCTTTTCTCCCAGTCGCTTCTCCTCGCGCCTCTCGGCTAATGGAAAGTGCAGGACGTATGGTTGCGCGCAGCATAGCACAAGGTGTCGTGGGCGCGACGCTTGCCTAAGGGGTTATTGCTCTCTGATCCCGATGCGGCTGGAATTCACTGCTTCGGAGTGTGTATAGAACAATTGGGTTACGACTCTGCGTTTTCGCCGAGACGGAGTAATTGCTCCTCGCTGTTGTCCTCTCTCCGCACTCCCATTATAAGCTGTAACAGTACACGGTCCAAATAAGGGCACCGTGACTAATGGCAGCCGGATTGCTTATGTATATGGTATATAAGGCTTTAATTGCAAGCGGCCTTGAAAGGATTTCTAATTTAATTAGACTCTCTCCACGTGGTATACGCACTTATATATACCTCATCAATCGCAGGAATCACTCGATTTTTGCCCGAAATTTTTACCATTCCTCCGAATCATCGCCGACAATTGGCCGGTCGTTACGTTCTCTCCGCCTTCTTCGTCGGCCCGTCGTAATCATCAATCACTCGCTCGTGCGAGTGCGAAGGTAAGCTTTAGTTGCGCCAACAAATCTGCCCACTCGGCGGAAACTTCATCGCGCGCCATCGTATTATCAAGTTAAAGCGAGGCTAAAGAGCTCTTCTCTCTCGCGAGAGACCGTGCACTTATGTACCTATCCATTTTTCAGCGAGAGCCGATATATATACTCTTCCTTCGAGATTGAACCATTTTTCAGCGATCGCGCAAGCTGAGTCAATCTTGATTCCTTGTAGCAGCAGCCGTAGCGTATATGGCGATCGTTACGTAGGCTCGCGAGTCCCTCTCGGTAATTACCGGTCATTTGATTCGGCTTAACCGGCCTCAGCTTCGCGAAAAGAAGAGATAGCCGACCGCGCGCTTTATGACGCTGCACTTGGTACGGTGTGCAGTGTGCGTTCGCATATACCAATATAGCTTCTTCTTCGCATGTATAAGCGATAGGTTCGTTCGTTCGGCTGCTGCTGTTGCTACGCACACGGATATATATTGAATTCGATTTAAGGCGTATGGCTTAATGGCATGCTTTATGCGCCGGCGCTGGGTAGTTAGGAGCCTGTATAGAGCCTTTCCCTCTCTTATATATATATATATGTACATATATACTCTTTCCACTTGGAGCTTGCAAATTAGCCGGCGCGCGGCGTCGTTAAAGCCAAAGGGCGAACGATGAGCTGCGGTTTCTCTCTCTATATACGACTGCACAGGCACCGTGTATATAGCTACGTAACTACGTATATATGCAGAGGATGTGTGTGTATGTGTATATGCGAAACGAAAATAAATCAGTGATTAAGTGGCAGCCATATATCCCGAGACGGCCGAGACGGCAGCCACAGCGTATATGCAAGCACGAGCCAATCGTCCGATTTTTCCTCGCTATTTTCAATGCCAAGGAGCGTTGTTGCGCAGGTGCCATCTCTCGCTCTGGCTCGCGCGAAGATGTTTCTACTGCAGCAGGGAGAGGAGGAGATCAATTTCAGTTGCTGCAACACGTCTGCACACTCACACACAGGGACAACGACCCCCGCGCCGGCTATTTATAGTCCGGATTCTCGCCACTCAACGTCCTGCTCATATACGTGTTACATCCATATGTATAATATATGCTAGTTGCTGAGAGGCAAACACCTCGCTCGAGATCACTGAAACTTACGAGACGAGATACGAGATGGTTCCCGAAGCGCGAAAATACGCTCTATCGCGCAAGCGTGCAGAGTTTGTATATACAGTATATATACATGCGCGACTTAAACCGAGCATGAAAACGCCTGTTTCTCTCTCTCTCTCTCTCGACTCTCCTCTTCCTTTTACAGCCAAGCGCACTGTTGCTGCATCCAGATATGCGCGCGGGGGAGCGCGAGATAGATCGACGGCATTCGAAGGAACGTATAATGCTCGCTACTCTTCCCCGGAAGTCTTTTGCGTAAATCCGCTCTCCCTCGCTCAGCCAGAAGAAGAAGAAGAAGAAGAAGAAGAAGAAGAAGAAGAGTTGCGCACAGAAACGGGAGAAAAAGCAAAGCTCGCACAACAGAAGCATATCTCTTTCTCTCCGCGCACTGCACGCTATGAGAACACGAGGAGCCAACCCTCTATGTCTATTGCATAGCCAACGCGAGTGAGAGAGAGAGAGAGAGGAGACATTCCAGTCGTCCGCCGCTGAGCTGCGATTCTGGTATTTGATTAGGGCAGTAGCTGCTGCTGCTGTTACTCCTCCGGCTTTTCTTTTATTCTCCGACGGACGAGTAATGCGGAAGAGAGGGAGAAGAGTCAAGGGAGCGACCCGGAAAGCAAAGAGGATACTTCTTCGACGTTATTCCGGAATGCCTACGATGTTAAGGAGCTTCGACTCTCTTCCGTCCGTCGCCGCGACTTAATTAAGAGCTGCTGCACCGACGCTCTATAATAGCGCGACGTGTATGAAAAGCAGCGCTCTTTGCATCCCGAGCTCGCGCGATATCTTCGTTGTGTTTTTTCTTGTAATATAAGAGGAGTCTTTATATTGCACGGCGCGTGGGCTATCGCTTAGCGGCTTTTTGCGGCGACTCGCGCGCGGAAGACACGGCCGGTCATTAGGCGTGGCGAGGACAAAAAGGATAGTACCAAGCAAGAGAGAAAGATCTTCTAAGCGGAGTAATTGGCTGCAGTGTTCGGCGTTTAGCCGCAGGTAATATACTCGCGCGCTCGCGCCGGCAATTGGTTTCTTTGCGCTAATAGCCGCAAGCGTTCGTATCAGCTGTGCCATCGGAAATTGCCGTTTAGACTCTCTGTCGTTGTCGTTGCGCTGTTGTTGTTGCTTTTTGAGAAAACAATCCGCGTGTAATGACGACTCTTCCTCTCCTCCTCCCACCTGTTGCCGCAGTGAGTCGAGTGTCATCGCATTTCCTTGTTACGGTGCAATCACTGGAAATCGATGCAAGGAAGCTATGGGTATACGGGTGGCCGAGACCTTTAATCAGAGTATAGAGAGAGAGGATGCGATCTTCCGAGAGAGAGAGAGAGAGAGAGAGAGAGAGAGAGGGGGAGAGAGAGAGAGAGAGAGAGAGAGAGAGGATCGTACGCGTCGGAATGAAAGGAAACGCAAGATGGCGGAAACGCGGATCCGTTTCATCTGCTCCGTACGCGCGTGGATGTTAAACACCGCTCATTTGTAGGCCTGGAATTGCCGCGAGAGAGATAGCTGCTGCTGCTGCTGCGTGTGCCTTGATTGCGATGACTTTGAGTTTTTAATTGAAAGGATGTATACCGAGACTGACTGCGGATAGGAGAGCTAAAAGATGGGCCTGTCAGATGCGCGCGATGTGCCGCTTTTGTAATGGACGTTAATGAAAAACGAAACATTTAATTACGAGATAAAAATAGGAGTTCCCTCTCTCTATATCTCTCTCGCGTGATGCAGGTCGTCGTTTTGAATCCGATGATTATTAGTTGCGCGCGGAGGATGCGATAGCTGGAAATTAATTTATATCTCTCGCGAGCTCGCTCCGCTGCGTGAAAACGTCAGTCGCTTTCCTCGTTTCTCCTCTGTTCCATCGCGTTGCACGCGCTAATTTTAGATATACGCAATACTCCCTCGAGAGTATTTCGAGTCTCGAGATGCGATTGCGATTCATCGCGTGTGTATATAACAGATGACTTGACACCGTGGCAGACGTCAAGCGCACTCGCGTCAAAACTCGTTTGTGAATTGAAAATTCAGATGATTTCAAGGATGAGAGCGACGATTTCAGGAAGTCCTTAGACTCGTAGACAGCCGTCACTGAAAAAAAGCCCCGTCGCGTCGTTCATCTTTCGCACACGAGCGCAGAAAACTGGTTGCGACGACGGCGATGCCGGGAAAAAGAGCCGCGCGTTCACGATCTCTATCGCGTATAGATACACACACACGCATCGAAGAGAGAAGGACAGTGACGAGGTCCCATTAGCTCTTTGGCTTTGTCCTCGCATGCAAATTAGCCGGTGTATATACACGGGATAATAAAACCTCACCTACCACTATATACGCTGTTTACGGCTTTACGATGGATTTTCGCTTTTGTATGCGCGCGGGAGCGTATACGAGTCTATTTGCCGGCGTAAACTCTCCGCGCGTCAGGAATTTAATCGAATTTACTACCACACGCGGTTTTGTTGTTCATATACACTGCAAACGCACGTATATCCCCCCGCGGCGGCGAGTGTTTGTTTTGCATCGCGTGCACGCGAGGAGTGAGAGAGAGAATCTCGACCGCGGGAAAAATTCGAGCTTAGATAAATTAGATAAACCGATTTTTCACGGAATTTATTACGGAGACCTGTTCTTTTTCTATATCGCGGACGCAGCTTCTCCTCGAGCTCGAACCGGTTCATTGCGCAGTTAAGTGTGACCTTGATACAGTCTATCCCCCCCCGCCCCCCCCCCACAGTTCCCTTCACGATCCTCTCCCAAGCTTATTTGCAGAGTCTGCACCACATAGACGCGAGGAGTAATTATTTGCGCGATTCTAATGGCTCCCGCGCGGCTCTTAGGAATCGTACACGTGTATCGGCTATCAGAGAAATTGAATAATCTCTTCCGCGCGGATACTTTTACGGCTGCATTGTTAGTCTGCGCGTTATACCCTCGCTCGAGGCAGTGGCTTCTATAATTAATTTTCAAAAACAAACTCGCGTCGATTATCTCAGCGGAAGATTCAATACACCGCGCGTGGAACCATATCGTTACAGAGAGGCAGTGAGCGTAGAAAAAGAATATGCTATCTCTATACTACAAGGTTCGAGTAAGAGTTGCTCAGCGAAAATGCACTTCTTGATAAAACAAAGCTTAATTAATGCTCTCCCCGCTGCCGCATATTACTGATTAGTAAGCGAAATCGTAATCTCAGGAGGGAGAGAGAGAGAAAGATTAGTGGCTCGACTTCGCGGAAAAGTCTTCGCCGCTGCTGCTGGGCGGGATAGCTGGGCCGCCCTTAATTAGCGCGCGCTTCGATTCAATTCTCTCTCTCTCTCTCGGCATGTACCTATGGCTCTCGCGGTTATAACAATGCCTTTTCTCTCGATGCATTTTTACAGTCGTCGTCGACTCTCCCCCATAGCAGAGCGGCCCACACAGCGAAGAGATAAATGCCTCTGCGCTGATGCTGGATACGTTGTTGTCGGCATCGGATTTTCTGGAGCGCGTTTTTTTTAAAACCACCTCCGATACGTGCGGCACACACGAGACGAAAAAATAAAACGCGAAATCTCGGGCGTGTCTTACACACAATCCGAACGCGATCCGTCCGACGTTTAAAAGCCCATCCCTCTGCTCACGCGCAATCCATCCTGATCCTCACTGGAGGGCAGGGCGGCTACGATCTTTCTCTGCTGATGCTCCTCTTCGTAGCTATAGAGAGGAAAAAATGACGCAGCGCATGAAATACTCGCGCTGCAACGAACGCACGACAGCAACGAAGGGTCCGAAAGGGCAATTACATCGGCACGGCGGATCTAATAATAGCGCGGCTTTTTCCCCAGCGCCGGCGAGAGCAAGCAAGAGAGAGAAAGAGACCTTGACGTAGTCAGAGCGAGAGAGAGAGAGAGAGAGAGAGAGAGAGAGAGAGAGAGAGAGAGCGAGCGAGCGAGCGAGAACGAAGCAGCAGCAACCTCGTCAAGGTCGCTCAAGGTCGTCGCTTCTCGCGCGAGGGATATGCATCGCGGGCTCAACAACCTCCCCCCGTGTGTATGTACGTATGCGAGCTGCTGCAGCAGCAGAGAAGCTTGTATAATAAACTAGTCTACGAGCCGCTCCCAAGGGCTTCATCCTTGTCGCGATGTTGCTGCTGCTGCTGCTATGCGCGACAAGTGTGCTGCTGCTCCCGGTGGCGATTTTTCACGCGCGCTCGCGCGCATATAAGATATACGCGAAATTGGCTACGCTCGAGGTGCGCGTGAATGGATTTCCGAGAGATCGACTGATGCTGTCTCATTCAGGAGGTTTTTTTCTCGCTCTCGCGTTTTTCTCTATTACGCACTCCACTGATGCCTTGGGTGGAGGATGATTGTTTTTTTTTTACATCGGTGGGAGTAGGCAAAAAGTCTGCGCGATTATAACGCGAGGATGGGTTGTGTATAGTCGTGTTTTTCGAATGGCAAAAAATATATACTTAAGTGTAAAAAAGGAGCCTGCGGCCGCGTACGATTTCATCTCGAATGCGCGATGATTGTCTTGTTTTTTTTTCTGTTTGGACAGACGTCACGTATCGGAATTATACACTTATTTACTTAATAAAATTGGCCGACCGTTAGCAGCCGAAAAAGCTGTTGATGTCCGCATAATTCGCCATCGCTATACGGCTAACTATCGCCGCATACAAAATAGATAAAAGCCCCGAACTTTCTCCGCATCAGCATAGATAAAGCCGGCACCCCCGTATATTCGTCCGAAAAAATACGAGAGAAGTAGCGTATACAGCTGGAGTTCAGGGACCCACATACACACACACAGCACAACTGGTTGCGTAACCATCTCTCTCCTATATACTCGCACAGAGCTGCAACCGTAAGTATATCCAGTGTTGCGGGCGAGGCACAGTCTCTCTCTCTCTCTCTCTCTCTCTCTCTCTCTCTCTCTCTCTCTCTCACTCACTGTATTCACGCTTGGATAGCCATCTCTGCATCCAAGCCAAGAGAGCCAGTTCGCATAGCTATATACGCATCGAAATGTACCGACTCTCGCGCTCGGGGGCCTCACCGTAGGGTATAATTCGAAATTGCGCCGCCGTACGTGTATCTCGACTCTGGCATCTCGCTTAGATATCTCTACGCGCACACTGGCGCAGAGTGTACACACCTATACATATGCATCATGTATATCGAGAAAGAGAGAGAGAGAGAGAAGTTGCGCGAGCGCGCGGCACAGGGCAAGGACACTCGCGCCAAGACCGGAGGCAGCTCCCCGTTGGGTCGTTGATCTGCTTCCTAGCGCTCTGGCTCTCTCTCTCTCTCTTTCGCGCGCGCTGCTATAGAGAGAGCATTCATCGCCACGCTCGCGCGGTGCAACAGCCCTGGTGCAGCCTAGCTGCACTAGGTATATTACACGGCTTTTATATACCGTGCGCTTTATATATATTATTTACTCTGCTTGCGCTAGTGCTACCTGTGCGCGCAAGCCGCAAGATTTCCCAGAAGGGCGAGTTCGTATATACACCTGGCTCTCGGCGTGCGAGTGTACTAAGTATACTAGTCGGAGTTGAGTGCATTGATGTACACAGGCGCGTATCTGATGTTTTGATGATTGATTGCCGATCGCGCCTGAGTATGTTATACTCGCATGCGGTAGCCGTGAAACAAAAAAGTTTTGGACTGTCCAGCTTTCTCCCAACGTCTTGAACTTGCAGCCTAGTCTGGTGGCCGGGTAGCTAAGATAGATGGCGCGTATGAACTTTTTCATTTCTCTTATCAAATTAAAGCATGCACGGTTCATATATAGCGGTGTGCTACTGCGTCGAAACTGCCTTGTTCGGGCCTGCCACTTGGGCTGATCGTGCTGTAACCGCCTGAGTCTTTTCTATATATATATAAATCTACGACTCTATTTTTCTGCGTGTCTGTCTTAACGTTTCGGATTCTACCTGAATTGTCAAATGGCCACCTGGCCTTCTCCTAATTTTTTGCCACTTATACCCTTCTTCCTCGAGTCCGAGCGCGCGAGCCATATCATATTTTCGCGCGAAGTCAAGTCGATTTTGATTTATCATCATGATGTTCTAAAAGCGTTGCGTAATGCTTCGCTAAAATGTCATTAGGCGACGGTAAAGGATACGTTTATGTGTCTCTGCAATGGGAGAAAGGGACATTAAAAATTACGCCTGTCTTAGAGCTTGCGAGAGAGAGTTATGTCTGTCGTATACATCCATATGCATATGCATCGTTTCATTTCGTCATATATAGCACTTATACACGTGTGTAGTGGTTGAATGCACTTCAAGAAGTCCATATATGCTTCGACGTGGCAGTTGCTATGCGAGATAGTGTATACGCGTTAAAAATTTAGAAGCCGTGTCGTACAAGCAAAAAAACAGTATTAGCGAGAGCTAGATTAGGATATTATTTATATGCCTTTGGTTTTTTTCCGATCGTACATCTTAATGCCGCAAGAGTATTATAGAGAGCTGCGGTTTAATGACCATGAATGCGACTAACTTTAGCTGAATAACGAGCCATCTTAGAGCCATTGCACGATTACTGTATTAACGTATAATGGGATCGTCTCATTAGCCATATATGCGGTCCCGATACACGTATATACCCTCTACGCCAAACGTATGGGACTAATAAGACCTTTAAATTGCCCCGTCCTTTAAGGATATTACTTTAATTATATAATAATATCGGGAGCCGGGTGTATTAAACGTCAGTTCATATAATAACGTATTACAGGTCTTCAACGAAAAGTGGGATCTCCGAAGTAACGAGTGTCACCTGCCGGCGTCATCCGTCGTCAAACCCGTCGTTCGTAACTCTTCTCTCTGCGTATAGCAGCCACAAGTGAGTGTTTTTCTCGTAAACGTATAAGCAAACAACCTCATTCCGATATAACACACACTCGGTAAAAATCTCTCACAATACACACAGAAAGAGAGAGAGAGAGAGAGAAAGAAAGAGAAAGACACCGCAGATCCCGCAAGAATGTCACGCAAAACAAATCTCATCTGCTCATCTTCACGCAGCGAGTAGTATATACGTGCGCCGCAAATTCGCAAATAAATATTCTAACTGTGCAGCGGCGGCAGCAGCAGCAGTCCCTCTCTCTCTCGGCTAATATAAAAGCGAAGCCAGGATGAGACGCGCGTACATATACTTGGGACAAATAATCGTTACGGGATTCGCTCTCAAGAAAGAGAGAGAAAATGACGAGGCTCTCTCCGCGCGCGCAAGAGACTCATTCTCGCACCAAAGGTATATAATAGCTGATAGAGAGGCGCTGGCCGTTAAAAGCGAGCAACGCCCAAGTTCCGGCAGCGCGCTTAATCTCTCTCTCTTATTCGAACGGTACACACCGTGGCCAGTCGAGAGAGGAGTCGTCTCCGGCACCATAGTTCGCGCGAGCGCGCGTGTGTCGCGTGAGCCATTTTACACAGGCGTGCATTAAACCCCGGCGGCGTCGTCGTCGTCGGCGAGTCTCTCGATAGAGACAGACTTCCGCCATGTCGTACACACCCGCACACCCCGGGTTAAATTGGCATGAAGCGTGACCATTGTCCGGCGCGTATCGCGTTTTAATTGCTATCGCGCCGAGGGACCGTGATGCCCCGTACCGTTCTTTTCCGCGCCGCGTCCTTCCGCATATACACGTCTCTCTGTATACCTGTATACACGAGGTATAGTCGAGGGACACATGCGCGAAGAATCTCCACTACTGCTGCTGCTGCTGTCGTGAGGAAGCGTTTTATTTTCGCGGGTAACGTCCATGAAGTTGCGCAATGATAATGTCCGGCTGGCTTGTGTGCTTTGTTTGGAGTTACGCTGCGGGGGATTTGCGATGATTCGGCGAAAGCTTCCTCCGCTAATTTATTCAAAGAATATTTATAGTTTGAATTGCGTTATTTCTAGTTTCTTCTCAGGAGGCTCAATGCGCATACGAGATACACCGCAGTTCTCCGGAACATTCTTGTTAGGCTTTTGAAGGATATATAATCGATAAACGCGCGGATGATAAGATTCAGGTTCTGGGCATTACCCAGCGCGCGCATATGGCCGATAGGAGTAAAAAGACTCGTGATTGATATATCGACTAGAGGGCTCTATGCGATACACACATACACACCTTCGAGGAGATAAACGCCGCCGCAGCCGCCATAACCGGCCACATCCTTTTCCTCGGCTCCGCTGACGGGATCAGGTTCTAATTTCAATGTTTCACTGCAGTCCTGGGAGTAATGCACCCACGGACCGAGAGAGAGAGAGAGAGAGAGAGAGAGAGAGAGAGAGAGAGAGAGAGAGAGAGACTATTATATCAAAGCGCCGGATAATCTTCAAATGAATTTAAATAACTCTCGCGAGCGCCGTGTCCAAGGGGGAGTAGGCGCTTATACGGAAAAGATCACGCGCGGGATAGATCTTCGTTATGTGGAGCAATTTACCGATAAGTATACCGTTTTGCTTAATAACCGCTGCTTTTTATTGAGACGAGAGAGTGGGCTTGAATGCGCGTGATTTATTAATTGTACGTGCTCGCGCACATGCGCATTAATCGACGAAAATAGCGAGGATTCCGGAAAGCGGTTATTATTCGCTGCGCTATTTTGCCTTTGCTGTGTATAGAGAATGCGAATGTAACAGTTGATAGAATTTCATATTCTCGCGTGGCCTGAGATATGAGATATGGTCCCCATTCGTTCGGTCATTGATATCACCGAGCCAGAAGCAGTGGTATAAACTTTTCGATTAATTTGATTGATTTAACAGCATATTAGTTTTAATGTCTGGTCAAGAGCTATTAGAGATAGTCAAGGTACGTTAATCGCGATTTAATTAAGGCTCACGTAATATGCGTTATCGATAGAGCCCAAGCACAGGTAAAAGATTGTAGAGTCAAAATAAACTATTTCTTAACTTCCGGCCAGAAGGAAAAAATGAATAAAACGAAGATCTAACTGCGCGTATAAAAAGACATCGATCATCCGAGAAAAAGTAGAGCCGCGGCATTTCGAAATGTCACAAAACCACGCGCACCAATCGATCCAGATCGATCAATGCACTTTTTTCCGGAATGCTCTCCTCTTTCAATTTTTTTTTCTCCTCTATAATGCCCCGGCGCGGTCAGTCGAGTCACCTCGAGACTTGCTCTCGAAGGCTATGAATATTCTCGGAAGCGAAAATTCCGCTCTGAATCGCTTAACGGTCTGCGCCTCGACGCTCCATCAATCTCGAGAGAGACGGCTCGTACGCCCCCGCCGTTTCGTCGCGCTATTAATTTACCGACTCGGCTGTTTGCCCAGACTATACGCGTGATTTGCCTATACTACATTCGCTGACTTTGCTTCGACGGAGGATGACACTCCAAACGCAGATCGGATGAGTAATTGGGCTTTTGACATTTCGAGTGTAATAACGGTCGACGTTGCTGCAGTAGCGCAAATTTTTTGCCGTTGGGTATCGCGTAGGATGACGATTGTTCGGCTGTATTCGCGCAACGGTACAACGCACTCTAGCTCGCGTGTTGATTTTATCCTCGAAGAAATAATGGTTTTCGGATAAATTAAATCGACCGTTAAGATGACACGTATTATGAATCCGAACATAACAGTCTTTCGTCTGTTAATTAGCGGCTGAGCCCACCGCGGGAGATATAGAGCCATACCCATAAACCGTTCTTCGAAAGACTGAGAGCAGCATTCCCGAAAGCAGATCAGCTGCGCCTAGCATAGCGCAGCCCCGTTATCGCCCCGGTAATTGTTACAAAATTCGAGCAGTGCCCTTATCTCGCGCTGCTCATCTCGCGCCTGCCCTCACACACACGGGTGTAGACTGAATCCAGCTCCTTCCCTAATCTAATTAAGAGAAGAAAAAAAAGACGCGTTCTTCTCTCGCCGCCGTTGTTCTATATATATATATATATACATGTATATACTGCTCGTCTGTTCGTAAGACAAAGTGTGAGAAAAGGAGGCGCAGCTACTCGCGGAAAAGGCCTTGAGGGTACGCAATACACGCATACAGATATCCTGCACAAAGGCGAGATTCTCAGAGTATAGAACGCGTGTGTGTGTGTGCAGTGTGCACTTCCCTCGACTGCTGCCGAGGCAATTAGCATGTAATAATCCTGCAAGTTCATTAGCTGGCCCTTTGTTCGACTCGAGCTCACTCGCGCGCTGGCTTCCTCCTCCCTCTTTTCACGTATAATAATAATATGCCGTTGCTGAACTCGGCAAATAGAAAATTAATTCCTCCGTGCGGTAGCCGTGTGCACGATGAGCCATCAATTATTTTGTGTGCAGGGTTAAGAGAGGAGACTCTGTTAGCGGGATTCCCTGGTTACTGTTACGTCATTTGCAAAGCATCACGAAAATCACTTTTACCTTGGTGTCCGAGAGTTAGCGCTCGCGCGTGTGTTGTCGTGTCGAGAGGAGGCTGCAACTCGCGCGTGTGCCAGCCCCGAGATTGCACCCGCTGCTTTCAGTAGGTAGTCCGAGTGGTTGAGTTGAGGTGAGGAGAGAGAGAGAGACTTGTCTAAACTGCGCATCTTTAGAGGGACTCTGGTAAATGTGTGCGTGGATTGAGCTTTCGTAAGAGCTGAGTGCTGATAAATTGTTGCGCTTATGCTGTTGCTGTGGGAATGTCGTGCTGGGAGATATTAATTGCCATGATATATTAGTGTCGCTGGAAATTATTGTTTCTTTAATAATTCATGCTTTTCAAATGTTTAAAATTTTTATTCATTAAATTAAAAGCTTTATTTATTACACGCAATTGAACAATGACTATACTTATAGTGAATTTTCCCCATTATTTTTCTTTCTTTTTTCAGTCATATTGAACGCTTTGATTAGATATTTTTTTGTGAATTACTGAAAAATTATACACTACGCTATAGCTGCACGCGAGTGTGCGAAATCAGTCTTGCAGAAGGGTCGCAACCAAACAGTTTTGGACTGGTCTCTCTCGACTCTTGAACTTTCCATATCTCTGATTAACGACTATAGGTGGCGCATAGGCACTTTTCCATAATCTTCATCGGTATCTGCGAGTCTAGTGCATATATAGCGGTATGTTACCTACGCCAATAAAGCCTTGTCAGACCTATTTGGGACGCTCAAACTATATAACTGCTAATGATCGAATGACAGGATAGATATTTCCAATAAGAATAGCATGCTACGCCGCTTTTTGGCCTTATTCACATTTAAGTTACATACAGATCCCCTGGATGTACAACAGTATTCTGCTCTTTTAGCTAAGTTCATCACTGGTTTATAAAAGTATTTCGGAATATCGCATGTTGCGTCTAAGATATAAAGCCACTCGTCGTAAATGAAGGTTTTAAATTTTATCCAATCATTCTGGACCAACATATTTAGCAATGTGATTACTAGATCTTTTGATGGCTTACCATTATTTCGACATAATGAAAATATTGATTCATAGGTAAATCAAAAAATTTTGATGTCAATGCGATGTGATCCTCTTAAAAGTGATAAAAAACTCGAAATAATTTGTGCCTTTAGGCAATCGCAGTCACAAACCAAAGCCAATATAGACTTTTAACAAGCGTTAAATTCAATTTTTATCTGATTCTTTAAAAATACCATTCCCAAATATAACAAATATTTTTTTTAAGCGACGAAATGAATCACAGGCTGCCTTATTCCTCAAATTCGACGCAAACCATAATTAAAGCCCATATTCCACTCTCCACGTTATTATCTTGAAACCCGAGGGCTGAGCATCAAGCGTTGTAAAACCTATCAATAATCTTGACGCGAGGTGTCAACAAAAAAAGCCACACACACGCGTCCACTTAACTCCACGCATAGCTCCGTGTATAATCATGCGAGAAACGTACCGCCCTCGATTGCGTAATTCAATGATCGTTCCGGGTTGAGCGCTCGCTGAAATTGCCCGAAATCTTCTTCCCTCTACTCCTCATCCCCCTCCGCTTTATCTATAATAACAGACGGCAAAGGAAGAGCGCAACACACACAGACGCAAGAGAGCATTATGCGCTGCATAAACGGCTATTCGTGCGCGAAGCCAACTCTCGGCGCATATTTTCGAAATCGTGTGCGGCCTGCATCACACGGACAGGTATAGCGTACACACAGCTGAGCATTATGCAGAGCCGCACACTGTACACAAACGCTAAAAGGGCTTCGGCTTGTGTGTAAAGAACAGCCGAGTGTGTGTATATTTGTGATGTAACGCAATCAAAAATCGAGAAATCCAAACGGAACTCGAGATTCCATTCCAGTCCGTATACTGCATATCTGTCCGCCGTCGTGTGTATAGGTATTCACACAAGACACTCGCGCGCTGCAGGCGGAGCGAGTCAACCGGTTTTCATAGATTAGAGAGCACTCGAGAAGCAGTCTCCTCTCCGAGTGTATCCATGCAAGAGCGAGCTTTTCCGTCCGGCGATACAGATATTCGTGCACGCGCGTATAACGTATACGACTGCAGCGAGTAATAATACACAGCCGCGAGTCGTAAAGAAGAAGCAGCCGCGAGAAAAAAATGCGCGAAGCCATATAGCCCGCGTATAAATCGCAGCTCGTATAGCAACGTCCATTCGAATCAAGCCGGGCCGTAAAGTCTCGTGTGGTGTGTCTCTCGACACGCTTCAATAATCCTCTCCCGCTCGCTCCCCAGGATAGATGGAAAACTAGTCTCAGACAAGGCGAGAATCTGGTCGTATAATTCGCCCACGACTGTCTTCGTTTCTGGATAAAGCACTTATACAAGGGGAGGAGGTGTCGGCCGGACATTCGTATACCGTTCATTTTTCGAAATTTCTCTTCTCTCCTGCGGAGGCTAGTTGATGCTTTTACTGCATATTTTTACGCACGCGCGCGCGCGCGAGAGAGAGAGAGAGAGAGAGAGAGAGAGAGAGAGAGAGAGAGAGAGAGAGAGAGAGATGCCGACCGACGTTTAATTGCCGGTTGGTTGCAACGCCGCGCGGCTATCTGACACTTGCTGGTATTTTTACCTAGAAGAGAGAAGCGCGCGCGTGGCTGTGATGCTAGAGTTTTACGGTGAGCTATCGGGAATGATGAAGAGTTTAACTGCGCTTTTTTATGAAATTTTTCTGAAACGCATTCTTCTCTCTCGCTCTCTCTCTCTCTCTCTCTCCCGACGCCCACTTTAATTGCCTCAATCTTACATCGCTGACAAATTTCAAATTCCTATACGTGTAAATACCTCGATGATCAATTTATATCACAAAACTTTTCTAATCTCTTGATGGAAGTCCACGCAAATTCAATCTTACCAAACTTCTTTGCTAGCGACTTTAGACGCGCGCAGTTATAGCATGAGCGGCCGAATCAGCAGGCAAAAAATGACAGTTTTAGCATTGGTGGTACACCACTTTATCTAGACTCAGCGCACATATTGTTATGAGGGAAATGAAAAAGTGTCCATGCGCCACCTATTTTCACCTGCCGCAGACACGGGGAGTTTAGGCGTTGATGAAAGCGCTTCCGAAAGAGACATTCCAAAAAACTGCTTGGTTTTGGTAATTTATAGACATCGCTCTAGTAGTCCACATGTACGTTTATGTACATAAGTAATTACGTTTAATACTTAATTCTCAATTTTCACTTTTTGAGGTTAGAAATTCAAACATACGCGTGGTAAAACGAACAACCAACCAGAGGACGAATAGAACGATTACCATGTATTTTTTAGAGTAGGATATGTAAACAAAATGCTTCCGCATAGGTATAGAGAGGGATTTTTAATTGGCTTCTGCATCAAGGTTCTAATGTCAAGGTTGATCTTTCGTAGCTAGCAATCAAAATGCTGTTATTCCTCCGTGCACGCGTTGCGGAGACTGCGCGCCACAAAGATGCATTGTTGTATCTGGGAAGCAGTTCGCGCTGCATCTCGGATGTATAAAACAGCTGAGCGCATGCTAATTCGCATAGCCGCTAAACGTATAACCGTTAGTGGCGTTAGTCGTTATTTTGATGAACCATCGTGCACAGGAGCATCAACAAACGACGCGCGGCTCTAATAACTCGTCGTAAAAATCATCGGCGCAGTGTTTTTTGTTTGCCTAAGAGTTTTACGAGTCGCCACTATTTGCGATGCCATCGACGTAATGAGCTATCGGGAAAGTACTTCTTCTTTTCTTTATCGCGTCTACTAGATCTTAACTATGATCGTACATACGGCCATATTCACTTTATGGTTCCGCGTAAACATCAACACCGATCTTCCTAATCAATTCGTTCGAAAAACGGATTAATCAGCATCGAAGAGAGGAAGTCGCGCAGTGATATTAACATCATCACACACTACACTCGAGCCTCCTTCTCTGAACAAACGGCCTCGCTCACTCTCTCTCTCCCACACGAGTCTCGCGCATTGTTTGCCGATATATTCCGCAAACTCAACCGGGAACAACGAAATGCCCTGTACCCAGGTGCTAAACGTATACATAACCCTGGAGCGGTGCAGTGTGCTCATGCACTCGCGGAATTCGCAACGATGTTTTTCCCCTCTATACTCCCCCGCGCGCGCGCGCTTGTATTATGTACATGCACTCTTATTCCGCTGTGCTCTTCCGGAGCAGCGGATCGTCGCTCGCTCCGGGCCATAAATTCCCTGGGGCAATATGTAATATCGTTGGACGATGGACGACCGCTGGCTGGAGACTTCCGCCTGTGAAGAAGAACTGTTTTCGCTGTGTTTAACGGGGGGCGTCTACGCCGAGCTCGGATCATTTATATCTCGAGAGGTGATGCGGACGGATGTGTATGTGGAGACTTTGAATTTTACTATTAAATTGCAGGAAAAACGCGAGGAATTCGAGGAAGCGTAAAAACACAGGCTGAATCGGTATACCGTAAGCTCAAAAAGCGTCTTATCTATACCATTCATTATAGGCGAAATAAAAAAGAGCCAACATCGCGGGATCTCACGTGTATAACAAGAAACCGCGATTCGACACTGAGCTCATCCCGATCGGTGGTGAAAGGGAGAATCTTCTGCCAAAAAAAATATCCCCTCGTACACAGTGCATACACGCGGTCCGATCATTTCCCAGGAAAGCAAACACACGCCACCGAACTCTCTGCTTCTCGGGCAATTTATTATCCGACAAAAAGAGGAGGCGCTCACGATCCGCATATGTATATACCTGGTGTATATAGCTCCTCTCTCATACACACATACAGGCCTCCGAAAAAAAGGCCAACACGTGAAAAGTCGTGCGCTGCCGCGCGGCAATAACAACGTGTATTTCTCGTATAATAGCTTAACTGCAGGAGCCGAACGAGGAGTCTCTATATAAGAGCAGCAGCGGCCGCGTCTATAGGGAAAGAGACGGCGTGGAGAGTGACGACGATCTCCCCGGCTCTCGGGAGCGTAGATGTGGAACGGCGGATAGCGCGATATACAGTTACCTTGACACGACGACGACGCATCCTTGCTCTTGCTGCGGTGGATATGCCTCGTCGTCGTCGAAAGATATAGACGCACGCGCCGAGTAGGAGCGATATCAAGGGCGTCAAAGGAGGTCGCTTATTACGATTATCAATACGTATTTATGCTACTATACTCTCGGACGTGCGTATGCGTATATAAGAGAGAAACTCCGCACTGCGGTCAGACGCTCTCGGCTTCCTTTTCGTCCGACGCGTATTCCACATACGAAACTAGGCGAGCAGACTATATACTACTACTTCGAGCAGTCGTAGGAGTTATAAGTGCGGGAAATTTACATCGCCAGCATCTCTCTCTCTCTCTCCAATTTACTTCTCAATCGCAAGCGCGCTTATAACCGATCTCTCGCGCGGTCGTGCCGAGCGCGTTATAATTTTAGCCGAGAGTAGGTGAGCGTTTGGCTGTATTATGCACGTGAGATATTGCGCCGCATTTTGTCGGGGATACACGCTTGTATATAACGAGAGATTTCATTGCCTCGCGCGACAAAGTAATTTACTCGGCTCGAGGTTTTAGGGGTATTTTCGCGTCGTCGGTTTTTATTATAATACGTTACACGCGGTAAGAGGGAGAAAACATCACGGAACACGAGCTTTTGATGGTCGGATACAAATTCAGCTGCATCAGGTGCATATAGCAGCCTCTATGCGCATGAGAAAGACTTTATTTTAATAGTTATTACGCGAGCGTGGTGTCGGCAAAATAGATAACTCAGACGTGCGCATTGTAAATTAAATGTAACATTGAACTTTATGTTACGGCTGTAATTATGTAATTTTGATTCTCGCATCACGCGCTTCTTCTACAGCTCTCTCACGTATATAATATAATGCTTCAGCAGGTTATATACGCGAGTACACGTGTACGGATAATAATTTATGCAGCAGGAGTAATAATCTGAAAAATAGCGATACCCTCGTTTTTCTCCCCCTCCGCTCGCATCGACATCTAAATCTCGCGAGCGCGCGATATATCACCCGCAGGAATCTGCAGCTCGGTATGCGTACGAGGAAAAAGTGGCGGGATTTTTGAATCTCAACCTGTTCTCGCACGCACGCACACACGCTCCAGATACCGCCGCAGGACTTAGTAAGTAGAGAGAGAGAGAGAACAGTCCAAGGATAGATGATCGATAGAGGCTATCTGCGAATGTTTATCGGCAGCGCGAACAGCGCTCGACACACGCTGTACTCGCGTCGGTCTGGGCAAAAGGGTCTCGGCTACGATGCTGCCGTCATAGATTTATCGGAAGCATAGGCTAAAACTCTCTCGGCAACGTCCTCGTTAAGGTTGTTTCGCTCGCTCCACGCGGACACACTCACTATATAGCAGAGCGCACAGCAACGAAAGGAGAGGGAAAAGAAGGAGGCTAGTACGTACATACGCGCGCCGAGGGGATAACGGTTCGCGAGCTGTGATGCCAGTGACACCTAAATCTAAAATGGTCATGGGGGTCGTCTCTCTCTCTCTCTCTCTCTCTCTCTCTCTCTCTTTCGCTCGGTTTTAATGATACGCGCGCCGCCTCCGCGTATATGGCTCGGCAGAGACAAGCCGCCGACCACAGCGCGCTCCGCTTCTCGCGGATCTCGTCTCGATTTACCTACGTGTGTTCGTCTTATACTTCGACTCGAAAATCGAGAGACTATATGCGGAGGAGCGAAGTGCACGTGGGTATGTGTGTGAGAGAATGAGCACCGCCGACGAAACTGGCGCAATGTTGTATGTGGGCCGACTATGCGGGAGTAGTCGGGCGAGTAAAAGTCGTTTTTGGCTTGTACGACGATAAGAGCGCGCGCACGGCCCGCAAGAGGTGAGTAAGTCATAACGGCATTCCGTGGCCTTTTTATAACACCGGCGCAACAGGTCGCTCCTATCTGATATGATAGCAGATGCGTATCTCTGGCGGGATCGTCGGATTTATCGATGCGTGAAATTCGCTTCGTTTTGCGCTGCAGCCATTTAAACGTTTAATACTGGACACGACGCCGCGTTATACAGTCGTGGGTACCATTATATTAGATCCTATCGATATGCACCACGACTCTTGTGAGCTCGCCGGGTATATTTGTTTCAGTCTGCCGACTGGTTAATTGTTATTGCACTGTATAAAAGCCGAGATGATGCGCAGAAACCGCTTAATTCGGCTCTTTGTAGCGCGTAATCGTGTTTATACTCGCGACGTGACGTGTATTCCGAACGGAAATTAATTTCGCCTCGTATAAGAGATGCTTGATAAATAGCTATAGCTGTGTTATTTGAAAAAAATTTGTTGAGTAATAACAACAATAATAATGCATCACGCGCGAAACAAATAAACCGCATCAGTTCCCGTGCGAGCCGGCATGGGCGATCGATCACAATAATACCTCCAATACATAACTCGGTTCCGAGTCAAACTTTATCATTACATGCGAGAGGAAGAGAGAGAGAGAGAGAGAGAGAGAGAGAGAGAGAGAGCGAGAGAATAGTCTGCACTTACGCAACACACAGAGCGTTATTAATGGTATCTCAAAATTAATATCGCTAATTGGAAAGTTAATAGAGCCGTCGCAAGAGTAATCATCATCGCCGAGGAATTAATTTCCCCGAAGCTATCCATTACAATGTATTCTACGACGTGCTACCTTTCTCTCTCTCTCTCTCCCCCGTATATTAGATAAAAGTGCAGCAGCAGCGAAGGGCCGATTAGTCAAGGAGCTGCATCAGCCGCGGACGCGAGCAAAGAACTCAGCGGACCCCACACTCGTCGCTTTTTGTATAGCACACAACTCCAAGCTCATCGTCCGCTTAATTAACAATAGAGCGACCCCCGTATCTCCCGTAAAAATGAAAAAGGGTTATTGATAGATCGAGAGACTCTCTATTTGCTTCGTTTGGGTATAAATTACATATTGAACGAGCGATGCCGCTCTATTCTGGAAATTGCGACCCCCTCTCTCTCTCTCCCTCTCTTTCTTCCCGAGGATAAAATACCAAGAAGAAGAAGAAGAAGATGAAGAAGCAGAAGAGGCAACGGCCGCCTCGATTTCACGTTCACTTTATATTTCCATGATCGCTTTCTCGGGAGAAGAGCCTCTTGTGTATACGGATAATACATCTCGCGCGCGCGGAATTGCTCGCGCACAAAGAAGAGGGGAGCTCGCGCTTTTTATGGATCAATCACCGATAAAGTTTCCGAGAAGCAAGTGAGGAACTGCTGCGGGAGCATACATAAGGGTGAAAAAAAAGGTATAAGGAAACGCGCGAGAGATTATTGCATATACCTATACGCAGAGTGAGTTTCCTTGATGTGAGCTCGTTTTCCGCACGCAGATGATTTTTCGGATAGGCTTCATTATTTACATCCTCCCGGCTACGATGATTTGATATTTAATGGAGCATACCTGTACAGGGTGTCTAACAGATCCCTGGAAAATCTTAAAATATCATCAGGGAATTTTGCCTTGAATCCTGGAATTTTTTCACGAATTCGCTTTTATAGTGAATGCGTAGAATTATATTTTAATCTAATCCCTATATAAAAAAGTCATGACCGGATGAAGTGAAGCCAAGAATGCGTCAATATGATTGGCTCGTGTAGTGCGCATGCGTCAAAAGTATCGTTAGAATTTTTTGATTTGTTTTTGATTTCTAAAATTGATCCTAATACAAAGAATGTAATATATTACTATAATACATATCAATAATTATTATTTGTGTATTTATAATATTCTATTGTAAATATTATCATTGTTACAAAAAGAGACATGATGTGAACGTTGACACGAACTGAGTTGAGACATAACCTTAAAATTTTAAAAGGTAGTTGGTGACGAAACCGCGGCAATTTTGAAATTTACATGAGAGCGAAATGAATCATACATTGTAAAGTTTGATATATTTCCGTAATAGAAAACAAATATTAAAAATATCAATCAAGCATTTATATTTCATTTAATAAGTTAATGAATTAATATTCTACTACAGTGCGCGCAGCGCACTGCGCCAAGTCTAGTTTAGGTAAAATAGTACAAACTATGAATTCAAAAACAACGCAGAGCCTTTACAATTCACAAATTCGAGCTTGATAAATGTAAGGATAGGAACAAAATGTTTTTAAGCTATTTTTTGAAATTCCAATGTACCTCACCTAGAGGACAGTTTTAGGAACAAATTCCCTTTAGAAATTTAATTTTCGTCAAGTCAGTGAAAAGTTACACCTAAAATAACTATGGGGGTCCATACTGGAGAGACTTTGTATTCGAATTAAATTTGTATATTTTTAGTACATTATGAAGGTTTAGGAGTACAACATGAAAAGAAAAATATGTCACACTATAGTGGTATAGCGAATATGCGTAGTCAGTCATCGTAGCGCAACATCGAATAGCCGTAGAACAAAACAGTTTTTTTCAGGACTGGCCTGAACTTTCCGATTCTCTAGTCTCCGTCTGGTGAAGATAGGTGTCGCATAAGCACTGTCCTATTTCCCTCATCATAATCTGTGCGCCGAGTGCTGATATAGAGGTCTGCCACCCATGTTGAAACTGTCTCTCTTGAGCCTCCTTGAGTCAATGATGCTATAACTGCTTGATTCGATTCATCATTTCATCTCTCTGTCCGCCTATCTCTAGTGCAGGTGATAGTAGCAACTGACGTAGCTGCCCGACTCTAACGGGTGATCCTGCCTCCTGGCCAGCTGCAGGTGACATTAGTGGAACTTCATCGTGGACTGTTATATTTACACATTTGTTCCTGGTAGGTAGGTATACGATCGATGAAATAGAATTCGCAAATGGCAACGAGGAATTAACCGATAATATATACTCTTTCGCCGTTTAGAAAGTACCTATACCTTTTTGTTTCTCTTACTGTGAACTTCCTGTATTAAACTTTATAATCGTTTAATAACGTCGAAAGAGCTTCAAAGGGAAAAAAGAAAGAAATTCTCTCGAAAAACGATATTCCGCGCAAGTTAATTAAATCTAACTTCTTGCGAACACCCTCAATGCGGTAAAAAAGAGCATCAGCATTCCACCCGCACGGACCTCCGCGGTAATGGACTTTTTTTATTCCTC
Source organism: Pteromalus puparum (assembly GCA_012977825.3). NCBI lineage: Eukaryota > Metazoa > Arthropoda > Insecta > Hymenoptera > Pteromalidae > Pteromalus > Pteromalus puparum. The sequence continues at coordinate 57,777,407 of CM053168.1, forward strand.
GCGCGCGTGCGATTCGACGACCATCCCTTTTTTTACAATATAAAAATTACGCGCCCGTGCGGTATATACAAACGCAAGTAGAATTTTCTAGGCGGCAGTCGCGGAATGTCCCTCTCGCCGAAGCTGTCAATTATTTAGATTTACGATTTTCTGCGAGTGGTAATGCGAACACCGCCGCCGCTTCCTTCTGCACATATGTGTGTGCCGTCCGTACATGTACACACGTTTACACGTCGGACTGCGCAGCTATAGCATTGTGCCGCAGCCGGTAAATAGCTACACCCACGAACATAACTGTACCGGCTCGAGAGACATTTAACATACGGACATACGTGCTTCGAATAGAGCCAGCCGCTGCTGTTGCTGCTGCTGCTGCTGCATCCCAGGAGGCTTGTTTTGACTTTGAGCTTCGCTGCTTATTACCTCTGTTCCTCTTGTTACGCGCCTGGCGCTGATTGCCTGCTCACAGTTTTCCACTTATAGCTTTTGCACTCGCGATTCGTAATTGGAAAGTCGCATTGTGCGTCGCGCGGATCATAAGTTACGTATAATATTGTGTGTAAGTGTGTTTGCTTTTTTTCCGAATAAAGGAAACTGGATTCGTGCAGCAGTTAGAAACTAGATTCGAGAACACGTTTTAGTCGCGTATAAGCGCGCGCGACCGATAAGGTCTTCTCTCTTTCTTGCGCGAGTCCCGGAATCTTAATTTCGATCGGAAATTGTTACTTACGGCATCAGATATGCATACATTTATATAGTCGCCGGATATATTGAGAACCTGTAAATTATCTGATTTGAGTGCAATTAAACGCACGCATATCGGCTATTTCATAGCCACCGAAGCTACATTTCAACTTCATCTGGCTGGTCTGGCAATTAAACACGCGATGATAGAAAAACGACGAACTACCAGGAAATAAATCAATATACGTGCCGCTCTATACACGTCCGATATCACAAAAAGCTGTGACTCGATTTTTCGCGCTCCTTCTTCATCAATAACCCTGAGAGAGTGCAGGCACATGATCCCCCAATCAAAATAAGTAAGCCAAATATCTCATTAAGCCCGACGGCGTCATTACGCTTCATTGATTTGTTGTACATGTATATACAGTGTATCGGGGGAGAGAGAAAGAGGAAAAAAAGCTGATTGACCAGGTCGCGATATAACCGTCCAGAGTCACGAGGGTTCGCTGGTTGGAAAAAATATTCCGCGCCGAGGTATATGGGTTAGACGTCGTCGCTCTCGCGAGCCCCATAAGTCTCCTAATCGACATCACGACGTAGACTCTCGAGAGATACGCTTCTATTCCCGGCGATATCTGCGCACACGTTACGGAGGAGCGGTTTTGCCAATCCCTCTTCTTCGTGTCTTATACATATACCCAGTATACCCACACACACACACACTCGATATACATATATATCCCCATATAGCAGAGCGATGCACGGAGAAGTATTTTTCATGCCGATTGCGAGAGGTAGAGAAGAAAGCATCGAACAAAAGGAGGCGATTGACAGAGGGCTATCTTCGATCGGTAATTGCCGGCGAACGGGGTAAACTGCGCGCCGCGCAAATTCCCGCAGTGGACCTCGTATACGAGATCGCCGCGGTTATTATATATCGACGGCGCATCGATATGGCACCCGGGTTATAGGGTCAGACGGTCAGATGATCTCAGAGAGGAGTCAGTCCCATGGTTTATTTTTACTGCCAGGGGAATATATCGTTTTTTTTTTTCTTGTGAGTCACGACTGCAGCAGCAGCAGCAGCAGCAGTCGTAATCCTAATCTCGTCGTCGACGACGATGATGCTGGGATTATGAAAATTGTGTAAGAACGATTTGGCGCGATCGTAAATCGCGACGGGGAATCTCCAAATAATGTGCGTGCATTTTACTCCTTCTCGCGTGGAATAATCGAAAATCCACGTGCACTGCAGTAATGCAGCCGCAGTATAATTTGATGCCGATAGTAAACTATCATAAAACCCTTATAGCGGGAGATTCCGAGAGCTAACACGACGATCGAACGAGCAAAACGAATCGAATTAAATTTTCCTCTCTCTCTCTCTCTCTTGCGTATCTGTACACTCGGCCATTGTCTTTCTCGCTCTTTCTGGATACCATACGCCATCCCTCCGCGTAGAGACGCTTATCTCACGGCGACGGGGTGCGAGGCAGCTCGCGCCTTACATGGTGACTGCGTAGATATAAGCAGTACTCGTATAAGATGCCGTAAACCCTCGGATGCACACTGCACACGTCTGTTTAATGTATATCAATAAATGGATTAAATCCTATAGCCTTAAAAAAAAAAAACGAAAACTGAGTAAGTATGACAATCCTCTCTTAAAAAGCGATGTGAAGCATTTAATTGATGTCCAATTGCCTAGTATAAGAATTAAGGAACGCGAATTAGAAACGCGAATATTATTACATAACCTAAAACGCTTTAAACTGTTAATGCTCAGCAGGCGGCAAAATTTAAAACCATTCTGGAAAGATATAATTGATGGTATGGTATGGACGATAGATGGCGCATATGCACTTTTCGATTTCCTTCGTAAAAATTTGTGCATCTGGTCTAGATATAGAGATGTGTCAAAACAGCCTTGTTAGTTCCGCTGCTGTGGCCGTTCATGCTACAACTGCAACTGGGAATATACTATTATATATAAATGCCATTTCCTCAATTGTACACATTTACTGTGGCTTTTTCCGCTGATCGCAAGCTTGCAACTTTTGCCAAAGTTGTTTTAAATCTGGCAAACGCATGGCGAAATGTGATTTTCTAACGGTTAAACTGTGCCCGATTTCAAACGCCTAATGATTATAATGACTATTATAATAATTTACATTTGATCCATCGTTGTATTAAAACGACGCTTATCCCGTGCTTCTTTGAGGTTCGCGGTAAAGGGCGCTATATTCCGGCTTTCGGAATTTCACGCTGGTAATTTTCCGCTGCATTCCCCGCTGAATTCTATCAGGGGATAAATATTAATAAACATCGATGAGTTACACGAATGAATAAATATTCGCAGATAAATGAAGCTCGATCCGAACGATATAAACAACTCCACGACGTAAAATAAGCTGCGGAAAAAGGCGAATATATATCAGAATCCTCCAATTACAAACGCGCGACCACCGTGCAACACAACAAATCTTCTTTCCGGCTGGTGCACGCGCGTCTTTTATGGCTCTCGATTTCGCGAATCGCTTTACATATTGTGTGATGCGCGCGCGCGTGAGATCGGAATCCACGAGCAGATATTGCGCAAGTCAAGCGTAACCCGCTGGGAGAATTTTCATTTCGAATTCATTAGGCGTTATCGCAGCGCAACGGTGCTGTCCACTGCGATTTTTCCCTCACGCTGTGTAGAGAAAACGGTTCGCGAGAGAGAATTCTATCGAAAGCAGATGTGCCAAGTGAAAAGACCGATCGAGTGTGTGCTCTATGACGTGAGCGCGTGTGTTGATTATTCGAACGAACGGTAACGTCGAGCTCGGAGGAAAGTAAATATAAGGATTGCGTGAGTGGAATATGTTCGCGAAGAGATTAAAGTTTATCCAGAAGAAAAACGAGCAAGCTTTCGGTTTATTAACGCAATACACACCGAGATGTGGTATCGCTAACAATTTTTTTTCTTCCAAGAAGGTGTTAACAGCTTTCGCGAGAGAGCGCTGTACAATGACTCTTGAAAAGCACATCTCCCATACATAAAACCCGATCACCAGTTCGCATCGCACTCATCACCTTGGCAGTAGAGCTCTCCCGTGTGCATTACCCTCGTAGGAAACAATGACTCTCCGCGACGCTCGGCGCGTAAAATAACGCGCTCGCACATCGCTCGGCAACATCTTCGAGCTTTTTCCCCTTATACTCATAATAAATACACACGCGACGAGAGAGAAGCGCGGCGGCTCTCTGTGGGAAGTTGAACTTCCTAGCGACTTTTGCCTTCGGATGAAAAGTCGTGCGAATCCGCGCGCATATATATTGCGTGAGCGCGTTACATAACGCGCCGTGTACGTACTTACACCGTGCACAGTAACGAGTTCGTGTATACGCGCTGTGAATCTCACTCGATGTAAGCTAATATTTTTTTTCTTCGTCGGCTTTTCTTGTACCGAGAGCAGCTCCCGCGATGTAAAAGGACTTTTCGTTTTTACGCCAGAGCGCGAGGAGAGAGCAAGAGCGAGTGAGAGAGAGAGAGAGAGAGAGAGAGGTCGTGTGGCGTCGACTTTGACATTCCTTCGGCCGTGAATTACTCCCGAGAATTCGCTCACGTACCCGCTTCGAGAGCTGTTTAGAGAGATAGAGATTCCGCACAGTGTCCGTAAATTGCTTTGTTTTGTTTTGTTTTTTTTTTACTGCTCTCGGATAAAATCAATTTTCAAACGATGTGTCGTACACAAAGAAGCCAGACAATGTGTCATAAACACCTTTGTCCAATGCAGCAGTGTTTATTACCCCAATTCATTTGCATCTCTACGCGAACACGAGCCACAAGGATTTACCGTCCGCAATAATCGACAAGACTCGTAACTAATTGCGCTTATTAAGGCTAACAAAGTCAGCATAATTCTCTCTCTCTCTTTGCGGCTAGCAGCTTTATTGCAGCTCATTGTCAATGCGAGAAAACAGCGCGCATATGTGTGCATATAGTAGTTCGCGTGCAGGATTAATGAACGACGCGTGTAAAGGAGGGAACTTTCTGCGTCCCGTTCTTCAAGCTTCTAAACGCCGATGAAACGGTAAACGCGTCGATGCTCGCGCGCGCGCAGTACACTAGTTGCCAGGATATCACGCGAATATACATCCGTAGAAGAGAGGAAGCAGAAGCTGCGTGTCTGACTTAATGAGCGCCGAATGATCGTTGAAGGACAGTCGCGCATCCGAGTGATAAATCTCTCGTTTAATTGTCAATCAAGATACGAGCGGTAATGAACTAGTCAGCGGCTGCTTAGATCTCGGCCATTCCCTCTATGTAAGCTTCCTTGAGACCGATCTGCTTTGCTTTGATTTTTTTTTTCATTCTCAATCGAGAGCTGCCTAATTAAGGCCATGACGGAAAAAAGAAAGGGATGGATTGTGGTTATTATATTATTACCGTTGATACATATGTATCGATCAGAGTTTTTTTCTTTTAAGGCTTTGACGTCTATTAATCGAACAATTACATTTTCGAAGGCAAAAAAGTTAACCGTGACGACGATGGTGATATTAAATTGTCTTCGTCTGTACGTTAATTCTCGGCGAAAAAAAAATGTAATTTAAATCATGTGCACGTGCCGTTGCATTCCTTCGAAAAAATAGTCCGACGCTTGTGTGAGCCCGAGTGGAATCGCGTTATTATTCAAATAAGACTTTTTTAAACGGTCGTGAAATTAAAATTCTAAAAATGTAATGGTCGTATAAAGACCGCAATGTATTTTAAGAGCCGGTGTGCGCTCGTATATACATATATACGCGTATACCTCTTTCTCTCTTACATGCACACTCGCGCAGCGGCCGCCTCCTGCGTTTATGCTTGCTTTTCTCGGCCCGACATTCAGGTGCGTATGCAAATTGAGACTTGTAAAATTTTTAGTTCCCGTTCTAGTTCTCGCTCGAAGGACAAGTGTCTGCAGCAGCCGCCGTCTCGGTACATACGCTGAGAGCAATAAGCCCGTAGTCTCTCCCGCTCTCGAGCTCGCGACAACGGTTTATCCCGCGTGCACGAACGATGTTATAAACCGAGCGAGAGAGAGAGAGAGAGAGAAAGAGAGAACTCGTAATTGCAAACGAAGCTCCGGGATTCGCGGAAATTTTAACGCTCCAGGATCGGTCTCAAGGCTTTCAAGGTCACACTACCCAGAGTCTATTTGCATCAAACATAATCTCGAGTGTTAGTTGCTACCGCGTGTAATCGAGTTTTTTTTTTCGGGGCGGTTTTCGCTTATAAATTAGCTACAGACTGTGGAGCTTAATTTAGCCGGAGGGTATAGCTTTAGCGATTACATCATTATGCGGAATATCTGCATTTGGATAGTGTGGAACTGGAATTGAGCTAGCGAGCGTAACTGTATAGCCGATTAATTCCCATGAGATGAAAGCATTCCTACAAATAGTCCTGGTGGTACGGGTTATACTCGAGGGATAATCACCGCTTAATAATTTCGTCGAGATCTCGAAACGCGAGCGCAGTTAGAGAAAAATGTAAAGAGTTCTTTTGAAAATCTGACTGGCGATAAAAATAGCGCCGTAAAGATATTTCACGCGCGGTGTATGGGCTTTACGCGCTCATAACCCGTGCGGCAATCGTAAAAACAGCGCGTATACCCCCTTTGAAATACGCAAGCTTTTTCGGTTTCGGATTTTAGTGTCTACGAAACGTTTGCGGCGAGTCTCGCAAAGAGATCGCCTTATAATATCTCAAAGTGGAACAGCCTAATAAAGACGTAACAATATAAACGAACGCCATACGTTACATTACATAATTAAAACTGGCGCTCGTACACGAGATTCAGACGCGAATATCAAGATCCTCCGCGAAACGTAACATTATAAAGCCAGTCTCGGTCTCGCGTAACGTTACGAGGACACGAAGGAGAGTCTGTCGCCAGGACTGCGCTATCAGTATGTTCCTCGCGGACTCGACGAGCGGCTGGCACGTCGATATACATGTAAAAGAGAGAAAGGAGGAGCCGTAGGAATGTGCCGCTACGTGTCCCCTCGTACGACTCTCTGCCTCCGCAATTATATACAATAGTCTACGGTGTACAGGACTCGCCTCTCTGCCGCCGCTGCAATTGCAAATCGCAAAAATTCAATATTCCGCTGAAAAATTGAAAAAAAAGCCACACGCTTATAATCCCGTCGTCTATACGGTTTCGCGAAGAGGGAAAGATTACGCAATGGGGAAGCAAGAAATAAAAAGAATCCCATGAGAGCTGCGCGAGGATTAAGGGTCCTCCTCTCTCACACGCAAGCGCGCTGCGGAACAATATACGAAATTTTAACGGTTACTTTGCATCCTGCCTTAACGAGAGACAGGGAGAGAGCTGCTGCTGCTGCTGCACATAATACCTCCTCCTCGTCGTCGTCGTCGTCATTTTCTCTATATAAAGCCACTTATCTACAATCGCACGATAATTCCTCCCGCTGCTGCAGCAGCCCACTGCACTCGCTTTTTATTATAGGAGCGTTTTATTGCTCTTAGCTCGCGCGAAGTATAAAAGGCAAGAAAGGCCGACGAGAGAGAGATATATAGAAAAGAAGAATCGCGCGAAAAACGGTCACGCACACATTCTTCTCGATATATACAGCTGCGCAGTAAAGCTAGGATATCTGTCTTCCCGGAAATATGGGCCACGCCAGTATATCTGCGTAAAAATTCCACCGATTTCTCCTACACCTGTATTTATTCGTGTATAGATGTACAACGAAACTGCCGCGGAGGCACAGATACGCGCTTTTTTCGCTTCGCGATTCTTCAAAGGCCGAGATCGCGCAAATTATCACGAGGGTAGCCATATATACCCCGGAAACGTGGCTTGGAGTTCAAACGACTTTGGCCCATATTTCCTACTCGAGAGCGCGCGAGAGAGTGCCTCCGCGTTAACTTACAGTTACGGCTATACGCGCACGGACTCTCGCGGGTTGTTCTTCCATTACCGCACACGGTTAGCTTCGTACGACATTAAGGTCCTTTCGAGACTCATTTCGTTCTTTTTTTCTAAGAGGACTTTTCTGTATAGCTGTTGCTGCTGCATAGCTCGATTTTCTAAAACGCGGGAGAGAAAGAGAGGTTAATGCTTACCTTTGTGTGCGTGTGAAATGTGTGCGCACAGCCGCACACACAGTGTATAGAGTGTCGTGTAAATAATTGGACGGCTGCACTCTCGACTTTTGTAAAGGTCGTCTCTTCGTGTGTGCATCCCGTGTTTGAATAGGGTTTCCTTTTTTCCACGTCGTCGTGCGCGCGCGCGGGTGTCCTCAGGTGATTAATCGCGTGTCCCGTCATCCGTTAGAGAGAGATGCACTTAATACGGCTTGTTAAATTTAGGTTAATGCAGGTGCGCGCGCGCGCGACGCGAGCTGTTATTAATTTTATTTTGAGCGATACTTCGCTCTAGGAATGTCGAATCCCCGCATTTCCTTATATTAATTGAGAGCGCACTTGAGCGTGACTGCAATAACATTCGTTTAAGGCTATACGTGTGTATGCGTGTATTAATGAAAATCCAATTGGGTCTCGGTATAGATTCGAGAAGTTGTAAAATCCGACCTGGTTTCGTAAAATATTCTAGTGCATAACCGTTCGCTATCAGCTATGTTTCTTAGTAGTCGGGAGAGGATGTACCGAGATGATGTCTAGATTAGATCGAGTTGAACATTCACGCACTTTCGAGGAGAGCGTATCGCGGGTGGCGGTGACGCGTCGACAGTCATAAATCGCCGTTGGCGTTAGCTCGCGCGACAGGTGTCATTTGTCGCGAGCTTTTATCAACGATTTCTCGGTGTAATAAGCTGGATCGACGATTAATCTTCTCGTTTCTCTTGAAAAACACCTGAATTACATCGGATATGGTTTCTTATTCCGCGTATCTTCGAAAAAAGTCTAAATAACGAGGCGCATAACCGCAGCCGTAAAATAAAGACTGTACAACGACGATAATACCTCCGCCCCGAGTCACGCGCGCCAAAAACAAACTCGCCGTCGTCCCGGCTACTATTACGAGGAAAGACCGATAATAATAATTACAAGTCTGTCGACTATAAGTGATTGACGTCACGGCGGCGCATAAAATACACGGCTCAGCAGCAGCTGTCCTCGAACCCGGAAAATACACTATAAAGCAAAGAGACGACATCTCGCGCACACAACGGTAGTCGATTAAAAGAGCCAAAGCAACGACGAGAGAGCTGCACAATCCACTTACCCATTTCTTCGCAGTATATACACGCTCGCGCATACACATAAAATCGCGACAAGCTGAAGCTATATTAGCCGACGCGAGAGGCGAGCTTTAATATTTACGAGCGCCGGCGCGCGAAATTTAGTGGCGCCGATCGCTCGCCGTCGATACATAGCTGGGTATTAAAAGGAGCGGAAGCGTGTACTGCCGAGGCTTTACTCAGGGGGAAAATAAGGAATACGGGTCACTGTTACGCTCGGTGGCGCTCGTAAAGCCGCCCGTATATAAACACGCGCTAAACTGTTATAATTGCAAAGACGAGTCGACCAGTGCGATATACACGGCGCTGATGTGTGTGTGTGTGTGTGTGTGTGTGTGTGTGACGCAATGAAACGCGATGTATGACATAAAAGCGCGAACAGGGATTAAAGAGCGAAAACGAGGAGAGCGCATCATACTCGCGCGTAACGGTGTCTCCTGTGGAAGCTCGTTCCAAGGCTGCGCACGTATGGTTCGAGATCTTAGGTCGTCCCTCTCTCCCTCTATATATACTCCGCAAGGATAGAAATGATAGGCTCTCGGCAGCCATGTAGGTCCATACGTAACGTCTGCGTAATTATCCCCCTCGCTACGGTTCGCCTAAAAATCGGGAGAACCACTACTCTACGCGGCGGCGGCGGCGGCGATGTCGACGGTCCTCGTGACACGGCCGGGGGGGAGGAAACGGTACACCGCAGCTGCTGCTGCCGGTGTCGAAAAATATCGCTGCCGCCGCCGCCGCCGCCGCCGCGGCCGAGAGTATTTACAGCTAGAGTCCTACTTCTGCAGTAGAGGAGAGAGAGGAGCCGTAAGTTTGATATAATGGACAGAGAGATGCGGGGAATTACGAAACGATCGAGCGGAGGGCCTTCCCAGGATCGTCCACAGCCACGCGATCTCCCGAGGTAGTGTGTGTGTGTGTATACGGTGAGGTGATGGGGATAATGGAGTGAGAACGTGGATGATCCGGATAGCAAACCGAGAGAGCCTTGCTTTTACGAGCCGTGTGCAATGATTAGGGCTGATTGTTTGTTGATGATGCTCCGGAATATGTATCTTCGATGTGCACGTGAAGCGCGTTTATCGCGCGCCGAGTAGATTCTCTTCTCGCGGGTTATATACGAACCGTCGCGTCGTGCAGAAATGTGGATCGCGTATACTTAGAAGGATGGCTCTTAGCTGTATACCGCAAGTATATATATATATATAGGAATGTCAGCCAAGTGCGGGAAACAATAGAAGAGTTAAGTGGAAAAGCGCGCGCGCGTGTGCGGCATTGCACTTAATATCATAAAACGTGAATACACCCTTTTCAGCGCGCCGGCGTCTCTGAATTGTTTACCACGCAACAAGACAAAAGCCGTTAACAACCTTCTCCCCAATGACAAATCCTCGTTCGCCTACTCTTCCATGGTGCAATTTGCCTACCACAATTGCCCTGCCAAGAACAATAAAACATTCTTTCTCGCTCTCTCGCAGAATTTTCGCGCGCGCGCTCTTTCCCTGTGGAATTCCCCCTTCCAAAACGAGTACGCGTATACGCAGTAGCGGAAAAAAGAAGGATTTCGAAGCTAGAGCGGAGGAGAACACGTCTGTGCGGAGTGCACATATGCAAATGCGCCGCGTAAATGTAAATAGGCGCACGCGAAGCGAGTTTGATGACTCGCGTCATTATAGCCACACGGCGGCATGTGTTTGCCGAGAGAGCGTGTAGAACAACACTGCTCTCTGCTGCTGTTGCTGCTGCAACAGTAGCTCGCACCTCTCTCTCGAAGTATGTTTATGGTGTGCTCCTGCACCGCTGCGTGTTGAACGAGTATAGCAAGAGCAGAAAAACGGGGCTTTTCGAGCAATACGTCTTTTAGCAATAATTCTCTTATACTTCGTCTGAGATTTAGCGTATCGACTGTACAAAGGAGTCTGGGTGGCGGTGATGATGATAATAATCTACTCGAGTACACGAGAGCGCTTCACATATACGTGTCGACGCCTCGTCGTAATGAGCGCAATAAATTATCCGAAAAAATTAATTTAACACACACGCGATAGGTTCCATTTATATCCTCTCTCGCTCTTTCGCTCGCACGAGGCATACATATACGTGTGTGTAAACGTGCCGGGAATATCTATAATATTTACGAGCGGCTTTAATATCTGCGGATGTGTACATTCGCACATAAATTCATGAAACCTGTTGCGCATATATAAAATCCCTTTTTAACACGCTCTCGCGGGGTAATTTGGATTTTTACCGACTCCCTGCAACCTCAGACCTTACTCTCTCCCTTTGTGCGTATAGCGCATCGAACACATACTCGTGTGAAATACATCATCAGCATACGCACAAAAGGCACGAAATTCCATCACTCGCAGAATCTAGTAACCCTCGCGCATAGATAATAAAAGGCGCCCCGACAAAAACGAGATCTAATCAAAAAGCTCGCGCGCGCGCGTGTAATATCTCGCGCGGTGAATCAAACGATAAATTATATACGCGCGGGCTTATTGACGCGGCGCTGATGCTGCCCGGGCTACTACTATATACTACTGCTGCTGCTATCCTAGAGAAGAAGAGAAAGAGAGAGAAAGATCGAGAGTCTGTTATTGAAGCCTTTGGCGGATCTCAAGCGTGAAACACAGCGCGGACTCTCCGCGAAAGAGATAGAGCGCGCGCGGGCGCGGGAGGAAGACGAAGTGCACCGCCGGCGCGAAATCGCAATTGTGTGTATGCGCGCGTACACACTATGTGGACTGGTATATACGAGGGCAGTACACGTCGTCGTTGCCAACAGAAAAGAAGCATTAGCTCAATATTCATGCTTTGCTTGTCGCCGCCGCCGCCACGGCGTTTTCCCCCGCGGCTCTCTCTCTCTCTCTCTCTCCCTCGCGAGTAGTGTCTCTCTTTTCTTTCTCTCTTTGTTCGACTATACGAGAGCTCTGAGCTCGCTGCATTCCAGCGCGGCGGCGGCGGCGGCTCTGGTTGCGGCGAGCGACTGCTCGCACCTTCCCAGAGGGATATCTCTTTGCTTCTCTCTGCACCCTTTGTACACGGGATCGCGCGACGCTGTGTCTTTGCGCGCTTTTATTGCAGCCGCGCGCGCGGGCGCGAGCAAAGGTCGACGCCGTGCGCGGAGGTGTCTCCTTACGAGGAGGAGGTGATGCTGTACACATATTGCGAGTGGAAAAATCCTTTGGACAGGGTATTGGATGGCTTTGCTTGATTTAGAATTGCGCATAGGGTGGGATTGTCGTTTCGTTTTTTTTTTAGAGCAAGATTTTTATGTGAATCGGAAACTTTAGATGCGCTCTGAGGATCCTTGTTGTGGTTGAGTATACTAAGTTGATTTTTTTCAAGTTTGGGGATCGAATATCGCTGGTTTGTATTGTAAGACATGAACAGTAAGATTTTGTTTTTCCGTAATAGATATAATTAATTTATACCGAACATTATTTTCCTTTTCTTAAAGTATTTTTCATGGACTCTGTTCATTTTTATATATATAAGTTTTTATTAAAAATTGCTGTAAATTCAGTTTTAACTCAATTTCAATTTGTATGTGTACGTGTAGTAGATCGCGATATATCAAAACAAAACAGTTTGGATTGAAGCTTCTCCCACCGCTTAAAATCTCTGTGTCTCTGGTCAGCGAACATAGGTGGCGCAGGAGCTCATTCCAATTCCTATAATTGCTATCTGTGAGTTCAGTGCGTTTATAGCAGTGTGCCACCTATGCCAAATCAGCCTTCTTCGGCCTGCAGCTTGAGCCGCTCATGCTATAACTGCCTAAGATTCCAGATAGTAATATCAAAAGCTTTGGTAAAATCGAATAGTCATTATAAATCTTTTGATAGTTGTTAAGGATTCAAGATTCCTAATCTATTGATATGTCGAGATTTTGGTCTAATATTTGTAAATCATTGATTTAAATAACAATTGTAGAAATTTTGCAATAAAAATCAAGTATTCTTCACACGAAAAAAGAACGAAATAATTTAAATGTACCTATTCATAAAACATCTCATAATCAATATAGTTAAAAAGTAAAAATAAAGCAGGTTTTATAATACATCTTGAAAACCGGGACTATCCGTGCGCGTATAACAAACAAGCTGATATTTTTACCAGAACAGTTTACACACATGTACAAGCAACGCAAAAAAAAATGCATAACCCGTTTCAAAGCGCATTCTTCAACAAGTCACACACCCGCGCGTTAGTCTCATTAGTACGCTCCATTCGCGTGAACGCAAATCCTCGTGGAATAGCGAGAGAGAAAGGCCAAATACACACACACACACACACACACACACACACACACACACACACACACACACACATACAACTGCCGCAAAGTTGACAAGCGTAGAGACCCGCTAAATAAAGACGCCTCAACGACTGGACCTCCGCATATATTGACTCTTCAAAACGCACATACACACACAGGCAAGTGAAGCGACTCATCGGCGTGTCCGTCTAACGCTCACGCGCCTCGAGAAATAGAGAGGAAAAACAGAGAGCATAATACTGCAGCACGAAGAGAGAGATATACGTTCGAGGGAGGAGTAGTAGAGAGAAGAAGAAGAAGAAGAAGCTACAGCAGCTTCACTAGCGCAATAATCAGCCGGGACAGAATTATAGACATCGCTCGCCGACGCTCAGCGCAAAAGCGAAATTCCTCGCTGTACGCTCCGCGTTTCCTGACTTCGTGTCCCGGGATTCCGTATACACGCTTGCTATTACGTATATACGTAGAAGAGAGGAATCCCCTCGTGCGCACGTTCAGATAACGCGTGGGTCAAAGTGTCAGGCTCGATTATTCAATAGCTGCAGCGTCGCGTGTATAACGAGCAGAGAGACTCGAATGCGTGGATATACACAGCTGCAGTAGAAGAGACGATCGATCGAGCGGCGATATGCCTTTGAGCTCGTCGTTCTCGTCGTCCCAGTTGCATGAATGAATGAATGAATGACTCGCGGCGGATATTAGATGAATCTGCTGTGGCGTCGGTTTATAAGCTAAGCGTTTTTAAAGCTCCTGCAGCGCCATGCGCATCGGGAAGGAATGAAGGAATGGGTTCCGTTGGACAGATGAACTCGCGCCTCCCGTATTAGAAAGACGGACGAGTGCGCAGCGCGGAAAGTGGGTTTCTCGGAGAGTTATACACTACTACCACACTGATGTACCGGGAGACAATCTTCGGCAGCAGCAGCAGCAGCAGCAGCAGTAGAGCTCAGGGCAAAATCGTTGCGCTCGCGCGCGAAACAACAACCGCTATGCGCCAGATGGCTGATGCTCGTGTGACGCTAATGCCGCCGCGTGCAGCTCGGCTCCTCTTTTCCCTATTCATCGTCGACAGAGTTAGTGTGCTGCAATTGGCACAGAATGCACCGCTGCCGCCGCCGCGAGACAAAATCGCGCCGCACGCGCTGCTGCCAGCAGTGTACGCATTAGCGGGCCTGCATTTTTTCGCCAATCAATTACCGCCTGCGATGTACGTGGCACAGCAGCTTCTTGCTGATGCAGCTAGACGCGAGGAGGGAACCTTGTCATTATAAGCTGATGGGCCGCGTGCGCGGAGCTTCAGCGCGCGATAATCGAATGATGGTTTTGCCTTGATTACCTCATTGCCGTAAGAGCTCTGGGAGAGCCGTACGTTATACCTGCCTACATCAGAGGCTTTTGTGGAACGACGTGATGAATTCCTCGAGAGGCTAGAATGCGGTGGTTTTTTTCTTATATAGTATACTCGCAGGGCTCTCGGAATGGTGATGTATCATTGAACGCTTACCGAGTACAGGCGGGCTAGCTTATTCGTGTATCGAGTTTTTTTGGGCGGACTATGCGCGGTGAACGAGATTTGTATTAGGCTGAACGGTTAATAATGAGCGGCGTTCATTACGGTAAAGCACGGGGTAATGATGAAAAATTGTTATTTAGATGGGAGCGTGATTGTTCTCGATGTTTTGTTTTGATAAGAAGGGGAGTTGATGAGCTGACGAACAAGGAGTACATCAGTGAAAGGTGATTGTGTTTTTTTTTTTCAGTGAAAAACAGTTCGTAAATTTGAAGAAACTAACGGTAGACGTACGCAATAAATTAACATTTACCATAGCGATTGAAAGAATTACGAGTGCTATTGATTGACTGCATCTGCGAATCACGCGCCACGTTTGGACCACCCAAAAGTCGCGGTAAGCTTCGACTTGCCTCGAGGCATTGTAACAAAGCTTGCATCGGCAAAAAATATTGTCAGAAGTGGGATTCGAACCCACGCCCACAGAAGTGGACTGCGACCTGAACGCAGCGCCTTAGACCGCTCGGCCATCCTGACTTGTGGCGGTGCGCCGATATAGGCCTAGAAAAAACTGGGACCTTGACTATTTATAGTTTTCGTGCATTTTGCAAAGTTCAATAGCAAATTCGATGTTTTGGATCAATTTTCAGTGCAAGCACGTACGGTCTAAGGCCACAAACAAATTTTTTAACGGATTGCCTAGACGTTTGCGTTTTATTTTTCGTGAGCTTTTGACTTTAATTGACTGCAATTAGTTATTCATTCATCAGATTTGCATATTAACTAGAGCTTCATTCTGCACATGACTTTTGAATGACAGTTGCATAATAACACTTATCAATTTTCTCCAAAATAGATGGAATTTAATCCACATTACAACAGATTGATAGTATATTCAAGAACTACTTTATCATTTACAAAAAAAAAGGATTCTTATAAAACAATAAAAAAAAATCAAGAATCAATACCCTCTCATCACAAAAATACTCAATCACTCGCAGTACCCAGCAATGTCAAAGCACCTGCCTACCTTACCGACTGCAGCCACTACCAGCACCTTCACGTGCCGATAAACCTCAGTATAGTAGGTGGTGCCTCTGCATATCCCACTTGGACGCGCTCGATCCAAACCTGTACGGCAACTAGTACATATCACGTACTCGCTCGCTCTTACGCGTATGACATTTGCGAAAATCATTTCCGAGGAAAGCTTTTCCGCCGATGTATCGACTTTCACTTCCGCGATTAAGTCCGGTTTGCATTTCGCGTCTGGGACTACTATATGCCGTGGCGTACACATACGAGTAGCGCAGAGTCTATTAATTCTCCTAACGAATGCGCGATTACGGCGATATCGAATTATCCAGGCGCGCCTCTGTTGATGAATTGCGCGCGGCGTTTTTAATAAAGAGCCGGCGATAAAAGTCGCCGTAAATTATCAGGAGCATTTAAGCTCGTTATCATTCGGTCTGTAACGCGTCTGCCCGCGCGTCTTGTTACCAAACTGACGCACACATCAAGCTCAAAAGTGCCGGGTTTAAGCACTCAATCAGTTATCCCGAGAACGACCTGTGAGTGTACCTTCATGCACAAAGGAGAGGAAAAAAAGAGGCAGTGGCACAGGTGAAAGTGGGCGCAGCTGTGCGAATTTCGGTGCAACGACGACGATCAGCCGAACGCGATGGACATAGCGGCTTTCGCGGATTTATCTCGATCACACGGCCGCCTCTCGAATAACCGGTTATCTGTCGGTGCAACTTGATCGCACACGTAGAAAGCTCATACGCTGGCGTTGCGTAAGCCGAGGCGCTAAGAGATTCCAAAGAGCTTGTGTGAAATGCGAAAAATTTTCGAGGAAGCGGGAATATTTTCAGGCGGCCGTATATTAGCGTAACGTAACTCTCGCGCGGCTCGATCTGATTATGTTGGCCTGGAATCTAAGGAAAAAGTACGTGGATACTTATACCGGATTGCAATTTTTCATTTATTACGTGTGTGTGTGCTCGGATTAGACGGGTTTTAGCTTTTACTCGGCAGAATTTTTTTACCCGTGGAGAATTTCAGCCAGATGCGGTCTATATAATTGCGTGCCGGCGAAAAGTTTGATTGTACGCGAGTCGTGCAGCAATAAAACCGATCGGTGGCGATTTTAAGGCGCGTAAATCAAAATATTTTTTTAGTCACACGCTTACTCAGATCGAGCTCGCGGTGAAAGCTCTCTTTCACGGGATTTTTCAAGCAGTCCACTTTTGCGAGTGCATTCCGGGAAAAAAAGTGCCCGAGGATTTCGTGAAATGCTCGAGCGCATCGACATTCTGAAAAGCCATTGCATCATGGCAAAACCGACGAATGTTTTTGAAATCAAGATAATAGAATTTCGCAACACAATAGAGCTGCCGTGTCTTCTAGAATCTGATAAGCGCTTTCTCTATCAACAACACAGAGAACTTGCTCGCAATCTAGGTCAGCAGACTACTGTAGGATTTTGGCCGTACGTCCACGTGGCTTCACGTGATGCAGCTTTGACGCGATGTCGCGAAGCCGTTTCCGCAGCTGGGCGTATGCAATTTCCGGCATACGAGGCTCTACTCTACTGCAACGTTGTACGTGCGACACAGAGAGGACGAAAGCTTAAAGTGCAACAGAAGAGAGACGGAAGCTGTATGCATACATGTGCGATCGGCATCGGAGAGGAAAATCGGGTACCGATTTTCTGTCAATTTTTGCAGCCGCCGCACAGGAGTTTCCATTAGGAAAACTAAGTACCGGAAAATTTTTCAATACAGCTCTAGCCCTAGGGAAATTCAATGAGAGGCTAGTTTTTCGCTCTATAAATCGCCGATCTATTTGTACGCGAAATTTTTGCCTCGATCAAAGAAAGAGAGAGAATTTTATTATCCCCGTAGTCGTTGGCCGCAAAAAAGAAAAGTCCGTTTCGCGGCCGCGTTAGCCGATCAATAAAATATGATGGCGGTGATGCTCGTAAAGAAGAGCTAGCTACCACTGGTTACGGGCGTGATTGCAGTAACGGAATATTTGATTGCCATTTGATTGTAACACTTTTTCGTCGCGCGAGGTATATAATGAAAGCGCGAGCGATGCGTCCTTTTTGCCGCAGGCAGCTCTCGGCAGCCGACCAGCGTGATTACCCCTTTTTTTTTGCTAAAGCGCAGCGCGCGTCCTTTTTTGGTCAAGAGAGACGGCTGCGCTCTTAATTTTTCGTTGCGTACTTTTTTCATAATCTCACACCGCACATCTCCTCGACGTCGGCGTATGAATCAAACCTGAATTTTGCAAGTGGTATGACAAACCGTCGAAAAACCCAAAATCATTACACTCTCTTGCATCCGTCGTGTCCGGCTCTGAAATCTCCCACAGAAGCATATGTGTCGCAAGCGCGTGCAAGTTGCCAATCGCTCATCAGCCGAGAGAGCTATAGCACACGACTCATCAATTCGCGAGGAGGTTTCGCATTAGGCTCGGCTGCAGCAGCACGTGCATCATAACGATTTCTACGGGAGAGAGACGGCGGTGGCAGTAACAGCAGCGAGAGCGAGAGTGGCAAAAGGAGCGAACGGCTGGGACAACAACAGCAGTGTAGAAGTGGGGCCAGCTCCTCATCGAGGTCCGCGCGCGATATTTCGTCGTGTGCGCATGTAGGTATATACCTAGCGGTGCACCAGCGCTTGGCGGCGAGAGGAAAATGCAATGCGTCGCTGTTCAGGAGAAAGGGGACCCGTATAGGCCGGCGTCGAATGCCACCGCAGCGATATTCGCCTTCCGCAGCTCATTCAGTTGCCAGTGCGTGTGATCCACGGACAGCTCTGCATCGGACGATTGCTGCTGACTTCCAAAGATCGATTCTCGCGCGAAGTTGCGGTGCTTTACACATAGTCTTCTGCAGTGCGCGACAACGATAACGTAGGAAAGTGGCGGAAGAATGGACCGAAACACCGGTCAGCTCCTCCCTCACTGTGAAACATAACGAGTGACTCTCCGCACGTGTCGCCGCACACACATAATACACACGCACTCGCGCTAGCCTGTACGTACTCACGCAGGTGAATGGCAGCAGTGGTGTGCGCGGTCGCACTTAGATATAGATAACGACGCGGCGAGTCTCGGCAGTGAGAGGTGAACCGGCGATTCGAGAGCACTGTCGGGTTAATCGGACACATAGAGTCCATGCGATCCGCTCTTTGGCACATCATCCCTGCGCGACCTGGTAGTTGGTAAACATGGGCTCGATCTACTGGTCCTACCTGCTCCTAGTCTTCTGTCTGCTGGAGTACAACGATGCCGCCGGAAACGAGTCGAACATCCTGAGGCTGAGCAAGCCCAGAACTAGCAGTGCTGGTCCAACGCCGACGAAGCTGGAAGTGGTGAGCAGCAATGCAACCGGCAAGGTTGACACTAGTGGACAGAGACCGGTGGTCGAGTTCAGCAAGAACAACCCGGAGCTCGACTGGAAGACCCAGCTGAGGAAAGTGGCCGAGCAGGAGGAGAAAACCAGGTCCAAAGAGTTCGACCTGGACTTTATGAGGGATAGGCTCGAGGAGAGCGCCAACAGCATCCAGTGGCTGGTCGATCTCTATGATCCGCTCAGGTGGACCAAAATACCGGGAGACGTAGGCAACGAGTGCCGGAGAGACATGACCACCTTTCTGAACAATCTCAAGAGGGGAGAACTCTGGGCTGCCAAGTGTGAGTCTATTCACTTTCGATGTTTGTTCTCGTTAAACGTTCCGTATAGCGCGGAGTTGATCGAGGGTAAACTGGCTTTTTGCTCTCGACGCTATATACCTAGTACACAGCCGTTCGAGATGGAAAGTGTACGGTCTTTGTGCATTCTGTTTCAAGACAATGACACTTCCAGCGGCTAAAGTAGATCCATTACCTGCAGTCTAGCATTCGTAATAGTGCCATAACTTTTGAAATCGATGACGCGCGCAATGCGTTACGACTCTGGAAATCAATATACGATGTACTTTCGTTTTAATGCAAAAATATATACACCACGAGTTGTTAACGACAGCTTTCGCAACGTTTCAAAACACAATAATGTTGTATCTCTTTCAAAACTAAATCGCGCGCGCTCGGCTTGGCCAGTGCACCGGTCACGGGTGACGGACTCCGAGCTCGTTATGACTGAAACACTCGATATGGCCTATTTGAATCTCTCTCTTCCCCGCCGAAAACTACGCTCTGCTTTCATTTTTCAACGAGAAGCTGCACGAATAAAGTTCAACGAGTTAAAATCCCCGCGTACGAACAATTAAAGGCCAGAAAGGAGAATCGATTTCACTCTCGAGTCAAGCTGAGAAAGCAGCGCCTTAAAATCAAGTTTGGCGCGTTGTATGTGCACGTAGTTCTCGGCGTCGGTATATATGGGTGCAGCTTACGTGTCTGTGTCTGTGTGTGAATACGTGCAGTTGTGGCGCAAGTGCAGCTCGCGAAACTTTATATAGAAAGCAAGAGTGACCCCAGCAGCATGAAGAAGCTCGACGATCGATTCGTATATGATTCTCGCCGGACTCTGTTATTACGTATACTCGTCTCGAAGCATGAGGGGGACCGGTTACATTGTGTTTTTCATGCTTTTGAAAAATCCCGGCTAATTTATCGGAGCTCTTGGGCTTTCTCTGATTTAATCGCGGTGTATCAATTTGCATCGCGAGATCGCCTCCTCGGAGTGTTATTTCGCGCCATTAGTATACTTTCATTAATTTAATTATTGATTATTACTTATCGATCGTGCAATTACATTTCCACTCGCTAGCGTTTTATCTTTATACGTCAGCTACGTGGTCTGTCATTAAATTATGCTGTGTATATGTACCGTTCACGGCAGCTTCGCTTCTACGTTATTGTTTTTCCCGCGCTTCCATAAACGCGAGAGAGCTATTATCGAACAGCAGAAACGTATATGCACACGATATCGTCGCGGATATTGGGCGTCGCAAACTTCCGGCTCATTGCGTTACGAAACTCTCTCACACACTAGGCATTAATCGCGTTTGGCGAATATTGTGTCAGAGTCTTGCAATTATATATATACGCGAGCGAGCGCGCGCGCCGTTACGAAAGTTACGCAGTCATAATGCACTTTCGGAGGTATAGGTATATATCGTACCCCTTCCGTTTTTTATTGCACTTCTCTCGCGACCTCCTTTTTCAAGATGAGAAGAAAGATCGGCTGCTGCTGCTCGTATTCCCCTCGGTTTTGTTTTTTCCTCGGTTTATCGTGCGTGCGCGAAGCTCGAGTACCGCGACGAGACTCGAGACTGCCTATTAGCGAATTAATGCCTATAGTGCGCGTATATACGAGATACTCGTTGCTCTCTGCGGTTGTGGAAAATCGCTCGGTCGTAGATACACGAGAGGGTTGGAGCAGTCGTAATTGTTGTTATTTTTCGAATGAAGGGGTATATGCGATTTCGCGGAAGGTCGTTAGACGAGAATGACCTTGTTTCGTATATTGTATACGTTATGCGTGTATGGATAGTTTGAAAATACAGCGACTGTTTTTTTGTTGAAAATTAATCAACTGGTCGCTCATTGGAAAGTTTCTCTCGCGGCTGCGCAAGCGATCTCCCCGTTTAATAAATTCATTATCATTACAAAGAATGGGAATATTTCGTGGTTGTTAAAATTTTGCAATCGCACTACACAGGCGAAATGCACGTTGAGGGGCATAAATTCTACGCGCGCAATACTGTATGGATACTTTCTATGTTGGCTGCCGATCTTTTGCCTAGATTTTGCGCGTGCACATGCACTTTTACGCGTGCATCAGATATATATCATTCTCGTGTGCGTTCGGCCACTTCGCAAAGTTTATATATACATAGACTAGCGCGTACGTTTGTATTTAAGACGCGGACTATAAATCTAGCCCAAACAAATTTCTGACTGGAGTGTGTTGCGCAACGCGTGCATGTAATAAAATAGTCGAGATCGTAAACGCCGGCTTAAGTATTTCTCAATGTCCATTTTCACAACGCGTGCAAAATCAATCTCGATTTGACTCGTTTAAAGCGGCTCGATTTTTGATATTTGTCAGAGTCTAGTATTATAAAAGCCAGCAATAAATACAGCTCACTGCACCCGACGTTTGTGTACGCCAACTGGCTGCGAAATAAAAAAATAGCCCATCCATCAACGCGAATCACCCACGCAAGCGCTCGTTACTCTCGTCCGCGAAAAACTGCGTCTCCAAAACAACAACTCCAGCGCGCCGTCCGTCATCCCAGTAGAACGAGTCCAACGAAAATTTGCTAGCTCGAAAAAAGGAGAGACGGATGCACACGGGAGAAGCGTCGCTAATAACTTCTCGTAATAAGAGAAAATGTATGCCTCACCGATGTAACTCGACCGCAGCGGCGTTGGCTCCGCCACACGAAATTGCACTTTCTACTCCTCGTCGTCGTATATGTTTACGCAACCTGGCAATGAACCTCCACCTCGCGGTTCACTGTGTATAGCAAAACGCCGGTCAA
This sequence comes from Pteromalus puparum, assembly GCA_012977825.3. Lineage (NCBI taxonomy): Eukaryota > Metazoa > Arthropoda > Insecta > Hymenoptera > Pteromalidae > Pteromalus > Pteromalus puparum. The sequence goes on from CM053168.1 coordinate 57,799,650, forward strand.
GTCGCCTTACTTCCCCGAAAGATTTTCCGTGTGTGTATATACCATGTGTATAGCGTGAGAATAGTCAATGTTAAGGTCGCCGCTTTTGCTTTCTATATACAAGAGTGAAATTGCAACGAGCTTGATTTTTGACGAGATGATCGCGTGCACGGCGAAGATATAATATTGCCGCGGGCGATCGTATGATTAATGAAACGGGTAGTTTTCGAAGATCGAGCAGGTAGATACGGACAACAATTTGCTTTCTCTCGGAGGGATTCAACATTGTTTACGAGTGACGAAGTTTTACCGACCGATTAGCGGATTTAATTTGAAGAGGCTTCGATAAATCATAGATGCTAGGCTCTAATGAAACTCGCGTAAAAACGACGTTGCTGCGGCAGCGGTGGTGGCCGAGCATCTCAATTAGCCTCGGAAGTGGTACACAGACACGATGAGCGAGAGTCTGGAGAGGAACCTACTTACGACCGCAAAGATATAAATTTCGGAATTTATCGACGGTAAATCAGCGCTTTCAGTTTTCACTGGCAGTCGTTTGTTTACACTGGCCCTATTTTCCTGCGTACGTATGTATAATAGTTGCTCAGTAGTCGTTTGCAAAAGTAAATCGTTGTTCGTCAAAATTACAGTAAGTGGAACCTTAGTGAACTTTACGATCAAGGCGTTACGACGAAGTACAAAATTAAGGGACATATCCGCAAAGTAAGCCATCAAATTATGCTAACCGCCTTCATAAAAATCTACCCACAAAGAAAAAAGATTTTCAGCGCATGCTATACATTACAGTGGTATACCAGCACACGGAATATCATCAGACGTATAGTAGCGCTGAAATCATACTAGCCGTGAAGCAAAACGGTTTTGATGGACTGGCCTGTCCCCCACATCGCTTGAACTTTCTGTCTAGCGAAGATAGGTGGCGCATAGGTATTTTTTCCAAGGAAATATATTTCCCTAGTTAGAATCTATGCGCAGAATGTACATATAGCAGTGTGACACCCATGTCAAAACAGCCTTGTTGGGCTTGCACATTGCTAGTCGCTCATGCTGCAAGTGCCCACTGATGGCGCGACTGATCGTTACTATGATTCTGGAAAAAGAATGTTGTTATTATTATATAACAATGTAATATCTGCGCCGACCACTACCATATTATACTTGAAACTTTAAACAAATAAAATAACGAATTTAATACTACCGGCCCCGTCTCGATTCTGGTCAGTATTATAATAAATCTTGAACATCCATTGAGTATATCAAATTCATAATTGTGATCTTCCACGCGTCTGTACAAGAATTTCAAACAATTATTTACATCAGTATTCTGCTATCAGTGCAATCGCACTATTTAAACCCACGACAGCTCAGCAGTCTTCTTTGCAACTCTTCCATATCATAAATGCAGTAAATATTTGCTCTCGATTCTCGCACTAGTCGGCTAAATTACACGTGCGCATATAATATACAATATTCCGCTGCTCGCTCCCGTAATACACGCGTTCCCTCGTAGCGATGGGATAGGATTTTCCACGTGTACGCCAGTGCGTCTCAGCTTCCTCTCGAAAAATTCGCACGCTGAGAGGGAAGAGGCGGAAGTATCCTTTCTCGTCGTTCCTTCGACTTTACACAGGGGAGAAGGAAAGAGATGCCTATCGCTGCTAATCAGACTGGCGCGCGCGATTACTAATTAAATGTCGGAGCCTTATACTCGCGTCCGGAACAATGTCCGACAATTTTCCGGATCGGGAGCTTCGGTAATTGCACGATACGCGCTGCTAGTACTGCTTGTTATGCCCTGTGTGTGTGTGTGTGTGTGTGTGTGTGTGTGTGTGTGTGTGTGTGTGTGTGTGTGCGTGTGTGGGATCGATTATTAATGTTAGGAGGAGTAGGTATGCGGTGTTATTTTTTTCGCAATTTTTGGAAGGATGCTCGTGAGGCGTTTCCGCACGCAGGCGTTGATTATCTAAACGTTCAATTTGCCTGTTTGCTCGGCGATTTGAGCAACGTACTGGTTTAGGAAACGACGAGTCGTTATAGGCTCGATGCTGGTGGTACAGTTTTTATGTAAATATCTGCGAGTGAAAACGTTTGCGTAATATCGCACAAATGGCTCTATTTGTAACGGGTTATAGTGTAGATTAAATTTAATCGGTATTATACTTTCTACCGTACAAATTGTCAATAATAACAAACGAGGGGACTAAAATCGAATCACCCATACTCCACAGCATTCCATTCAATTCCCCAACGGGATAACGCTTCGAGCGACAAAAAGGCGCAAGAAACTACACGGTAGTTACCCGATAGAAATGGCTAACTCTCCCTTTTTGCAGTGTCGGATGCGAGTGGACGCTACTCCTCGCAGTACCACTTCGGAAATGGATTCTGGCTCGGCTCTAGCACGCTGTGTCGCGAGCTCAACGCCACCGATGTCCTACCCTTCCACGTGCAATTTTACGTCACGCGCATGTTTTTCATGCTACCCAGCGATATCGAGAGCTCGGTGAGTATCGAGTGTTTATTATTTCGCAACGATGATTCCGACATCGATCACACGACACGATGATGCAAACTTGGCGAGCGTGTAGTTTGAAACTCGCATTAGATAAATTGCTGGAAAATTATTGCGAGAACCTTAAAAATTCAATTCTTTTCTCTCATACGGAAAATCTGCAAAGATTTATACCCGTTGAACGCCGCCCATATCGTTCGGCAAATTGATTTGTGCGAAACCTCGGAAATCGGTTCTGGTCACACTTTTTACTTGGCGTATTCGTATATTTTTGTTTCGACATATAAAGAAAACGTTCTCCTCTTGGGATATGATACATCAGGCTCATTTTTCAGTCGGCTTCCGCGTAGAAACCGGCGATACATAATTTATCGAAGTGCAGGTCTGAAAAACGTCTCCAGAAACGGGACGTGCGCGCGAAGCTTATACCTCCGAAGGGACTATTGTAGCCAACGTATTATATATACATTCTCGCGTTGTCTCGTTTCCTATAAGCGCGTCGTCGCGTGAAAAATAACGCGCGAGCGAGGTTTCCGTGTTGAGGCGCTATAAGCCCGAGTTTTATATGTATGTGCGGAGCGACGAGCCAAAATGTCGCGGCTCGTATTTTAAACGCTGAAGCGTACAGTTCTGGATTTTGGATTCGCGACACGACGATCATGCAAAAATATACGGTGAAGCTTTTCATGAATTTCCTGCTTTGTTTTATTGTATATACAGTTTGAATTTAATGACGTTTGTCTCTCGAATATATTATATCGTGTCGTAATAGCAAAAAATTCTCACGAGAAATAAATCCAAATCCCCGTCCGAAGATTACTCGCAATATCCCTTTCAAAATAACGTCTCTAATGAAAATTCAACCGCGCCGTAGGCGACCCCGCTCGCGCGCGGAAAGCATGCATATAAATGCTACAGCCGGCGTCGAAAACTCGTAGTATAGTGCAGCAGCGGCAATATGAATTCCGCGAAAGCAAATTTATCCCGACGAGGATTATACTTTCTTCTCTCGCACACAAACTTCGGGTATACATGCACTCGAGAGTCACACCGCCGCTGCTGCCGCCGCTGCTGTGACGAAATGCGAAAGGAAAACGTTTACACTCGGTCATTATGATCCTCTCCTTCTTTTTTTTTTCTTATTTTCGCGCAGGCGGTCCACCGCAGAAGAAAAGTCGCGCGCCAGTACCGTCCGAGGCATAAATTACCTGCATTACGTGGCACTTGCGTAACCGTATATGTATATACTCGCGATTGCAGCCGCATGCGTATGTGTTTTGCAGGATAGACTCCGAATTTTCACCGCTACGCTCTATAGTACAGGTTGATCATTAGAAATTGATAGTCGAGAGCGACGTTGATCGAGCACAATTAGGCTCTTATCGGGCACACGTAACTTTGAGCATTTTATCGTGCGAGAGAGAGAGAGAGGGAGAGGGAGAGATTTTATAATACCGTTGGGATCTCACTGAGTCGCCGTCATCCGGTTTTCGACATACGCCGATAAATACGCGGAGGGGAAGTCGATTCTTACATGGCGCGTATTACGAAAGAGCGAAACGTTAAGAAAGCATCGATCTGCATGTGCAGTAGCCTTTTATTTTTAATTACGTTATGCGCGCTTATTAAAGACGTTTTTGTGAAATGGAGTATCGTTTATGGTATCGATGATGATTGGCGTTTTACCGTCGATTCATCGTGATTTCTATACTTTTTGCAAATGATTTCTGCAATGCGGGCGAATAATGCATGTGATTATCGTTTTTAATAAATGCAACGGGTTGCGCATGAATCAGTCTGGATACAGAAATAGCATTATTTTACTCGCTTTATTTATAACGTAAGAGACGGGCGTGTGTAACTTTCTACGCGCAATATCGCGGAGCGAGTTCTTCCAGGGGGTCTACTTTATCCTATTATTTCCGATAAATCCGCTCGGAATATCGTTCGTATACATACGTCGATAACAATATTGACGCTGACGTTGACAGGGTCTTCTACCTCAAGATCATATCGCCGGAAGTAGCGAGAGAATCAATCTCCACGGCCCTCTCACTCTCTTCGCGTCACTCAAGCTCTAAATAGATATCGGACCTAATGAAAAATTACACCGCGGGATGTGGCCTCCATATTTCAAAATTATCATCACAAAAATCTTTATCGTCAAATCGAGACGTAGGTATATATCCAGCGTTCGCAATAGAGCCATTCATCTCTAGTTACGCTATCCCATTAGCAACCCTTAAACGTACTGTCAGACCGAAAAACGAATGGGCCGTCGCGCGACTTCAATAACAACAAAACCGCATAAAAGAAGCTCTGAGAGCGTCCTTCACGCGCCGAGTCGCGAAATAGCTTCGCGCATCCGAAGCAATTTCTCCTCTCTCTTAGCACATCAGGAATGAAAACGCATCGCTATCCCTTTATTCCAGTCAGCTGCGGAACTAGAGCGCGCGTCCTTTTTCACTGTCTCGCCGAGTAGACTTGCTCTCATTCGCTCACGAGTGTGTGACATTTCCACAGACGAGGCAGGTGTTCATCGGACTGTGCCTGCCGAGCACGTGCGATCAGTCGTCCGTCAAGTCGATGCTAAGAGCCTGTGCTGACAGAGTCGAGCGTCAGGGCAACGGCACACATCGATCCGAGGGTCCGAAGATTCACATAGTCCAAGTCAGGCGAGTTCCCTCCAACGACTATTCGCCATGGAGCGACCCCAAGTTCTACGCCCTCGCGTGAGTATTACATTACATTATCTCTATATGCGTACGTACGTCATCTCGTCTGTCTTATGGCTTCGGATAGGTGATTTACCAAGATTTGCCCTTCTGATTGAGATGAGCCAAAGACGCAACTGGTGTCTCTTGGGATTTGCAAGGATTTCATTTCTCGGTTCCGCGAGGACTGATGGACGTATACGGTATATCATACACGCATATACCGTGACGGAATGGAATCTTATTCTTCAAAAACAACCACACGCGGTAATTTGCGATCACGTGCTAGAATATTTTTTCTGCACGCGGCGTGAAAAAGAGAGGACAATTTGCTCGCGGATGATGAAAACTGAAGGATTTTTATGACGAAAGTCAGGTTCCAAGTGTGTCTCGGCTAATGGGCTAACCAATTTTAGATGACTGTGCTTCAATTCGAGCGTAGCTATTCTACGGCTCGTAATTACTCCCGACGATCGTTAGAGAGAGTGAACGTGCTGTTTTTTATTTTGCAACTCTTCGAATAATTGGGGGAAGTATGTGTTTTCGAACCTCGTCGTCGTGGCCGCGTGTGATTATTTTTCACTTCCAACGCCGAGTCTCGCGCGGAATAAGAAAAAAATCTAATCCAAAGCCGTCGAGATATTTCTATCAGGGCAAAGAGAGCTCCAATTCTACGGAAGTCCTTCTCGAGAGACTGGCCGCTGAGAGGAAAACTCGTTATTGCGGATACGAGCGCGCAGATGTGCGTTGAGAACCCCGAGTAAAGTCGCGCAAGACACAAGCGATATATCCGAGCGGTGGTGCCGCAGCGCAGAAGGAGCTATTAGTGCAATGCCGGTGCGATTGCCCGATCGCGTAACAGGTCTCATGAAAATTCCAAAGTCGATCTTCACGTAATATTCGAGTATCGAATTTACGGAAGCGAAACTTTCTTTTCGCATGCGCGCACACTTACGCAACGATTGCAGCTGCCGCTGCAGACGCGATTTTTCCCGTCGTTCGTTCATGCGCATGTGTGTATTGGTTCGTGTTTTCTGCATATATATGTATATGATTGGAGGCTGCCGCTGTCGTCGCTTTATTAGAGAGTCGTAACGCGCTCGCGCATTACGCGCGTGAACCCGACGTCGATGTGTGTATAGGAAATTTTCTAATGTTTAATTTTGTGAAATTTACGGTAGCGATGGTCTTTTTTCGTACCCGATGTTAATTAGCGAAAGTGGTGTATACGTAGGTAAACATCGCGCTGATTCCTCGACGGATTCATTAGGCTCACGGAAAAGCGGATGTTAAATTATGACGAATTCAATTCGTATAGAATTATTGCGCGTCCAGCAAATTGCTACACAGGGCTGATTGGATCCAAGGGTAATTTTCCTTCATCCCACCAGAACACTCGAGATTTACTGAAATATTCATATCCGATGAAAAAATACTCCTCGTCATATCAACCTAATCCCAGAAAAATACAACACTCTCTCTCTCTCCCGACGTCCCGAATCCGCAGCAGCCAGAAGAGACAAATGCTCGTCCCACTCTCATCAGCAAACACAGGAATCTACTTAGTCCCGTACTATAACCAAATAGCCCCCCCCCCCCACTCCGTACAACGCCGGGAAGAAAAGGAAAAAAGAAGTCAGTCCGCGCGCGAGAGCTATTACATAGCCGCCCTGCTGCTGGTACTGCACTCTCTTCATGGAAAAGCTCTCGCCTATAGCGGCGTTTACGCGCGAAAAAGGTTAATAGCCGCACCGCTACCACAGACATCTCGATTAGATGGCTCTAACGACTTTTACGTAGGCGTTGTACGTATGGGTACGTGTAATGCTCGTGCGCCAGAGGCTTTTAGAACCGAACGGCCGCCGCCGATCGCAATTTACTCCGTACACAATCCGAACGCGCGCACTCGTAACACTTTCCGTATGTACACTTTCTTTCGAGCGGTATTATAACACTTTGGGAGGGGCTGATTTTTTTACGATAACGCTTGTAAAATTCCGTGATCGTAATTATTCTCTAATCATTCTCTGGTGCAGCAATACACATCGCGCAACACAACGTTCTCGGACCAATTTTTTTTTTTTTTCGAGGGAGCTGAGAGACTCGCGCAATGAATCATTGCGGCTCTTGAATAATAAAACGGGCCCATCCGCAGCGGTCTTACTCTCTCTCTCTCTCTCTATCCCGCAATTGCGCAACGACCATATTTCTGCGTTGCACCGAGTTTGGCGCATCTCTCTCTCTCTCTCTCTCTCTCTCTCTGGCGTGTGTGTGTAATAAATAATTGCGGTCGGACTTGTCGTCGCGCGAATCTCTCGCAGTGGAAAACTTTTAAGAGAGTTGTAGCTTTGTGCAATCGCTCGGAAAAACTTCGCAACATGGTATCGAATCGAACAGGCCGTTGGCCTCTGCTGATAAATTAATTCAAAGCGCGAGCGACGATGAGTATTTCGCGACTCGATCGCCTTGATACGGATAATCTATAGCATCTCTTGCAACTGGCAAAAGTTTCTTCTTATACTGTGTTACCCAACTTTTAATCGACTTCACCCTACAGCTAAGAAAAAAACGGCGCATAACTCGAGAGAGCTTCTTATGCGTATACAAGCACATCGAGTGACATCGTGTGTAACACCTATATGTAACACACAGACGCGATGAGCGATCGCTTACGTCCGATAAATCAAGATTTACAACCACGGAATTTCGGGGCAACGATCGTCAAACGGCTATATAGTTCGCGAGCAATAACTGCGGCGCGCGTTTACGGGTAATTAATGCCCGCCCCGACGATTTGCTGAGCCTAGGCTTCAAGGCGAGTTACAATCTAGTCGGCCTGGATTTGCTGCTACCGTACTGGGCTCTGAAAGTTCTCTCGCTCTCTGGAGTTCACAAGCGAGGGAAAAAGGGGCCTTGCTATGTGTGCGTTTTTTTTTTGGTTGCTGTGTGCGGGCTTGGTGCGTTCGTCGAAATAAAGGAGCTTTTGCGGTGGAAAGTTGCGAGGGTTATTCTGGAAAATTTGCTCTGTATATAAAGTCGGCAGCTGAGTGCGTTATATTATATTCCTGAAGTTTATATACGTTTGCTCGCGCTTGGTTTGGCTAATTAGTTTTTTACGAGCTGTGTGTGTACTCGCGAGTGGTATACAGCTGTCGAGAATGTAGAGAGGCTTGTTAATTTATTACACAGAGTGTCAACTGTCGATGGAGGATTAAGCAATCATCGAGAAACTGGTTCTTCTGAAGGTTCAATCAGCCATGTATATGTAGAGCTGGAAATTATTCTATGATAAAGATATTATAACAAATTTAATCCGTGCAATACACGTACAAACGAAATTGTCGGAAACCCCGGCAAACACATCCGACATTTCAGATTATTATTCAATTCACATCCGTGCGGAAAGCTCATTAACTCTTCTCCTCTACAATTTCAGCTGATGCTTGCACATATGCACACTTTCCATCAAGAGGTCGAACACTTCTCTCTCTTGGCTCATCAGTCGGTGATAATTAAGACAGCGCGGCATCGCAATTATCGCCTCGACTCTCGTCATCCAGTACACGCACACACACGTGCACACAGTCCCGGAGTCATTGAACCGCGAACCAATAATCACCCCACCGCAGCTGATAGATATAGGATTTCTCGTCGAGAAATTAGACACATATATACTCGCTCGCGGCTATGATTTATACGAAAGATTCAACGCTTCCATGTAGCTAGTGGAGCGCGAGATAGTAGTCGGTCCGTTTTCTAGCCAGGACGACATGAAGATGAATCTCGCGTGATAAACAGTCCTCTTTACGAGGAGACGCCGCCGTTCTCGCCTACAAGATTTACCATCCGGCCAAGTTTCTCGACGCGAGCATTGTTCAGGAGAATCGCTGCTGCACTTTGCCGTAGTCACTTCTACCGATCGATTCGAGAAAGTCGACACGAAATCTAGCTTTGCGCGCACACACGTGCGCGAAATTTTTCATCGCTCCTTTTTTGTGCCGTTCGCTGTTTTGTTGTTGGGGCACTTGAAAAGAGCGAACGGGACGTCTCTCCGCGTGTTATTGGGATAGTTTTATCAGCCAAAGTTTGGATGAATCGCGCCGCACCCGAGTCAAAGTGGATCCGCCTCGCGAGTTTATTTGTATAGAGAAGAGGGCAACCCGATTATCGGCTCTCTTTCTCTCTCTCTCTCTCTCTCTCTCTCTCTCTCTCTCTCTCTCTCTCTCTCTCTACACACACACACACGACACACACACACACACTACACACACACACACACCACACACACCAACACAACACAAC